>OY982566.1:2970685-3535180 GCA_963859945.1 Euplagia quadripunctaria | reverse complement strand
GTACAACGGGCACGCGTCCCACGTCACGTGCCGGGACGACGTACCACCTGCATGCCACCATATATACGTAAGTAAGTGTAATTAAATTATACCAGGCTAGAACTAACCATCCATACCTGTCATGAATTGTATAGTTCGCGTTTTTCAGTCACACTAAACACATTTTTTTTTTTATTTATTTAATAGTCGCGGTAAACTTATCCCTTTATCCGAATCGCGATATGATTTGGTGGTGCGTAATATAAGAGCGTTTCCATATTACCCCATCCGATATCGGTATTGGACGCCGATACGATAATTGGACAAGTAAAATGTATTAAATATGTCGGATCCGATCGACATCGGAGCGGACAATGTGAAAGACATGTTTCATACATTTTACTTGCCGCGAAATCGTATCGACGTCCTCAAAACTACGTGAACCATTCATTAAATAAGCAGCTATTAGATCAGAATACAGTGGTATCATTATATCAGTTCAGTGCAAAAATAAACAGGTCAAAGTTACTAGCTTTGGTAAATACCAATGGTCCTAACGGCCTGGATTAGGACACAGATTGTTTCAATTTTTGGAGTAGAGGTTACCAGCTATTTAACTGCACTCCCCCTCACGTATTCGCAGTGGATCGCTGCAAGGTGAAGACGGACTTGCGAGATATTCAAGATATCAAGCTCCGCAACAAAAGTTAGTCTCATTGTGATCATTACTTCACGGTGATACCGCAAGAGGGCACCTCTTTCAATTCAAGCTACGAATGTAAAATAAGTGAGACTAGTGCAATATATCTGTGAGTAGGTACAATTTTACGTTTTATTAGTGCAAAAGTAGATTTAAAGCATACCAAGTAATTTTCCCCTGTTCCATATATCCCTACTAAGTTATCCCCACTGGTAGGGATAGTTGGATTTTTTTTCCATCTATCCCTACCGGTAGGGATATTTGAAAATTTTATGTCCAAGCCTGTTCCATAGATCCCTACCGGTAGGGATAATTGAAAATTTTATGTCTGTGCCTGTTCCATATATCCCTACCGGTAGGGATAATTGGAAATTTTATGTCTGTGCCTGTTCCATATATCCCTACCGGTAGGGATAATTGGAAATTTTATGTCTGTGCCTGTTCCATATATCCCTACCGGTAGGGATAATTGGAAATTATATGTCTGTGCCTGTTCCATATATCCCTACCGGTAGGGATAATTGGAAATTGTATGTCCATTTTCTCTACTGCCTAGATGTATGTTTTTAATTAGTGATTATTACGGTTTTGTTTGTATTCTTTTATACATTAATTAAAAATATGCCAACTGCTGAAAATATTTTCTTTCTAATAGTATACATCTATACTTCAGCCAAATTCGATATGGAATATTTACTAACAAAGCGTTGCTAGGCAATACATGACGGGCAGGTATTAATAACCTGTTTGCAAATATATACTTTTAAAAATAATTTTGGAACGAAGTTTCTTTGCGGAGGGATACCCTAGCCGGCAAAAAACCTCCGTAACGTAAGATTTTTTTTGTACTGTCAATGTATGATACAGTATATATAAATAGTATATTTTAAATCATTGGAAATAAAATAAAGGTGTTAAGATAATTTTGTAAAGTAGTTTTTTTGATTTTTATCGATAAAAAAATCATAATAAAAAATGTATACCCGAATAATTATTTTCTTTAGAGGTAAAGTTGTTTTTTTTATTTGCTAATTCTAGTTTTAAGGTATTTTTTAACATATTCCGTATTTGGTGGTTAGACTGAGTTCCAGTAAACACAATGAAAGTAAAATCGTAAAGTACAACTAAGAAATAGAGGTAAAATAACAACATTTCTGCATTTTAATTATGACAACCCAAATATGATTATATATGGTTTGTTTACAAAGATTCCATATCCAATTTGGCTCAAGTATAGGCAGTAGAGAAAATGGACATAACATTTCAAATTATCTCTACCAGTAGGGGTATATGGAACAGGCACAGACATAAATTTTCTAATTATCCCTACCGGTAGGGATATATGGAACAGGCTTGGACATAAAATTTCCAATTATCCCTACCGGTAGGGATATATGGAACAGGCTTGGACATAAAATTTCCAATTATCCCTACCGGTAGGGATAGACGGAAAAAAAATCCAACTATCCCTACCAGTGGGGATAACTTAGTAGGGATATATGGAACAGGCGGTAATTTTTAACTTTATTATTAAGAAGATTTCAACTTAATAGTCGCGGAATTTAAACATCAAGTAGTATTTATTAAATGCTTTCAAACTTAGATAATTTTATTTTTTTATTTGTAACTTTGTTGCCGCGTTTGTGCCCGCGACTTCGTCCGCGTGGAATAGTGTATTTGTATCCAATCAACAGCCTAAAAAATAAGTTTCAAGCTTCTACCTCTAAATATGACGATACTTCCATACAACTTTTCATCCCCACCTTTCAACCCCTTCCATCCCTTTTTTGGCATTAAAAAGTAGCCATGTCCTTTCTCAGGCTCTAGACTATCTGTGTACCAAATTTCATTTAAATCGGTTCAGTAGTTTTGGCGTGAAAGGGCGACAGACAGACAGAGTTACTTTCGCATTTATAATATTAAGTGAGGATTATTTGTGCATGTTAGAACTTAGAATGGTTTTAAAAAAAACAAAGCAACGGGTATTTCAACAATATCATAACCTTTAAATTAGATTCGGAAACCCACAAACAGTGGGAGTTTACCAACGAGTCCAATAACAAGTTGCCTAACTTTTAATTAATTTAAAGCTTTTATTGAAAACCGCTTCCGAGTACTGGAATGCATTCAGCCTACAAAAGTTCCCCACCAGGTCAATAAAGATGTAGTAAGACAATGTCATCGGTAAACCGAAGGTGTGAGATGTAAGGACTGTTTATATTGATTCCCCGACCAGTCCAATCCAGTTGACTTAAAGATGTCCTCAAGCGCATTGGTGAATAGTTTAGGGGATATAACATCTCCCTGCCTAACTCCACGCTGCAGGTTTGTAGAATTCGTCTTCTGATCTTGGAGCTGGATGGTCATGGTGGCGGTATCATATAAGCATCTCAGCACCTTGATATATCGCCAGTCGACAAGACATCGTTGCAGAGCATTCAGAGCCCTGGTTTCAATGGGCATTCAGAACTGCCTAGGTCTCAACGGAGTCGAAGCCTTTCTCGTAGTCCACAAAAGCCATACACAACGGCTGATATTATTCCTCGGTCTTTTGCACTATTTGCCGAACAGTACGGATGTGGTCCACGACGCTATAAATCTTTTCGAAACCTGGCTTGTTCTGGTATCTGAAATTCGTTGAGCTTTTCCGCGAAATGGTTTGTGAAGACTCTCGAGAAAAACTTGTCATGTCGCCTTTTTTGAAGAACAGTACCACGGCACCGCTCTAGGTGATAAAGATAAACCCTGCTCGATGACGGAGTTAGAGAGACTCGCTAGCTCACAGAATTGGGATTCCGCCTGCCTTTAGGAGCTCGGTGGTAATTCCCTAAGATATTTATACGTGTTTTATCATCTGCTGTATTGCCTCTTATGTGTTAGAAAATATATATCATTATTTCTTTCTTACGCTTGTAAGAAAGAAATAATGATATATATTTGCGTTTTTAAACGACTTCAAAAAAGGAGGAGGTTCTCAATTCGACTGTATGTTTTTTTTTTATGTTTGTTACCTCAGAACTTTCGATTGGGTTAACCGATTTTGATGATTCTTTTTTTATTTGAAAGCTGGTGCTTCCCGTGTGGTACCATTTCAATTTGGTCCAGTTCTGACAATGGCATCCTTGAGAAAACTATATATAAGTCTTTTATGGAATAGTTTTTTTTGTTGAAGTCGGTTTTTTTTTTGAAAGAATTATGTTTAATGAGAAAGTTAAGTTATTTAAGAGGGTTAAAAAAGAGCTAGAGCTAGCTAGAGCTAGAACTATTTCACACCTAATGCCTTACTATCACTACATATTATAAAACAAAGTCCCACGCCGCGTCTGTCTGTCTGTCTTTTCTGTTCGAAAATCTACTGAACGGATTTTCATTCATCATTTCAAGTTTTCACCAATAGACAGTAATTTGTTAACGTTTTCTGTATTGGTTTGAAATATGATGATGTTTGTTGAAGATGTCTCTACTACCCGTGCGAAGCCGGGCGGGTTGCTAGTAATAATGATTATAAAATAGGCTCATTTTGCTATTTACTTTAGAAACTTTAACAATAAAACTTAATTAGTGCCACCATGTAAAGGGATTTACTCCGTGTATAATTTTAATTAATTACAAATAGTATAACTTACCGAGATGACCCGAAGAATCGCAGCCACGTACCGGACACCTCCGTTGCGCGGGCTCGGAGGACGTCGGCATGGCCACCGGTGACCACGAGGGGGGCGCGCGACTCTTTATAGTCTTCTTCGAGTCTTTGACGCTACTGCAAAATATTCTCTTCAATTTTCTTGGGGAAAATGAAGTTACGAGTGACATGAGACATTTTTCTTCTGTATTAACATTGTTGTTAGTTTGTTAATCATCCACCTTGTATCACCTTGTATCTTGAGGTGTAATGAGTTCCTTGTTAGTAATGTAAGTTGCCATTTATAAGGTGGTTCATGTATAAGGGTGGATTTCGGTGTTCTCTTGTGGCTATGTTGAATGTGTCAGATTTGGATTTCAGTGAATTTTTAGAAGTAGTTTTTATAAAAAACAAAACTACTGTTATAATAACAGTGTGTTAAATTAACAAAAATGTTAACAAGTTGATTTGGAAATAGCCATCATACTTTTTCTTAAATCTTAAATTACTGCAAAATGTAAAAAAGAAAAATATTAAAAATAGTAACCGTTCTCTTGTGCTTATATAAAATGTTTATGTGTGTGGCTACAAAATGTCTCTCTCCCTTAACGTGGGAGAGCCATGCTTCAGCACGTATGGGCCGACTCGACTCCGCTCGATACCACGGCCTCACACAAAACCGGCAGTGAAGCAATGCTTGCATTGCATTCTAACCCTTCTCTCTCTCCTATTCCCGTTCCTCCCCTCTCCCCTCTTCCTACTCTTCCTCCCCTCCCCCTCTTCTTCTACTCCCACCTTAATGGGCGGCAATGCACTTGTGACTCTCGAGTTACAAGTGCCCATGGGCGGCAGTCATTTACCATCAGGTGACCCGTCTGCTCGTTTGCCCCCTATACCATAAAAATAAAAAAATAAAAAATGGAAGTCAACCATTTTCTTTTCTATGAATTAACATCACACAATCAATATTAATTTCTAAACTGTTGCCTTTTGGCATGCTGCCATAGTTGTTACTTGTATTTAAGTACTTAGTAGGAAGTATGTATTAGTATGAGTAATTAAGTATTTACTTACTTCTTATTCTCATTGTTTTTTTCATCAATTTCCGAATCAGTGTCAGTATGTGCGGCTCGGGATACAGTAGCTAGCCTGGACACCCTGGCTGAGAGTGACCTGGTCAATTTCCTAGGCATGGACGCCACAGCTGAGTCACCGGAGTCACCACTTTTAGTTGCAGAATTCTCCTGCTGTAATTTAAAGAAGTGAAGTAGAAGCAGTGGCTGCTTATTTATGTAATTCCTTCTACAGAAAATACAAAACTGATGTGATCACAGTTTTATATCTTCAAACCAATTAAGGGTGATTCAAATATAATATAAACAGGAACTTCATTTTTTTTTTTATAATATAAATTTTTATTTGTATTCTCTTGCATAGATAGAGTCTGAAAAGGAAATGATTTCTTATGGTAGATTGTACAAATTATTATAATAATTCTATAATATTCTAGTATATATCTTTAAATATATATATTTCTTCTGTGCGTGTGTGTCACTGAACTCCTCCTAAATGGCTGGACCGATTTTTTTTATATTTTTGAATATTTTTTACGTGCCGCAAGGACAATGTCTGTCGGGTCCGCTTGTATATGTATATATATATGGCAGGACAATGTCTGTCGGGTTCGCTAGTATATATATATGGCAGGACAACGTCTGTCGGGTCTGCTATCTTTATATATATATTTTTTCTATGTGTGTATGTCTCTGAACTCCTCCTAAACGGCTGGACCGATTTTAATGAAATTTTTTAATATTTTTTACGTTCCGGCAGGACAATGTCTGTTGGGTCCGCTAGTATATATATATGAATATTCTTGTTCTGTTCTAAGAGATATTTGTTACACCAGGACAGATTACCAGTCTATATCCAGACAAGGTGGAAATTAAGGTTGTAACAGAGACCACCTTAGCGGAGGTGGAAGTGGATGCAGATATGAAGGGCTTCACAAGCATAATTCTGACCAATTCATTCGCAAGACTCGGCATATATGTCAACAGGTATTGTATTTCAACATTAATAAACCTCCGTTCCAACTTTGCAAATATTTTACAGAGGCGTAACGATTCCAGACTTACGGAGGTAGAAGCTAGGTACCGTTAAACCGCCAGTAACAACTAGCAGGTAACTTGATCTGATGGAAACAAAATTAAGGAAGCCTTATTATTCTCATGCACATGTCCAATGTGCTTGCTACCTGCCTATTTTCCTTTTGCCACATCTTGGACAATAAGGAAATAAAAACTAAAGAGGGCATCATTGGTTAACCTTTGCCTGAGCAAGATTAATAAACAAAACAAACTGTAAATGTATGATCTAAAGTCTAAACAGTTATCAATAAACGACTATTAGAGGCAGTAAGGCTTTAAAAAGGCTAGGTGATTTAAAGAGAATAATAATAATTTTACACATGTCATACACGGTCGTCTGATCTCAAAACAAGCCGGCTGACTGTACATTATTATAAGCAGACTGCTGATAAACATACTTATATATTTTTAAATAGATATATATCACTACATGTTATAAAACAAAGTAGCCCACGGCGTCTGTCTGCCTGTTCGCGATAAATGATAAACTGAACGGATTTTCATGCGCTTTTCACTAATAGACAGGTCTAGGTCTAGGTGTATAATTTGTTAAGATTTTGTGTAAATTGATTGAAATATGTCGATGATTGCTGAAGATATCTCTGCTACCCGTGCGAAGCCGGGGCGAGTTGCTATTTACAGATAAATTACACCCAGACACAGAACAAATAATGATCATGCTCATCAAACAATAATTTTTCTGGGTGGGAATCGAACTCACAACCTCTGGCTCAGCAGTCAGGATCACTAACCAGTAGACCAGCAGCCCAGCCATAAATAGAAGTAATAAGCAGGATTCTTTGTAAGAAGAATAAACTTATTACAAACCTTTGGAGTAACAGCAGGTGGTTTTGTTTTCCCAGTTTTAACGGGTTCCTTTTTAGGAGTGGGCTCACTATCACTGTCTGAAGAGACAGACTCAATAGAAGATTGGCTGGAAGTACATGATGAAGCACTTTTATCTTCAATAGTTTTTTTTGGTGGAGGCCCACTGGGCCTGTTTCCATTCTTACGTTTAGCATTGTCTTTCGAATCCTTTGAATCTTTCGAATCCTTTGAATCTTTAGAATCCTTTGAATCTTTCGAATCCTTTGAATCTTTCGAATCTTTTGAATCCTTTGAATCTTTCGAATCTTTTGAATCCTTCGAATCTTTTGAATCCTTCGAATCTTTAGAGTCATCATTATCAGCAGTTGTAGGAGAATTGTCTTTTTCGTCACTAGATTTTCTAGAGCCTCGCTTAGGTCTATTAGGTGATGTTTTTGGACTCTTATTATTGGCACTAGAAGACTTGCTTTCCGTTTCAGATTCAGAGCTGTTATCTGGTGAGAATATACTCTTCTTTTTTAAAGTTCCTGGATCTGTTTTAGGAGCCGGTTTTGAAATAGTTTTCTGTGCTGGCTTAGGTGTTTTTGCCCCAGCAGACACTTTAGGTGTTGTTTTACCCCTAACAAGTACCGCAGCAGCAGATTTTGGTTTAGCAGAACAACGTCTTCTAGGTGCCAATGGCTTTGGACTAGCAGCTTTAGGAGCATCATCATCACTGGATGATGAAACTTTAACTTTTGATGGTCTTCGCGGTTTAGGCTCATCTTTCTTTTTGGCTTCTTCGGGTTTTGTGGGAGATTTAGGTGCTGGTGTAGCTGCTGTAGTCGCTGGAGGGTCAGAGGTTGAGGATTCTGAGTCTGAACTACTAGAACCAGACCCTGAACTCGTGGAAGAACTGCCACTACTACTGGAATCTGATGTAGACCCTGAGCTGCTGTCAGTGCTGCTACTGTTACTGACCTGGAATTGTAGAAAGTAAAAACTGAGTGAAAGTAAAGTAATAACATTAGTTTGCTTATTGGTTAGATATTTTATATGACTAGTATAGATTTTAGTAACTACTATCCAATTTAGAAGAAGTTTACTGGTTGCAAATCCAAAGATAAATCACAGAAAGACATCTGGTCCAAACTACGAATAAAATATACAGAGGAACATATGACATGTTTCGTTACTGAAAGACCAAGAATAACAGGAAAAATATGACACAGTACCACAAGTAATTACTTTAATTTTTTGATAATTAACAGCAAAACTACGACCAAATACTTTTTATACGACTTTCCAACTATAGAATACCTACATCAAGGTTCGTCATTTTGTTGTTTAGTAATAACAAATAGCTCCAAACTATAATAATAACTCAGAATTAAACTGTTTATTTAGTGATACAAAATCGATAAATACAAACAATATTTATTTAAACCCCAACAAATAAATTACGAAAATAGTAATCGAAACTTTTGACAACTTCAATAAACGTCATTTAACAACACAGCAGTGTTGCCGATTTATTACTCCATAAACTACGTTCATAATCACTTGAATCTAGTAAACGTTACATAAATAATAGTTTAACATAAAAAATCTCTCTCTCATCTCTTTTAAATAATGCAAAATGAGAAAAAAATATATTATAACTCATTTCAAATACTGTATTGAATACAACTCTCAGTAATACTCTTGGCTGTTTGAATGTTCTTGAATATTATATGTTTTTGGTTAAACTTTTTTATTTACAAAATAAATCATAGTGTACATAAACTTAGTATGTAGTGTATATATATTAAGTTTATGGTAGTGTATGGACAATTTTTTTTTATAGTTGGTTATAAATTCCATTAGAATGTTAACTGTTTTAATATTTGAATCTAGTATTTTCACATTTGACCTCATTTAAATCCATTCCTGCACCGACTTTTACTAAATCTGCAAGCCAAGCGGTTGTAATAGAAAATAAACCAATTCTTCAGGTTTATTGAAATAATTTACTACAACAATCATTAAGTAGTAAGAAGACTGTATGATATTATAAGCCATTGCTTATGCATATTATAAGCTCATTAGCTTCAGACATGGCCGTCTTAGGCCCTTGGGCACACAAAATTTGGAGCCCTGTTGAAAAAAGTAAATTTGTTACAAATACAGATTTTCCACAGTAGAAATTCTAAAAGAATTCAAAATCTATTTTTTGTATGATTTCAATTTTTTTATAAATGTTATTGATAAGTTAGTGAGATAGTGAGTTGTTCATCTAACATTGTGGTTGTCAAATACTTTAGTATTCTTTTTAGCTGTGAATGGTGTCCGTTACAATTGGTAAACATAAACATAAGTTTCGTATTTCATTGCCGGGTTTTTTAGTGTTGTGTTTTTTTATGAAATTGTCGTTACATTAAGCTGTACTAACATGATGGAGCGTGAATAGTGCTAAGAAAACGATGTTAAAAAGTTTTTTTCATCGGAATCGATTTTTTTCTGACCCATCATCAAAGGTGTCATTGTGTCATTAGCTCATCAGGTGTCATTAGTACTCCACAAAGCCACAAACCAAAAGTTGAAGTTGAAGTCATTAGTACTATCGTCTGTCTTCGTTTTCGGGCGCGTTTACAAAATACCGAAAAGAATAATATATACTCAATACTTAGTTACTCCATAATATTCTACCGAATTACGAATAAAGTTTAATACAGAGTTGTCATTGTTATTATTATTAGTCATAAAAGGATTTATTTGATTGATACTGAACTTTTATTTTTAGTTTAACCTAGCAATTAATATGAAAAGCTTGTGGAACCTCTACTTCAATCTTCCCCCGGTGAGATTGAAATACATACAAGAAAGAAGACATTTTGACACTAGTCACTATAGTCAGTTTTGAGTCACTAAAAGCCTAAGAGCAATTAGTAATTATAGCTCTTGGCTAAAAGCTATAGACTACTGACTATCAACAATCTCTGACACTCATTTGAACGATTTTAGAAACCATTTCGATGTTTCCCCATCAGTCTTTCATCTTACCCCAGGTTCATCGTCAGGGTAAAAATATTTTATTTGTTAATTTTTTCCAGTTTGGAACAGATTCATTATATCGAGGGGTCTGAGGCAAATTGATTTAAGCGCCACATTGGACGATATTGAGTTATATACATCGTTGCAATCAGCGAAAATTCGCCTCAGTCGCCTCGACTACATAATAAAAAATATAGGTACTCTTTGCGCAAGTTCATTTTTATTATTCTACAAGCATTCAAATACAACAGTGCTCATCTCATCAAAAAACCGCTCCATCTTCCTCCCACTCACCCTAATTATATTCTTGAAGCAACTTCAACACTTAGAAAAGTGTATTTTAACAGACTCTCCTACATTCACCCTAATTATACTCTGGTAGCAACTTCAACTTCATTTAGAAAAGTGTAATTTCAGGTAGTAAGGTTGAGATAACAAATGAACCCGCTGATTCCTTAGTTGGGTTTTTTAGATACTACGTTAAATAGGGCCTTTCGGGAGCCCCGTAAGAATGTGGGCCCTGGGCATATGCCCCGCGTGCCCTTATAGTAAATTTTATTTTTATTTTATTTATTTAAGGTTCACCAACAATTAGTTACACATAAAAACACTTACAATATAATATATGCAATAATAAGAATACAGTGTAGCAATTACCACAAAACCACCTACCACTTGTTAATATTATATTATGGCAATAAAGGAAAGACTAAATTTGTTTTATTATAATAAGTTAAGAATAAGTTAACAAATGAAATGGTTATGGCACAGTATATGTATATACAGTATTGTGACTCGGCCCTTGCCTTGAAATAATTACCTACAGCCGGACGGTACGTAAACACGCGATAGGGCTGCCCATAATTTCATCTACCCACTTGAGTTTCTTTCTAGTTTTATGATTGTAAATATTATAATTTATTTTTTATTAAAAAATATGAAAATTCGTTGTGAATGAAATGACAGGACCTACCATTTTATACTTTCATAATCATTTCATAATGATATTTCGTCTAATTCAATAATATATGTAAGTAGCTAAATACATAAGTTAGCTTAGCCTAGGACTAGACGCGAGCATGGTTAAGTCAATCATGTGTCACTTTTGTCACCCTATCTACTTATTTATTTATTAATCTAGGTATTTAACTCGGTGGAAAAAGCGAAATACCTACCTATTAGAAAAGAAACAAATTACGTACTAGTAGGTACATAAAAATTACTTTATAGTCTTACCTTTCGGAGTTTCCAGGTAATTTAAAAAATGTTAAATGTTTGAAATGTCTGGGTGCGTTTTTGAAAAATTCAAGCAACCAAAAACAGCACAATATAGTCTATAATTTCTATTTGCCATATTAAGTACTTAAGTATTTGTATTAATTTCAATGAAATACACAAATCGCACGTTTACTTACTCCTTAAACTTAAACAACCACTACGTTCGTTCGTCATTGCGGACCAGTCGCGACTGTTTGTGTACCGAGTGTTTACCGAACGCAAGGCGTGTAGGTATGTCTCGTGATCCGACCGTTTGTATGAAGATACCATACTGTATTATACATTATACTGTGGTTATGGTTAAGTGATTATTATCATTACTGTATTTGAGTAGGTCTATTAATTGATAAAGCTAGTTTACGTATTAAATTTATTATATATAAAAAAAATACTTTACTGAAGTAAATTGGTATAGGTTACGAAATGCCCTTTCTTAACAATAATTGATAGGCAGTTGGAAAAAAAGAAATATTAAAACTAGTTTTATAATTATTGAATATAAACCGCTACTATAAAATTTGTCTCAAAGTTGCTAAAGATGTTAAAATTGTTTACTACAGATATTTGTTACTGCTGCAAAGGCCAAATGCCGGTCAAGCTAAATAAATCTCTCGTCACTCGCAGGGTATACCGTAAGGTTTTTAAAGAATACTAGCAAGACTTTTTTTATTATTTGATTAGTATCCATTAACCATAAGGCGCAATTACACTTGGTGGGTAGCTCGTATTCGGGTGCACGAAAGACGTTACTCGAATTCGGGCACCCGATGCATTAATTACCTACATTGTTTTGCTCGAATTCGGTCACTGGAATACGGGCAAACGACTCTGCGTCCGCGTTCGGGGAGGTACGTGCCTTCAGACGCCATGTCATCCACCATTTTGTGCTTCGATCGATTCACGGCGTCGGGTATTCTGATTCGGGTAACCAAAACAAAAGCTGGACCAGATTGTACTCGACTCTGTTCATTCACACTTAGTCGTTTGTCCGAATTCCATAGGCAATCGAATATGAGCTAACGACCAAGTGTAATTGCGCCAATACATTTGTACTTTCCAATGGGGCCCCAACTTCTGTGCACAGGGGCCCCGGCCTACGCAAAGACGGCCTTGACCTTACCTACTAGACTGAACTCTGCTTTAGAGCTAAACGCAAGCGGTTTTTATTGCGGGCGGTCAGTGAAACACCTACATAGGTGCGATAGTATACTAATTTTATAGGTGCGACGTACGACGCTCTCAACTGGATCACCTTGACGACGATCGATCCGCAAATGGTAGTGGACCCGCCTAGTCTCGGTAAAACCTAGCAAAAGGTGTTAATAACACCGAAAAGAAAAACATGCGGAATGTTTGCCTCGAAGCTTTGTTGCACAGCACAGGATTTGTCTTTTATTAAAATTATTTTAGCCAACAAGTGAACGATTCGCGAAATTGTGCAATATTATTAATCGTGCTTAATTCCGTAAGTACGATCGATGAAGCAGACATCTACTGTTTATAACACGAAATGGAAATGATAGGATTAATATATAAGACAGTTTTTGTGTAAAAAATGTAAACTAGTATTTACCTACACCCTTGCGTAGATATAAAGTGCAGAGGGCGCACTCCTCAAGGCTGTCCGGTCACCGGTCAGGCTTTGTTCGTGGGAGAGCCATGCTTCGGCACGTATGTGCCGGCTCAACTGGAATGATACTACAGCCGCACAGAAAACCGGCAGTGAAGCAATGCTTTCATTGCTTTTCACCGCGTGAGTGAGGTTACCGGAGGCCCTAATCCTTCCCTCTCCCCCCTGTCCCCTATTCCCGCCCTTCCCCTCTCTCCCCTATTCCCGCACTTCCCCTCTCCCCTATTCCCTTCCTTCCCTTCTCTCCCCCCTTCTCCCGCCTCTTCTCCTACTCTCACCTTAAAGGGCGGCAACGCACTTTTACCATCAGGTGACCCGTCTGCTTGTTTGCCCTGTATCCCATAAAAAAAAAACAAACTTTCCTGCAATACTATTCTTGTAAGGTATAATCGTGTCAAATATTCTATGTAGGTACTCAGCCAACGGTGCTAATCAAGATCCGGGTAAGATTTATGAAAATCCGGCAACTTAAGAAGCCAATCCAAAGTCCGAAATAAATCACGAAACTATGAATCGGTTGAAGTATAACCATCAAAGTTTTACTTAAACCATTAATTTAGTCATCAAATCTATAATATTTATCATGTGTTTTTTTTCATGTTGTATGTCGGAAGCGAATTGACTAAAACCACACGGTGTTCCGTCACAAATGAGTCTATTGCCTACCCTAGGAAGGAAGTCTCCGAGAACCCCGGACGACCTTGGCCGCCTCTTAAACTGCTGGCAGCCACACCCTTGCGTGCCTTAGCCTTAGTCCTCTTCCGGTTTAGAGAGGCGCGCCCGGAACACCTCATTTACCGATTCAATTATTAATAACTGCGCCAGCGCCCCGCGGTTTCACCCGCGTAAGTCCCGATCTCGTGGGAATATCGGGATAAAAAGTAACCTATATATTAATCCAGGTCTCCAGCTATCTACATACCAAGTTTCATCGCAATCGGTTCAGTAGTTTTTGCGTGAAAGAGTAACAAACATCCATCCATCCATACTCACAAACTTTCACGTTTATAATATTAGTAGGATTAGTTAACTGATGATCGGTAGGTAGTAGGTACAAATACAAGCTATTTTATAATATTCATAAATATTTAATTAAGGTTGTAAAAAAATTGTTCGTTTTTTTATGAACTACCTTAATAATTTATAGTATATTTGGTATGTGTAGGTATATTTTAGTATCCGTGTATATTACGACCGCAAAAGGAAATTTTGTTGGTTTTCCAGCATTAGGTACCTACATATGCTTATTTAAAAACTATTTTATTTCGATAACCTTAAACTTGGTTATTATTATAGTCAACAAGTTGAAAAACCTGTTTGAAACTGCGACACTTAAAATACGTGCGATAGCTCGTGGGATTCGTTATGACGTCTAGAAAAATGTGCATAAATTTCAAACCCGCACATTAACAATATTACAAAAGTTATAAACAATTAAATTTTTCACAAAAAGGGGGTCTACTTTTTCAGAAATAACTCAAAAGCTTTTAAGACCTTTAGTTTAACAATTATCGAAGTTACCATGTTAACAAGAGTTTAAAGAAAATGTATTTATTAACAAAAGTGTCATTTATTAGATAACAAATGAAAACTTTTTTGCAATATTTTTTTCGTTCAAGTGTTCTAGATAGCACATTAATATTTTTAAATGTTTCAATTAATATTTAATAGAAGAAAAAATAATTTTTGTAATTAGCGGCCGGATTCGAGGCAACGTTATGTGGGTAGTGGGTTAGCCAAGCCAGTGGGTAAAAACTATTAACAATAGAGGTCAAGTTCCGGGAGTATACATTTTTTTTTTGGAAATTTTCTTCTGTTCACGATCTTTTTAATTCATTTCTCTAGCACCAACATACATATTTTAAAACAAAGTCCCCGCCGCGTCAGTTTGTCTGTTCGCGATAAACTGAAAATCTACTGAATGGATTTCCATGCGGTTTTCACTTATAGCCAGAGTGATTCATGAGAAAGGTGTATAATTTGTTAATATTTTGTGTAAATTGATTGGAATATGTTGATGATTGTTGAAGATGTCTCTGCTACCCGTGCGAAGCCGGGGTGGGTTGCTAGTTCTACATAAACAAACAAATTGTTTTAAAATAAAGTAAATATCGTAAGTAAAATTGCGCCATCTGTGAAAATTGCTCGAACTATGTATAATTAGTATACAACCAACATCAAAGTACAGTAGTATCGCGCAAAATCTACAGATGACGTAAATGAAATAAATTAACTCGATGGAAAAGAACAGTTGATTTTTGAGAAAAAGAGAGAATATATACCTACAATATATACGTGACACACATCCATAGCTATACAATACATATACTATTATAAATACATATATCGACATTAAATGATGACCTATTAACGAGTTGATCCTGCTAACTTTTTAAATAAGATCTCCATTACCTTACCCTTAAAAGTGTAACGATTTGCACCCATCCTGACTTCGAGAGGAAGCGCATTCCATAGAAGAATAGATTGAACCGCGAAAGAAGAGCCGGCGAACCCAGTAGTGTGAGACGGACAAAATAGCGGGAGGATGCTTGACGACTATGACGACCGAAGATTTCTTTCATGGTTATTGCATGAAAGTTGAAAGTTTTAATGTGTTTTTCAAATTAAAATCTGTTAAAAGTACTAAAAATCATCTACATATAGGCGCCTAAAAGCAATATACTTACATTTTATACCCTAGAGTTGGTTTTGTCAAGGAAATTTTAGACCTTATTTACAAGCTGACAATTTTAGGCGAATTCGTTTAATTCAGTAACCAAAACACCAAATATGTGAAAAATTACTGTATGAACCTCGAAAATTTAGCAATAAACCTAATTAAACCTAATTAACACATTCAGTGCCGGCGACACGCCTGGCGTGTTCTACTAAATATCCTCAAGGTGCCGAGGACACGTCTGGCGTGCCCATAATGTTTTGGAAACATTAAAATATTTAGCAGTATTATGTATTAATAATTCTTTAAAAAAAACGACTTAACCGACTTCAAAAAAGGAGAAGGTTCTCAATTCGACTGTTTTTTTTTATGTTTGTTATCTCAGAACTTTCGACTGGGTGAACCGATGTTAATGATTCTTTTTTTATTTGAAAGCTGTTGCTTCCCGTGTGGTCCCATTTCAATTTAGTCCAGTTCTGACAATGGCATCCATGAGAAAACCATATATAAGTCTTTTATGGAATAGTTTTTTTTTGTTTAAGTCGTTTTTTTTAAAGAATTATAAGTAGTTTAATTTAACCAAATTTGAATGATTTGGCTCCTGTGCTACAAAGATTTTTATATTCCACAAAAAAATGTTTTGCATACAATGCCGGGAACACGCTAGGCGTGTTCAGCTGCATAGATTGTCAAAAATGGCAACTTTTACTTAACTAAAAACGTTGATGTGCTTGTGCTGGAAAATTTTAGTATGTGTGATCTTTATGAATAACTAGCGACCCGCCCCGGCTTCGCACGGGTGCAATGATGATACTAAATTTACTACAGAATGTCTTTATATACAACGTTCACAGCTTTTTTGTCATTAGACAATACAAACATGTTTTCTTCAAAGGTTACTGAACTTGAAAGAGCGACATATAACCCTCTAGCCGGTACCGCCACAACCGCTATGTCCCTGCATTTTAAATCTGTAATATCTTCGAAAATATTCATTGAAATTACATGCTGTCAAGAGCCATTTCATCTACATTAAATGCACAATGTATTTAAGGTACTTAATTTGATAACGATTAATGCTGTATTGCATAAAATCGCTTCGTAAATAAGCCATTTTTTGTCGTAAAAAGTAAATTATAAAAAATGGTTACTTTTTTGTAGACCTTTTTAAGGTGTACAATACTGTGGTACATTATTTTGATCTATCTTGTAGGGTTCAGCCAGCATTTGCAATGTAAACGCAAAAAAAATGTGTTTATTTACGACATCACATTAGAAACCTCTAAAGTTATCAGTGTTTCTCTACTATATTATGCATGTATTATACATATAAACCTTCCTCTTGAATCACTCTATCTATTAAAAAAAACCACATCAAATTCCGTTGCGTAGTTTTAAAAATCTAAGCATACATAGGGACAGACGGACAGCAAGAAGCGACTTTGTTTTATACTATGTAGTGATGCGCTCACTTATGTTGTAGGTACTTTGAAAAGATGCTATAACATTAAAACAAAAAAGTTGATAACATTGTCAAATGAATTTCTATGCACTGCAACAACACAACCAAAAGATAACGATGCATTTAATGTTGTGGTAGAAGGAACGAATCGGGTAAAAAAAGTCGTAAACCATTAGATTCAAGATTTTTTTAATGATGGACATCATATCATTTGTTTGTAAATAATATTTTTATTATATTTGAAGTCTTTCGACTATCATCAGAGTTGTTAGACATCTTCGGGTAGGCGTGGATTATCGGGTAGGGAAACAGTATTCCAATAAAATAACTATTGCAATAATCACTTCACACACTTCACAAATAACGCAAAAATGTATGTTTAGATTTTAATAATTTCGTTCTATTATGGGTAAACCAAATTTACAGACTGGATGGTTACTTCTATATCTTAATACAGATACATAATACTATACTAGTAACAATACCAAGCCAATACAGTCCCGCAAATTGCTCAAGTGGCTCCCGATTCGCCTTTGCCGGAATACTCATATCCTCTCTCTACTTTATAACATATTGTTCAATCCCCTTACTCTTATCTCAAAGAACGTTTTAGGGTTCTACGTGACACACATTCGAAAATGTTGAGATCATCGGAAAACTTGAATCTTCAAATACCAGTGCAATACTAGTGCATTCAACAAAGTTTGCTGATAAATCTTTTACACTTGAAGCAGCGTGTCTCTGAAATGCCCTACCAGTTTCTATCAGGGAATCAAGCACATTCATTAGGATCCTTCAAAAAAATGTTAAAAGAATCTGCAATCTGCAAAGTTATGTCTAAGATAATCTATATACAGGTGTGTTTGAAAATAGAACACTTACTTAAATCACTAAAAGGGCATGACTCTAACATGCAGATACAATAAGAATTTTTGAAAAAAAAACTATCCGTTTACAAGTTATGACGATATTTTTGCCTCATTTTTCACAAAAGTAGGTGGAATGTGTAAAGTTAAAGATTTTAAATGGTTCATATTCTTTTATTTTGGATTTTTTCATTCCGTTGCTAAGAAAATCCATAAAAACTAATATAGCGAATAGTTTCAAAATAAAAAAATACGTAAGATTTAAAATCTTTAACTTTACACGTTCCACCAGTTTTTATGAGAAACGGAGGTAAAATTACCTGGAAATTCAATCGGTCATAACTTGTAAACGGATAGATTTTTTAATTTTTTTATTGTAACTGCATGCTAGAGATTTCAGTGATTTTAGTAAGTGTTCTATTTTGAAATGTACCCTGTATAATCTAAAACTATGCAAAATTATAATGTATGTATTTAGGTGTATATGTATGTATTTGTGTACGTGTGTATGTATGTATGTATATAATATGTTTGTATAACTATGTATGTGAACATATACTAGTAGTAGGTACATATTAGTATATTTGACACCATAACCACCCACACTAAATCATTACAGTCCTGTATATCCAAAGGTTGCCTTGAAGATGTTGCTTGTTGTGATAAGGCCGCCCATTGTGCATTTTATGTTTAAGTTGTTTTTTTTATATGGAAGTACATGTATTCGGTGTACAATAAAGCGTACTTACTTACTTACTTACAGACTTACAGTCTAATAATCACTGGGGGGAAAGAAAATAAAAAAAAACAATCAAAGAAATATATTTATTCCATGATCAGTCTTAATCATATCAGACGCCTTTTCGCCTATCATAATTGTAGGGGCATTCAAATTACCACTCACAATTGTTGGCATTATACTGGCATCTACCACACGAAGACCCGCTACCCCTCTCAGCCTTAATCGTTCGTCTACCACACCTGTACCCTCCGGACCCATAGCGCAAGTCCCTGACGGATGCCACTGAGTGGATCCTGTATTCAACACAAAACATTTCCAGTACGCATGACTATTAAATGGCAAAGACTTACATTGAGGAATCTTTACATCGATAACTTCAGCGTTTATGCTCCTAAAATACGGTGTGTTAATAACACTGGCGAAGTCTTCTATATATCGAGCGTGATTTTCTAAATCCCTTTTGTCAGAATAATATCCATTGTAAATTAAGGGACTCTCTTCGGGATTACTGCTATTCAATCTAATTTTTCCCCTGGATTGTGGATGCAATAATGAGAAACTAGTATACAGAATCCTTCTCTTTTTATTAGCTTCGTATAAAGCGTCACATATTTTGTCATCTGCACGAAAAACATAAGCACATATTAATGCAGAAACAGGCGAATGAGCTGCTAGAGGAAATACAGATGCTTGATAATCAGGTACAGTTTGAGATTTATTCAAAGCCACATGTCCTAGTAAACATGGCGAAGGGAATTTGTCCATGTTCATCAAAAGATCTAAGTTGTCTATAATTGACGAAGGATCTTTTTCAACTCCTATTGGAACTGCGACAATAGGATGATCTTGTAAATTACCGCCAACATTTGGAGAATCCAGTAACACATTTATTCCTACCCTCTGTAAATGCTGTCTAGGTCCTATGCCAGATAACATCAGAAGTTGAGGACTGTTAATAGCGCCGGCTGACAAAATTATTTCTCGTCTTCCAAAAACGTTTAAAATTCTTTTATTTGGTAACTGTATCTCAACTCCGATAGCCTTCCTAAAATCATTAAACAAGATTTTTCTAGCTAAGGTGTTTTTCAGTACGAAAAGATTTTTTCGATCTTTGACGGGCTCAAGAAAAGCTGCAGCAGTGTTCTGACGAACACCATTGTCGATTGTATATGGAGGTAAAACATATCCTAGTTGCTCATCTCCATTGCAATCTGACATTATTTTGTGTCCATTTTGATGAAAAGCTAGTAAATATTTTTCAGCCCTTTTCTTCCACAAAGGTCTTGTTACTCCTAAGTATCCTTCTGTATTGTGATAAGAGCCAAAGTCATATTTGGTAATGGTCTCGTCATTGAAACGTTCACTTTTCTTAAAGTAATGCAAGACTGTATTCCAATCCCACCCCTCGTTGCCTTGTTCGACCCAATCATTGTAATCCTTTTTATTTCCTCTTACGTAGAACATGTAGTTTGCTCCACTTGATCCACCAAGCATCTTGCCTCTTGTTAGGTGAACACTTTTCTTTTGGAGAGCTTGACTAGAATATCCATCATTCACTGTGTAGTAGTTCCAATCTGATGATGAATAATCGACGAATGCAAATAATCCAGGATACTGAAATGGAAATTTAAAAAATCTGTACAATAATGTTTGTTTATCTGTTTCATAACATTCATAGAAATATGGCAGAGGCTACTATTACGCAATTATTCAAAAAACTGCTTTACAACAACTATAAATGCTAAAATGAGCTGAAAACCAACGTCACAGTCACACACCCGGTATATATATCTAAAATGCTGCCTGACTCCACTTTTTAAGTCACTACCCTTTTTTTTTTTTTTTTTTTTTTGTGCGTGTGGAAACCCCCTCGGGCCGTCACCCCGCCGGGGTTTTCGGCGGGGCGGTGTGTCGGAATCGAACCGACTAAAACCACACGGTGTGCCGTACTGCGCCTTAAGTAGGAGGGATCCGGGAACAGCTTTAATAAGACATCCGGAACCCTCCTAGCGCCTGCCCGCAAAAGCGCGGGCACCACCTTCGGGTAAAATTCTCTAAATTAGACGACGTCCAGGCACACGCGGACGCCGCCTCCTCGCGGGGGGCCACTATAGCGGGTGGAGGGGAAAACCCGTCCCATCCACCCGCGGCCACACTCAGGGCGGCATGAGGCGCTGGTAAGCGCGCCTCCGCCGCCCGGTTCGCCGGCGGCGAATTAGGTCCGAGTGGAGATCGTCCTCCCGGACCCGTTCCGCCGCCTCCTTCTGCGAGATGACGTCCTCACAGAAGGTCGCGACCGCGGTAAAATTCCTGTCGCTACCGGCCATGGAGCGTATGACGGCCGGTAGCGAGAGATCCCCTCCGATGACTGCAGTGAGGGCCCGACGCTGCGTCGCCCAGGCGGAGCAAACCGCCAGCGTGTGCTGAGCCGAGTCCTCACTGCAGTCGCAGTGGTGACAGGCGGGACTCAGTTCCCTCCTAGCGACCGAGTGCAGGTACTTCCCGAAGCAGCCGTGCCCGGAAAGGACCTGCGTCAGTCGGAAGGAAAGGGTCCCGTGCTGCCGCCCTGCCCACTCGACGATGACCGGCTGGAGCGCCTCCACGGCGGCAAAGCCAGCACGTGGAGCCTCCAGCCGGGACGACCAACGAGCCATGGTGGCTCGGCGAGCGGCCTCACGCCATTCGCGTACCTCTTCGGGCGGGGGCCGACTGCCGCTTCCCGCCCGGAACTCAGCCGTTCGCCGATATACTTCGGCGAGCACTTCCGCCTCCAAATCCCATGGGGGAGTTCCGGCCAACGCGCACGCCGCCTCCGTCGACACGGTGCGGTATCCGCGTATGGCTCTAACCGCCATAACCCTCTGAGGGCGCCAGAGGCGCGCCCTATTCTGGGCGGTCAGAGCACCCGCCCACACCGGTGCACCGTACAGTGCCATTGACCGGACAACCCCCGTGTATAGCCGTCTTGTAGCGACGCTGGGTCCGCCCAAATTGGGTAAGAGGCGCCCAAGGGCGGACGCAGCGCCGACCAGCTTCGGAGCAAGCTGTCGGAAGTGCTCGTCGAAGAGCCACCTACCGTCGAGGATCAGGCCCAGATATCTTATGTGGGCCTGAACCGGTACGAGGACCGAGTTAACCACGATAGAGGCGCCAGGGGGTGGCCCACGACGGGGCCCATGGAATAAAAGGGCCTCCGTCTTATCCAGGGCCACCCGCAAGCCCAGCGCCTCGATGCGCCCGACCACCAGAGAGACTCCCCTGGTGGCCAGGCGCGCCGCCTCCTGAAAGTTCACCCCCCGGGCTGTGACCAACGTGTCATCGGCGTAACAAATTACGCCCAGCCCGGGGGGGAAGTCGCCTCGAAGGACCCAGTCGTATCCCATGTTCCACAGGAGTGGTCCAAGGACAGACCCCTGCGGAACACCGCACGACATGGGCCGACGACTCAAAACTCCATTTCGGTCCTCGTACATGACGGTACGCTCCTCTAAATAGTCTGCCACTAGCCGCCTCAGGTACCCTGGCACTCCGTGATACTGGAGTGCTTCCCTGATGCAGCTGAATGGCAGACTATTGAACGCGTTGGCGATGTCCAATGACACCGCCAACAGCACGCCGCCACAGCTCACTACCTCCTCGGTCACGGCCCTCAGGCGCAACACAGCACCGACCGTCGAACGCCCCGCTCGAAAACCGAATTGGGCGTCCGACAGATCGGGGCCGACCTCGCCAAGGTGCCGGACGATGCGGGCAGAGAGGACCCTCTCAAACAGTTTACCCGCCTCGTCCAGCAACACGATGGGCCTGTAGGCCGCGACCGAGTCGGTAGGCCGTCCCGGCTTCCTCAAAAGGACCAGCTTCCCGCTCTTCCAGCAATCAGGGAAGCGCCCGGACGCCAAGCTAGCGTCGAACACTTCCCTGAGGCGGTCGGACATGTGGTCAAGGGCAAGGGCCAATACTCGGGCAGGGATCCCGTCTGGCCCGGGGGCGGTGTTCTTGGAACGGATCCGTAGAACAGCCGCCCCTACCTCCGCCTCCGTGACGGGCGGAACACCATCCTCTTCGTCCTCCCCGTCGTCTCCGGCCAAAGGGGCCATCGACGGGGGTACATGCTCCACCCGTTGCGGGAAAAGGCCCTCAACCACTTCCTGCAGGAAGCTGGGCTGGAGAGTCTCCGTAAAGGGGGGGCCCAACGCGCGGAGCTTTTGTTGCGCCGCGCGATATGGGCGACCCCAGGGGTCACGATCGAGACCCTCCAGCATCTCCTTTCTTTTTTCCTCTTTGGCGCGGCTAATGGCCAGCTTCAGAGTGTTCCGCGCCTCTCGGTACTCCTCATGAAGCTGGTCCTCTTCCCCCTCATCGCGGCGACGCCGCCGGCTGTGAGTGTAGGACCTCCGGGCACGGGTACAGGCCGCACGGAGGTCCGCCAGCTCCTGGGACCACCAGTAGACCTCCTTCCTTGGAGGCCGACGACCTCGAACGCGGGGCATGGCCGCATCGCAAATCTGCGTAATCGCATCGCGAAAGCGGCCTGCCCCCATGTCTACCTCCTCAGTCAGAGGCTGCGGAGACAGCCAAGAGTAAATGATGGCTGCCTCCTCTAGTAGGTCCCTGTCCAACTTTGAAACAGCCCACCGCGGGAAGCGGGAAGAACGCCGCGCCGTGTGACCCCTTCTGGGGTCCTGGGTCCGGGAGAGCTCAAATCGGATATACAGGTGATCCGAGAGCGTCTCAACCTCTTCCAGGACACGCCAGTTCCTTACTCGTGCGGCGAGAGCAGGGGTAGCGAACGAAAGGTCCACTATCGACCCCCCCTGCTGTCGCACGCACGTGTTGGTGGAGCCTCTGTTTAAGAGACAGAGGCCCACCGATGCCGCCCACTCCTCCACGGCATCGCCCCGTGCGTCCGTTCTGGGGGAACCCCACGCAATGGACTTCGCGTTGAAGTCCCCCAGCACTAGGACGTGCCCAGACGCTAGTCGCCGCATCGAGGTCTCCAAGTTGTTGAGGAAAACCTCGAAGTCGCTCAGACTCCGGTTGGGGGAGAAGTAGACACCATATATGGTGATTCCCCCCCACTCGGCAGCAACATATCCATTACCCTTGTCTCTTAGCGACAAGGGCGGGGAATGAGCCGCCGTGGAGCCGACGACTGCCACGGAGCCGTCCCGGTCACCCATCCAGTTTGAACGGGGAGGAACGTAATAGGGCTCCGAGGCTACAGCTACACCGATTGACCACTCCGCCATGGTTTGCAGGAAAAGATCCTGCGCACCGGCAGAGTGGTTTAGGTTCGTCTGGACAAGGAGGCTAGAGACTTGGTCCATTTATTGGACCGTCTCTACAACCTCCTCCATGGGCGACGACGACGACGCCGGAATTACATCGGTGGCAGCCTGGGTCGATAGGCTAGCCCCCGATGATTTTTGAGTGCGGGGAGGCTTGCAGCCTCCCTGTCCCATCTGGTGATTGGCGGGCAAACCACCCGCCGCACACGCTGGGCAGTGAGGGGCAGCGGAACATTCCGCTGCCTTGTGCCCCGGTCGACCGCAACGGAAACAAAGTCCGCTGCAGTCAAAACAACTCGCGCACTTGACGCGGGTGTGTCCCGACGATAGGCATTTGAAACACCTCATCGGTCTCGCCACCAGGACTGTTACCCTGGCGTTTACGAAACCGATGAGGATCTTGCCGGCATCGCCCAAAATTCTTGCTGACGCTACGGGACAGCTGACCCACACCGCGCCAAGGCCTCCTGGACCGGGGCGGATGGTGCCGACTCTGATTTTGTCCGCGTTGCATCCCGTCCTCTCCTGAACGGCAACGCGGACGTCCTCCACCGTCACAGAGTCATCCAGGCCCGAAAGGCGCAGCTCCGCGCACTTGGTGGGCCTGGCGATCTTGACACCATCGGTGGCTGCAAATATACCCCGCAGCTTCTCGGCGAAAGTATCAGCCGCTTTCGCGCCTTCAGCCCCGGGGAACTCCAAAACTCGAGCCCCCGTCTGGGCTAGGCGCATCCTTACTCCTACAGTCCCGAACTCTCCGGCGAGGCTGTCCCGGGCTTTCTTAAAAACGGCCGCGTATGACAGCCCGCCGTCTGTCGCCTCAGGTGATACGGTGATCACCACAGCCGCTGTTTTAGGCGGCTGCAGTTTTCGCGGCTTCTTTGTGGTGGTCACTGCCACCGATGGCGACTGCGGTGCAGAGGCTGCTTTCTTGGCAGCCTTCTTGTTCCGCTTTCGGGACCTTTTACCTCCCTCCACTTTCTGCCACCCGTCGCTGGAGGAGGTAGACGTCGGCTGGGCAGATGTGGAGGGGACAGGGACAGCTTCAGCGCCAGAAGCAATGGGAGGCGCGGTCGTCCCCTTGGTTGCCGGAGATGGGAGCGGAGGATATCCTGTCGCCGCTGATGTCGCGGCTTTGGCCTGTTGCCCAGCTTTTGTTGCGGTCGCTTTTTTTGTAGCCTTAGCCGGTCGTCCGGCTTTCGGCACGGCCGCAGGGTTTGGTGCTGACGCCGCCGCGGCATAGGAGACCGCAACGCGGCCACCTGAGACAGGAAGCGGCGTCGGGACTGACACGGCTTTACCTTTGTCCGCGGCAAGCGGCGGTCGTATTATGGGGGCAGGAGGTAGTCTTGCCTCCAGACCAGCAAGACGCCCATCCATCATCCTCCACACTGCGTCAATAACTTGACGCAGGTGGGAATCCGGAACTTCAGGGGGCGAGGCGGAGGGAGCAGGTTGCCGCTCTACCTGGCTCGATCGCTCTGGGCAATCTGCCTTAGCCCTAAATAGGGCGAACTGAGCGCTGAGCTCGGCTACCTGCTTCGTCAATAAATCGTTTGCCGCCTGGAGGTGCGCCACGTCACCGATGAGAGTCTCGACGACTCCCGAGACGGCAGAGGAGGAGTCCTTTAGGGCCCTGACGAAGGAACCTTTCAGATTGGTGGACTTGGTTGCCACTTTTTGTATGATGGCCACCGCCGCACTCGTCCTCTCCTTCAATGACACCGGTGTTTGAGGGACAGAGCCCTCTTCCACCGGCGCCCGGATCTTTATTAGAAGATCCGCGATCTCCTCCTCGGCAACGACCTCGCCTTCTGCACGCACTCGCGTATACGCTTCCGCCTGTGAGAAGACGGAACCTACCGGAGACGGAATCGGCGTACGCGACCTCGATCTCCCTCTTGTGCTACTGGCCACTTTGGGAGGGAGCATGTCTGTGGATATTTCACAGTCTCCATCCCTTGAGCGACCCCGTTTCCGGCTCTCGGGGTCGCGAAGCTCAACTTCCATCTCCACGACCTCAGGGCTATTATCTGATGTAGATAATCCGGCCTTGGAACGTAGTCGTTCCGAAAATCTTCTGCTCCCAGGAGCTATATTAACTCCTGAGAGCTCTTTCGAGATAGGCGTCCGGAGTAAAACCTCCTCATCATTAGACGAGGTGTCGTCCGCCTTCTGCCTATCCGCCTTCTTACTCTTCTCCTTCTTCGTCACTTTCTCCTTCTTTTGTTCATCGTTGTTTTTGTTTATTTGTTGATTTAAAGTTTCCATTTTTAGACCCACGATTAGGGGAGAACTAAAGGTCCACCCGGGCAGAGATCCCCCAATACCCGGGCAAGCGAAGATTTATTCCCAACCGAGGGGTCCGCAAGTACCCCGGCTGGGAGTGCGCTTGCGACTGAACTACCCATCAGCCATGCATCCCCTGGTCACGCACCAGAACACGGGATTCGGGGTAATTTTTTAGAGAGGTTTTCTTCCTCGCAGTCCGGGCGGCTAAGCCAAGACCCTCGTCCCCGATCGGAGTCGCGAGACATGACCACGACTCCTTTCAGGATTACGATATGCCGACGGTGGCAAGGAAGCTAAATCTTCCCATGCCTGCTCGGTGGCAGTGTAAGTACACGCCGAGCCCGTCCTCCTTCTCCACTGAGGACAGCGGAGAAACTCCGACCCATGGAAGGGTCCCGCCTCCGTGATTTTTTAACGAGGTTTTCATCCTCATAGCTCCGAAGAGCGAAGAGCCAACAGAGGAATCGACAGACACGCCCGCTCTGTTGGACCAGCCTCGACCAAGTGGCCAAAGAAATATGGCCTCCTCTCCTTACTAGAATATTAGCCGTTGGCGATGACGCCGTCCTCAAAAACTGAGGAAGAAAGGCAGCGTCATCGCCAACGTTTCCAGGGTGCACCACGTGGAGGTTTTCTAGACAGCACCCCTTAAGTCACTACCCTGATTCAACCCCTCAAAATATGACTATTCGGCACGGGAAAATACAGTGACTCTTTGGAACAATCACCATACGGTGATTGTTCCGAAGAGTTCCTCCGTTCCTCCTGTGAAAATTTACTCAGTGGGGTGGTGGTGCGTAGATCTCAACCCAGTTGTAACCGTGACGGTGAGTTGTTTGGCGGAATGATAATGTTTGTAAGAAGTAAATATTTAAGTCGAATCTCGACTGGCGATAGGGCCTGGCAGTACCGTCACCTGATCACGGGTTAGGGAAGCCGAAGCATGTGAGAACTGCTTGATTCCCCCCAAGTGGGCGGGTTACACAAGGTGGAGGAACCTATATACCGCGTGCTCATTAACATTTCATCGTGCCGTCGCGTCGGCGGTACTAGTATAACCAAGAATCTTAATTTTTAATTGGTATCCGGTGGTACGGTAAGGTTTATGGTGCCTACAAACATCGCAAGATCGCTGGTTAGCAGATATCTGCATAATATTCTGATTACGTTATTATCTAGTGTCTTTCGTGTTTGCTATCTTACCTTTGCGCTTAATGGTGGATTCCCACCGGCTTCTATAAGTAAGACATTCCATCCTGAGATTTCGGTGAGTCTGTTGGCAAGCACGCAGCCCGCTGATCCTGCGCCTATCACTATGAAGTCGAATACTTGACCATCTGGAATGGAAAATGCCTTTAAATTTCGAGAATTTAGGTTGTGACCTAGCGTCGTCGCTGTCTTTTGATAACACAGAGTACGTGCACGATACGTGCCAGTATACCAGCGTTTGGTGAATGGTTTTGTTTCTCTAGCCACCTCTACAAAAATTTGCATAATCAAATTATTTTCTGTTAGATTTTCAGTTCATATGTAAAGGGGTAATGTTCCTCTAAACCAAAGGGAGGCTCTTCCGATCGTGCTTCGTGATCATATGTATGCTATGGACCAAGTAATTAGACATTGCACTATTTATAATGCCCGGCCCGAGTCTGACTCGCGCACCGAGGTTTCCGTAAGCAAATAAACTTGTATGTAGATAGTACATCAATCTCGGGAATTAATTCTCAAAGAGTTTTGCTATTTCCGAAAGTTAAGTTAAGTTTGTCTTAACTTTGCGGTTATAAAAATACTCTCCCATACCTCAATATACGACAAAGTTAACTTTCCAACCGCAAAATATAAGTGTGTAATCACAAAAACCATACTATTTTTTATGTGATATAACAACAAATTAACGACTTCCCTTTACATTTGCTGTTAGACCTTGCTTCTTACCAAATTTCATGATTCTAGGTCAATGGGAAGTAGTCTATAGGTTTTGATTTACCTGCAAAATATTCAAGTTTGTTAAAATCTCAGGCTTAATGGCCACATCTTTTGATTGACTTAGAAGCTTGATTCTTTTACAGCTTCAAGGGAGGGCAGACATAAGTATTTGGTATTAATTTCAACTTGATGCGTTCACATGTTCCTGAGAAAAAGTGTCTTGACGGACAGACAGACAGCCAGACAGACAATAAAGTGATCCTATAAGGGTTCCTTTTTTTCCTTTTGAGGAACGGAACTCAAAAAGGGAATACTTGTTTTTTATAATTTTTCACATAAATTGTATTTATTTTCACCTACCATGTGCTTTCATAATAATAAGATCCATATTATTTATTATTTTAAACGATTAGGTTATCGGTAAAAATATATTACAATACATAATATACACTCATCTAGGTATAAAATAACAATTACTACAAGAAAGAAAAACAAAACTAAAATCGGTTTCGTATGATTTAAACACCGGCATTTCGGCGTGATTTTGGTTCTGTAATGTCAAGAACCGACGTGTTTATAAAAGCAGAAAAAAAAACTTATGAAATTTAAGCTTATTATTGTTGAAAAAGAGGAAAAAAACTCTATTTTAAATATTGTATTGTTCTTACTAATCTGTATCTGCTAAAATATGATTTGAATTGCACGTGACAATGTTTATTTTCATGTACCGCAAGATGAATTTATGCAAAAAGGGGTAGGCACACGGCGCGTCATATTTCGGTCCATCGAATAGCGTTGCGTTTTAAAACTAGCAAGAAAGATTGAAAATATAAACTTAAGTAATAAATTTCACAAATAAAATACGGTAAAGTACACACAAAATAAATATATAGGTATTTCTATAGCAATAAGTACATTTAGGCTACTTTGGACGCTCGTGCATATTCGTTTGAATAAAACATATATTGTTTTTACTCTGCCCAACAGGTAGGGTACGTCATTCATACAGTCCTGTCATTTTGCTTATTTCTTCTTATTATTGACTATCTTGACTACTCATATTGGGAATTATTTAAACGGTCTGGACATTATGAATCTTACTAATATTATAATTGTGAAAGTTTGTGAGGATGTATAGATGTTTGTTCCTCTTTCACGCAAAAAGTACATAACCAATTGCGATGAAACTTGGTATGTAGATAGCTGGAGATCTGGACCTTTTTATCCCAATATTGCCACGGAATCGGGACTTACGTGGGTGAAACCGCGGGGCGCAGCTAGTAATGCTATATTAATCACTCGGTCAATTAGCGCGAGAACTTACATTGTGCACTACAGGGACGGTAATAATTACTACGTAGTTCGGCTTAGCCTCACTTGATGGCGCTGAACTATATTTGTGTTTATGTCGCCACAGATACAATTCCTAGGGGTACGGTCGCCATTACTCTAGAATAACAATAAATAACAAACCTGTAACTTCAGCCTGCGGTGGAAAATCTCGAGCATCAAGTTGAAGATCGTCTAATGAGCCTAATAGGTATTGTATCAGTGTCATCAATGGCCGCAACGTCCTTCCGTTGAGCGTTGATAAAAATTGCACAAGAATATTCATCCTGGATAAAGAAAATAAAGGTCATACAATGTACATTAAACCATAATATTTTAGAGTAAAGTTTTTTGAAGTATCAAAAACTTAAATAGCCTCAGTTTCGCTCGTGTCTTGAATAATCTACCCTTATATATTCATAATCAACCTACTTGTACTATTCTTCCAATTATTGAAACAAATGTACAGATCTCCTGATATTAAGCCAAAGTAGCACTGTGGTACATCCCAGCCACTGCAAAAAGTAAAGTTTGCAAATATGTATTTTTTGCATTTTTCAGACAACATTTTTTCTTGTGGGAGAGCCATGCTTCGGCACGTATGGGCCGGCTCGACCGGAGTGATACCACGGCCTCACAGAAAACCTCCAGTGAAGCAATGTTTGCAATGCTTTTCACCGCGTTAGTGAGGTTACCGAAGACCCTAACCCTTCCCTCCCCCCCTATTCCCTATTCCCGTCCTTCCCCTCTCCCCTCTTCCCCTACTCCCACCTTAAAAGGCGCCAACGCACTTGTGACTCTTGAGTTGCAGGTGCCCATGGGCGGCGGTAGTCATTTACCATCAGGTGACCCGTCTGCTCGTTTGCCCCCTATATCGGTAAGATTTATCTTCCTAAATAGATAAATATCCGCCGCCGCGCGAAGTAAATGTACGTGCAGACCCCTGGTAATAGGGACATATCGCCGGACATAGTACTGCGCTCATATTAGGCCGGTAAAAGCAATAGGAAGAAAGGAAACAAAAAAAAAAACAAAAAAAAAAAAAAAATAGTGCCACTTAAATTCAAAAGTAATTACAATAAAATGCTGACTATTCAAATAATATTGAAAACTCACTCAAATTGGTTCGTATTAAAATCCACACCAAACAATGAGAGCTAATCAAAATTACAACATTCACACTAAACAATAAGAGCTAAAATTAAAAAAAAAATATATATTTTATTTTCTACTCTTTAAAACTATAGCTTGAGTTACAATACTTACTGATTTTATTTGTATTACAGCAATTTCATGGGTTTTTACAGCTGGCTCGCAAAATTCAGCGTCTACATACTCAACGGTATTAGCAGATATATTGTCGCATTTGTTCAAACGATCGCACACCTCATTTATTGTCGTCGCGATATTTAAAAGTCAAATATGATATAGCCAGACCAAAAAATCGAAAAACAAATAATTTTATCCGATTTTCTAATCAATTTATAAATAATTAACTGCGTCCCGCGATTTCACCCGCGTAAGTCCCGATAGCCTATGTGTTAATCCAGGTGTCCAGCTATCTACATACCAAGTTTCATCGCAATCGGGTTAGTGGTTTTTGCGTGAAAGAGTAACAAACATCCATCCATTCATCCATCCAAACTTTCACATTTATAATATTAGTTGGACTAGTTGGATTACCATTTTAAAGAGAAGAAAATATATATATATTTTTTTCAAAAATTTACAAAAGTAACTACCTTTTTATTTTAAACAATGTGTTTAAGCGATTAAGTCCCAAATTACACATATAATATGTATCAAAATCGCGAAAGTTTAAAAACAATAAACATTTAAGCAAATTTTAATAAATAAATACAATTTCTCGATAACAAATGAATATTTTTGATAAAAAAAATTAGTATGTTTAGGAGCATAAATCTCTCTCTCAGTATTCTCCTAAAGTTTCACGTTCATTGGAGCTTTCTTTTTAAAATTAAAAATAAATTAAAATTTTCCTATTTTCGACCGTAATTCGTCATTATTTAAACAAATAATGGACCAAATTTAATCAAACTGGTCTGATTTTTTTAGGATTTCTACCACCTATACGATAAAAAAGTTCGATGTGTGCAATAATAATACAGTAGAAGAAAATTACAAAACACGTTACGTTAATTTGACAATGTTCCGAACGTCAAAAATGGGATGAAATTCAGGACCATGTTCCTAATATACTAACAAACAAGTTTTACCGTGTTAAACCTGTGCGTAATTACATACGCGTTGTCTTCTAATTCCACTGGCCTAAAATGCAAACAGGATATTGTTTCTTAAACTACTCTAGTGATCATCATAAAATTTCGCATCAAAATCACCATTTCCACAATGCACAAACATTGTGGAAATGAATTAGATGAAAATGAAAATTTAGATTCTAATTTTGATAATTCACATTAAACATCATATTTAATAATTAGCTTTGATTGTTTAATTTACTTGATGCTAAAAGTATGCAATCAAATCAAGGAAAATATAAAATGGATTAAATGCCATTTATTATTCTAATTCAGCCACATTACATACTTAAGACATGATTTTAGACTGACTGAATAAGTCAAATAAGTTCATTAAGTCCAAAATCAATAATGTTCATGTTCAATTTTCAATGGTTTACCATAGTTTTAGTTTATAATGTTATCTCTTACCACCCATGCTGTTTTTGGCTATATGGTATGACTATACTCAGTGTTGCAATTAATTTATCGTAGGCAATACTTGTCACAAAAATAGAGCCTCTTAATTTCGAAATCCTTTAAACAAAATACAAATATTATTACCTAATTCAAATTCGAAAACAATTTCACTTTTCATAAGCACAACAAGAACTTCTTCAACGGTATATCTGGGCGCAACTTTACTGTATCTTATCAAATGACAAAAATTATTTCATTTTCAAACACAATATCACCACACTTCAAAACTATATTATTTTATTTATCGCCACCGAAAAGAGTGAAGGTGGAAACTAAGTTCGCACAGACACTGACTTTGTGTGGTCAGTATAGAATAAATTAAATAATCGGCCGGAACAAATTTAAAAGTTGTTTAATATAAAAATAACCTTCGAAAAATAATCACAACGGATCGCAATGTGATGGTCGATATCCTGTTTTAATTTATTAGTCCGGTTTAGGCAAGTTTTTTTTATTTAAAGACAATTCATCGCGATGCCATAAGCCACTATATGATACGAACTAATTAGAAGATACTACCTTATTCTCTCTGTTAGGTTCTATTTAAACCATTTTAAAATAATAGGCATCCAATATTTTTTTAAATTAAAGTGGGAGATTATCTATATATCGCTAAACTTTCTGAGTGGCCTGGTAGGTAGGTTTATTTTGTGTGAATGTGCATGATTGGACTTTGTATTTGTAATTATTCTATTACAGATGTACAGAAATATATACAGTACGCAAAACCCCACGTGTGTGCGTGAAATATGTAAGGCTACGTCATTCCAAAACGCCTAGTAGAACCTGCAACTATTAAATGGCGTGTGTGTCTACCACCCTGAAACCCACTTATGTGAGTATTTTAAAAATATTATTATTACAATACTGATGTAAGTGACACACGTGATGCAAGTATCATTAATTTCGAATACTGAATACCGAGGTAGCAGAGCCATTTAAAATACGGGTGTTACAGAAAAATGTGGCTTAATTTTAGGAGCATAGGTTTAGCCGACAAATAGTTGGTGTGAAAACTTTGTTATTTTGAATTTTCTTTATTTTAAATTATTTTTTGTCTTTGGAGAATGCTCTTCACCATACAAAACAAGAAATAGTAGTAGTAATACTACTGTTGATGAAACTTTGAATTACTGTGTGAGTGAAATTATCATAAAAATTACTGTGAAATTTTTTTCGTTCATTAACCGACGAAAAAAAGGAGGTTCTCAATTCGACCGTATGTATTTTTTTTTTTTTAGTTATTTTCAGCCCTCTCTCCGTTATTTGTGAACCGATTTTGATTATTCTTTTTTTGTTAGATAGGGTATCCCCTCGAGGGTGGTCCCATGTCGACGAAGTCAGGATCTGATGATAGGATCCTGATAAAATTGAGAGAAACCTTCGAAAATTGTAGGAACGAATAGTGTTTCTGTTTACTTTTCATTACTTTATCAGGTATTTGCGTTCAGAAATCATCACCTCATGTAGCTGAGCTGATGATAAAAAAAATTATCAAATAAAAATCTTTTTAACAAAAAATTAAACCGACGAAAAGAACTAAAAAGCAAAAAATAAATAACTATAAAATTTTTATAATCTAATTTTGAGTCGGCGCCAAATAATAAAATGATTAATTATACCTACGTACAGTTTTAACCTTAATTACCTTAACATAATAAATTTGATGGAAAATGGTTATTATTGCAATTTTGAACAGTGTGGTCGTGGTTCTAGCTTTGCTATTACATTTTACTATTCGAAACAGAATTTAGCAGAGTGTACTACAGTAAACGACATATTATTATCATATTGCAGTCGATATATTAATTCTGTTCACCTTCTTTTAGTAATACTTATTTACATTTTAAAATTACACAATGATTAATATTACAGTTTACTACCAAAATTGCAAAGATTTACGAACTAAATGAAATACTATATACCATAATATTTTAGCGGATTCCAATGATATGATTATTCTGTCTGAGACATGGCTTGTTGTCGGTATTTCTAACTACGAGGAATTAATCGACCCTCGGTATACCGTTTATCGCTGTGACAGAAATCGGGTGTTAAGCGGTAAATCGGATGGTGGCGGTGTTATAGTCGCGGTGCGCCGAGGTTGTGGCTTATACGTTGAGCGCTGTGATTTGGTTGCTGCACCTTGCAGCGACGATAGTTATTTTATGCCACGAAATATAGATTATGTCCTCCTGAAACTTTGTGGTAAAATATGTAACAAATGTCATTACATATGCGTTGTGTACCTACCACCTAATCAAACACAAATTTCTTATGAATCGTTTTATAACCTTCTCGAAAAAACTATCATGACAAATGCAGTGTGTAAAATTTTAATTTTTGTGGACTTTAATCTGCCATTAATAGACTGGAGTGCCCATGACACGTCAGCACTTATACCAAAACTTAATAAGAGTAATTCTATGGCTATCCTTTTCTCAATTTCCTGGCAACTGTAAATTATAAACAATGTAATAAAAAAAAATCAGACAGGTCGTATTCTAGATCTATTATTGTCCAATGATACTTGTGTTTGTGAACCGGCATCTAACCCTCTGGTTCCCGTAGATAGTTATCGTCCGACGTTTTGTGCAATCGTCTGTTTTGACATGATACACTCACCCATGGTTCGCTGTTCGTTGCCGAGGTATCGCTTTATAGAAGCTAATTACGCTAATATTAATAAAGATATAAATAATGTGGATTGGTCTTCTATTTTAAATAAACCTACACCCCTGCCTACGGCCCTGTATCAAAATTAGTTGGGGGGCCCAAATGAAGGGTAAAGATTTCTCACAAAAGAAACAAAAATACTTACTACTAAACGGGGGAATCCCGCAACAACCGATGTAGGATGTTGCCAACTTTTGGGCGCACGCTTAACCCGCGAAAAAACCGGACGTTCCGTAAGCAAACAAATTTCTCGCGAATCAATTCTCAAAGACTTTTGCCCGTCCTTTTCGAAAGAAAGTGAACCATCCAATCGCAAAATATAAATTTGTGATCACAAAAACTTTTTGTTTATGTGATAAGTATAATAATAAATTAAAGACTTTCGGATTTTTTCCTTCACTTGTGCTCTCAGACCTTGCTTCTTACCAAATTTCATGATTCCAGGGAAATGGGAAGTACCCTATTGGTTTTCCACCCAAAACCTATAGGGTACTTCCGGTTGACCTAGAATTGTCAATGTTGGTTAAAAGCAAGGTCTTATAGCACACGAAAAGGGAAAATTCCGAAAAATAAAAAGTTGAAAATTAAGGTAAATTTTGGTATTTACAAGTTCGAAAATCTAAATTTGCCCATATCTTTTTATCGTGTTTACTCAGGACCTTATTTTTATACACCTAATAGGGGCTATAGACCTCTATCTGGTAAAAGTTTCAACTTGCTAGGTCTAACCGTTCCTGAGAAAATCGGTGGTGACACACGGACAAACGGACAAGAGAGTGATCTTATAAGGGTTCCTTTTTTTACCTTTTAAGGTACGGAACCTTAAAAAGAGATTGCTTTTTTTGACTTTTGTCATTTCTGAAGTGAAAACTCTCAGTTTTCGCTCACTCAGCACGTATTTTTTATATGTTTTTTCCCGGGAAGCACGAGACTAAGTGACATTGTGGATAACATTTTACTAAGTTTTGCTTACACACGTTAGGGACCCCTATAGCCCGGGGGCCCCGTATCATTGGAACGGCTGATACGGCGGTGGCTACGCCATATTCAAGTTATCAAGTACGCAATTTAATATAAATAGTGTTTAGTTACAACTCTAGTACAAACCTGATAACTTTTGGTTCTTCTAAAAAATCTGGTTTATTTATATTCCAAATGTGAGCGAAATTTTCACTAGTTCAATTTATAGTTTGTAAGTCAGAGTCCGAGGGGCCCTCTGAGCTTGGGGGCCCCGGGGCACTGCCCCGTCTAGCCCTCCGATAGCTACGCCACTGCCTTGCACAATGACAAATGGTAATGAAAATTCTAGTCAGCCTGTTGATGTCTGATGACACGAACTTGCGAACAATTTAAAAACCCTGCAACTTATTTACTATTTTATAAATCGCTTATAAAAGTTTATAAGCGATTTATAATCGATTAGATTAAGTAATCTATCCACAGAACTAACGCTGGAGAACGAGCGCCCCTAAGAAGAATTATCAAATCAAATAATAATAATTTCACTGACATAGATATACTTCACTTGTCAGCTTCAAAATCCAAAAAGCTAAAAGTGAATACTACCATAAAACCTTCAAAGGTTGTGCACAAAAGCCTATCAAAATGTGGAATTTAATTCATTCATTGTGTGCTAACAAAACAAAAACCAGCAATCCCCCAATGCAACTAGTGACACAGTCAGGCACTATTACTGAACTAAGAGACATATGTGATTGTTTTAATTACTTTTTTTTCTAATAAAGGCTCTCTATTAGCTAGTAAAATCCCCCTGAAGTATCGCGATAATGTAGCATATAGTAGGCTATATGACAAAAAATACTCAAGCGATAACGAGCTAATTGAATTTAAACCAGCAACTAAAGAGGAAATAAACAAAATTATTGATAACCTCAACTCTAATACTAGTACTGGATTAGATGGCATATCATGTAAAGCACTAAAATGTGTTAAGGAACTAATTCTAGATAAACTAACTGTGGCTATTAACATGTGCCTAGATAGTGGTTATTTCCCGTACTCATTAAAAAAAGCAAAAGTTACCCCTATCTACAAATCGCGCAACAAAAAAGACCCGGGAAACTATCGCTCAATTTCTGTACTTCCGGTTATCTCCAAAGTTTATGAAAAAGTCATACATAAACGGTTAGATCACTATATGTCTACCGTTAATTTTATAAATAAAAATCAATATGGGTTTCGATCTAAATCGAATACTTTATCGGCTTGTGTCGACTTGGTAACAAACATAAAAAATAACATTGACAAAAAACAAATAGCGTTGGGTATCTTTATAGATTTGAAGAAGGCGTTCGATACAATCTGTTTGTCACGAGCTGCTTTTAATAAAACTATTCAGTGCTGGTATCAAAGGAACAGCCTTAAATATGATAAGGTCGTATCTCTCGAACCGTAGTCAGGTCGTTAAAATCCACAATACCTCAAGTAGGCCGGTACCTATTACATACGGGGTACCGCAGGGTTCCATCCTTGGACCTCTGCTTTTCCTCGTTTATATTAATAACATTAACGACCTGAATCTATCGGGAGATGTGACATTGTATGCTGATGATACTAGCATCTTCTACTTTGGTAATGATATTCAACTAATTACAAAACAAGCACAAGAGGACTTAAACACCTTAAATACATGGTTTCACTATAACCTACTAACTATTAATGTAGCAAAGACAAAGTACATTATTTTTAGTGCAAAAAAATAAAATTATACCAGATTTCCAGCCACTAAACATAAATGGCGAATCCCTAACAAAAGTAACTTCCGAAAAATATCTGGGTCTCGTACTCGACAATCACCTCACTTGGAAACCACACATAAACATAATGCAAACTAAGCTATCCAGTCTAATGGGTATACTCAGGGGCTCAGCGCGATGTTTTCCTAAATCCGTGAGTTACTTATTATATAATTCATTAATAAAATCTCACCTATCCTATTTAATCGAGCTCTGGGGATCAGCTGCTAAGACCAACCTAAAAGATTTACAAATCACTCAAAATAAAGTCGTAAAGCTACTATTTCATATAAATTATTTAACCAGAACAAAAGATGTTTACGTTACGTTACGTGCTGTAAACGGCCAGATTTCATTCAAATTTTCCACACCTGCCAAAGACCGATGACAATGCAATAATATATATATATTTTATTTTTAGTTGAATTTTCTATAAAAGCGTGTTTTTAAGTTTTTTAAACTATAATTATTTTATTATTTTACAATTTTTGTTTCTCTGTACCTTATAATTCCGTTATTTTGTAACTCACTAGTATGCTACCATTACTTTGTAACATTATTTTGTGGATAACAGTGCTGGTTGCGTGATTTATTAAGATAATATTTTACAAACAAGGAAACTTTTGTAACCTATTATTGCACAATTGTTTGTTGTCCTGAATAAAATAAAATAAAATTTATATTGCAAGGTCAACATATCTTACTCTTCTAAAAGATGTTGTGTTGTAAAAACGAGCCAAGTCAAAACTTCAGGATTATCTACAGAACTTGGCAATCATTTAGATTTCAATTCTTTTGTCGGCGTAGCCGATAACCACGTATATTCTTAATATTGAACTTGGCTCTCATTTTCACATTAATGTTTTTGATGGGATATCATTACGTTTTGTAAAGAAATAATTTTTATTCATCATTCAAAAGTTTTTTTTGTGCTATCTTGTACATTTTCTTGAACATTAGAAATATTAGAGCGCATTGTCCATTCATTGATAAACCCTTCCTTACGTAACCTACATTTTTGGTAGTGATGCTGTACATTTTCAAAGTGTCTGTTAAAAGTTAAAATAAGTAAAAATTCACTGTTTTCTGATTTTTTCCTTTGCATACAATTACCCAGCTGGACGCCAAATTTCAACTTTCTAGGTCATCGGGAAGTGGATTAGGTTTTTGATCTATATGTCAGTCAGTCAGTGATATAAATGCCGATTTTAAACGATAATATCTCAATGACTGTTTAAGCTGTATTAGTATTTTTGTTAATCTAGAGGGTTTTAATAAATTAACAAAATTCAAGTATTTATATTAAATAGATTTAGAGTTATTACGCGGTCAAAAGTGGCTCCAAATGGTTCGTGTAATATAACACACGGCTGCTGTGTCTGGCGCGACGGGTTCCGCGCGCGCCTCTCTTATCTGCAGGAGGGGTAGGGCCCCCTATTGTGTGGTCGCCTGGTGATCAGGAGGCCAAAGGGTCTGCAGGGATTCTCGGAAGCTTCCTTCCTAGGGTATCCCGGGTTCCCTGCCATAGACTCACTTGTGACGGAACACCGTGTGGTTTTAGTCGGTTCGAGTCCGACATACCACTTCACCCTCGGTGAGGTGATGACCTGTCGGGGTTCCCACACGATAAAATAAAAACGGCTGCTGTGTCGCCAGTTCATTTTTCTTGAACTTGGCTTGACACGCTGCCGTGTGTCTAGATATATCACTTATCCAAGTGCAGCAAGTTGCTAGATAAATTAAAAATCTCACCACCATACCTAAATAAGGTAACGGGCTTATTAAAAAAAATATGAATTGCCTATGCCTAAAATTATGCAGTTTTATCAGTTCGTGATTAATTGAAAATCTCTTAGTGCGCAAATGGCTTTTGTATACTATTACAATAATAGTAATAATAATAACCTCCTCAACAAATACGTCCGTCTTCTGAATAACTGCATTCGATTCAGTTTTAACCTTCGTAAATTTGACCATGTTACCTCCTTTCGTCTTGAGTTAAGTTGGCCTCCGATTCGTCAGCGCCGTCAACTGCGCGCTCTAACCACTCTTTACACTATTCTCAACTCACCTGCTTCTCCTACATACTTAACATCCTCCTTCCAGTTTCTGTGTTCCAATCATAACAGAACTCTCCGTTCCATATAATAATCTTCTCTCTCTCTCTCTCTCTCACTGGCCAGTGCAACCTGGTCGAAACGTCAGGCAATTCAAAGGTATGTAATACCTTTTCGTGATCGCGTTAATTCCCGTATAAGTACATAATTATATTCGAAAATATTCATTGAAATTACATGCTGTAAAGGGCCATTTTGATCTATATTAAATGCACAATATATTTAAGGTACTTAATTCTATAAGGATTAATGCTGTATTGCTTAAAATCGCTTCGTAAATAAGCCATTATTTCTCGTAAAAAGTAAAGAATAAAAAATGGTTATTGTGGGTTATCCCTAAGAGATAGACATATACCATCGCGGACTTTTTTGTAGACCTTCTTAAGGTGTACAATACTGTGGGACATTATTGTGATCATCTCGTAGGGTTTATTTACGACATCACATTAGAAACCTCTAAAGTTATCAGTGTTTCTCTACTATATTATACATGTATTATACATATAAACCTTCCTCTTGAATCACTCTATCTATTAAAAAAAACCGCATCAAATTCCGTTGCGTAGTTTTAAAAATCTAAGCATACATAGGGACAGACGGACAGCAGGAAGCGACTTTGTTTTATACTATGTAGTGATGTATCTTTGTATGTATATGCGCATAGTTATATTTATATATTCCCATATTTTACTTCTCGTTTCTTTTTTGTTTTGGTATTTATTTGTCTTTCATTTGTTCTAAAGTTTTTTATTTAAATTTAGTGCACCTACTTCACCCATTTCTACACAACCCTAGGGTAGACTGGTAGAGAATGCCTATGGCATTAAGTCCGCCATTGTACATTTTTGTGCATAAAGTTTTAATAAATAAATAAATAAATAACCCTTGGTTAATTGGTAAGAGCCTCGACCAACACCTTCAGAGGCTCACGTTTGGCAGTTGGATTAAGAACCTGATACAGAAGGCAGTCCTCCTCGATACGGCACGCATAGTGAGGAGGTTTCTGTCTCTGGAACCCTAACCACCCGTAGCTTGGTCCCTGTAGCTGATACCGGTGGGACACTATTTTTTATATTTTTAAATATATATTTTTTATATAATCTGAATGTATTTAAAAATGTAATTTATATGTATATTTAAATGAATAAAGAGAATAACCTTGCACACATCGAAGACCCAAAGGAAGCAGAGCATGGACCATACGTTTTAGATCACGAATAAACATATATAGATGCATATTTCTGTAATTACTTACCTTATTATACATAGGTAGAAACACCATTTTATACATTAGGCTAACATCTAGGCGGCGGCATCTTACGCATTATCCCTTCGCCAGGGTCGCCAGCGAGTCACATCCGCATCGAAAGCCGCCGCGAGGTCGAAGCGCTGCGCACCCACGCTGAGTTGAATGTAAATGGCGTCATTTACATTTAGATGTACATCTACTACTTTCAGTGCCTTTCCTTGAGCTTGGTTTATTGTCATTAAGAAATCTACTTTCAGGGGAAACAGTAATCTTTTAAACAAGAATGGTGTTAGATTAGATAGCTGCAAGGTACGGTTCACTCATGAGTAATAACACACCATATACCATTCAAAGTAGCCTGAAATATGTGTATTTCTTAAATTTGAATAAAATTATTTGTTTAAATACTTACTAATAAGTAATGCTATGGGTTCCTTTAAAAAAAGGTTAATATTTCAATTAAATAATACTAGGTATATAAAAGCGTGACTACGAAGAATATAACATTAATAAAATTGTTGAATGTTTATATAGTTCGTCCTGGTCTGATGTGAGAAAACAATGCATGCGTTTGATATTGTAGCATTGGGACCTCCTGCATGCACAACCTCCTTCGAGCGGAGCGAATACTTCTTCAAGGCACAGAGGTCCTGGCCATGTACCACTAAGTTCAAGTCAAGACAAACCGTTCTATATTTTAAAATATGTAGTTTGAAATTAGGAAAAGAGAGAACAGTCCGTCTTTCAAGAAGCGAGGCTTCGGTGAAGAAAATATAAAAGCGATAATATTTGTAAAGTGTGATATTGATTAGTTTTCAATACAATAAGCCTTTTTTCCCTTGCAGCTGTTTCAATTGATCTCCTCTGAATAAAGACATCCCTTTCCCGATTCAGTACGCCTTATCCCAAATATAACAATAAATTCCACGATAATCTTTTTTTATAATTAGTGTGTCCCATGTCCCATAAAAATTAATAACAGTAAAAGAAGTTCGCCATGGATAACATCAGGAATAAAAATTTCGTGTGCTAATAAAAGGAAATTGAGATATTTATATCTAAAAAAGAAAAACAATGTTAATAAAAATAAACATTGATCATATACTAGAACTCTAATCTAATTATACATTTTGTATAGAAACACCTCAAAAAATCAGAAATGAAAGATTTATAAAGAACTATAGGAATGTATGCAGGGCGACTTTAGAGCCTAATAAAAAAAATACATCCGATCCGAAAAATACATACCTAGTAAAAATACCTAGTAATAAAAGCCGACCCCAACGTAGTTGGGAAAAGGCGCAGAGGATGATGAGTAATAATAGTAGTTAGATTTTCTCTAAAATGGTACACGACAATAAAATAATCATGGATCAAACCAACATAGCTAATACTTTTAATTATTATTTCATTGAAGTTACTAATCAATTAAATTTGAATAAAACCGTAAATATAAATAAAACTGATCGCTTATCATCCATAATTTTCTTGACACCTGCCACACATATAGAAGTTCTCAAAACCATCAACTCGCTTAAAGAAAGTTATAGGCTACATAATACTAGGTATATCACAATTTAGGCTACATCAGGGGTGCTCAAACGGTCGACCGCGATCGACTTGTCGAAATACTTTCCTTTACAGTTCGATGAATCCGCTGTGTATTTTTATTCGAATGGTATTCAATGACATGTCGGCTAAGGAAGAGTTTTTGACAATGATTCCTCTGAAAGGAAAGACCCGTGGCGAAGATATAGGTACTTGTATAGGACGTTTTCTTCAATTTTGTAATAAATTACAAGCTGCCAATATATAAACTAGTGTGCATTACAACCGATGGAGCAGCAGCAATGACTGGAAACAAAAACGGTTTTGTGGCATTGTGTCGAGCTAATGACGATTTCAGTTCATTTTTCTCATTCCATTGCATTATACATGAACAAGTTTTGTGTTCAAAAGATCTAAACATGGAGGAAATTATGGGTATTGCAATAAAAATTGTGAATTCCATCCGTGCTCGTAGCTTGCAACGACAGCTCTTTAAATTGCCCACTGATTTAGTTCTTCACACGGATGTTATGAAGTTGAGTTGAATTAACATGACTGACTGATTTGGCATTTTTGACAGATATCACAATGCATTTAAACACCATTAACTTGGAGCTTCAAGGTAAAACTATTATTGAGATGATTAGCGCAATAAACGCATTCAAAAGTAAATTGGAACTTATGATAGATCAACTGAAAAGAAAGGATCTGAAACATTTTCCGTCTTTGAAAGCAAGGTCTTAATTGAATTATGATATTTATGAGGCAGAAAAACATTCGAGAAATTAGCTACTGAAAGTTAGTTTAACATGTACTCATGTTCGGTTGAAAATGAGTTAGTGCAGATTATATCAGATATACATCTCAAAGCCACAGCGTCTGATACAAAATTCAGGTGTTTTATACCTGAAGATAAACAATACGGCAAATCGCCCTTCAGCTAACGGCAATGTTTGGGTCAACTTACTTGTGTGCCTTGTCTGTATTTTCTGAAGTGAAGAAAATTAAATCAAAATATCGCAATCGACTAACTGACGAACATATGTCATCGTGCTTGCGATTAGCACTCGGTAATTACCATCTTATGAAAAATATGCTGAGAACATGCAGTGCACGCTTTAATATCCAAAGTCACTCTTTAGTTAATTTTAGACATTAGAACTCGTTTGTTTTGTAAGAACGAATAAACTCGCAATTTTGAATAATTATAAGTTTTTTCATTGATATTTTTGAACATATCTACACCTTGACTAAAAAAATGCATATTGTGCGGAAAACTACGATACGCCACGATACGACGATACACCCTACCTAGACGACAATCCCATACACACGACAATCACATACTTGCAGCCTCTTAGAGTCGATCGATCGTAGTCTAACAATATTAGGATAGATCGCCAGCAGTTTAAGTTTGAGCACCCCCGGGGTACATAATACTAGGTGTATCACAATTTAGGCTACATAATACTAGGTATATCATAATTGCAGCTGTAGCCCGCTTTTTAAATTTTACTTCAACATAAGATTAAACTATAAATGTAGCTTACCTTTTTAACCGACGAAAAAAAGGAGGTTCTCAATTTGACCGTATATATATATATATTTTTTCTTTTTTGACGTGACAACGTCTTATAAATTGGTTTGCCGGGTGACACTTCAAGAAACTGCGTTACGCCCCGCTCACGTTATGCGCTCACAATGAGAGCGAGTGTCAGTGCGAGATTCTTTGTATAAATTAATGTTTTAAATATAATTCTTTGTATAAATAAATGTTTTAAATTGTTACTATTATTTCATCCTTCTTCCTACTATACGAATGAATATTCACATTAAAATTATTTTACCACTCAAAGTCGTTGTCACGTAAAACTTTCGCCCGTATACCGACTTTACAGGCAACCAATTTTTTTTAAATGTATTTTCAGCCCTCTCTCCGTTATTTATGAACCGATTTTGATGATTCTTTTTTTGTTAGATAGGATGTACCTCAAGGGTAGTCCCATGTCAAGGAAGTCAGGATCTGATGATGGGATCCTGATAAAATTGAGAGTAACCCTCGAAAATTGGAGGAACGAATAGTGTTTCTGTTTACGTTACATTACTTTATCAGGTATTTGTGTTCAGAAATCATGATATCCTGTAGCTGAGCAGATGATGAAAAAAAATCATCAAATAAAAATCTTTTTAACAAAAAATTAAACCGACGAAATAACTAAAAAGCAATAAATAAATAAACCTCTTAAGTCTTGAGCTTATTTACATAAACTATCAAATCTTATATAAACTTATTTTGAGTCGGCGCCAAACAACATTTGATAGTTTATGTAAATAAGCTCAAGACTTAAAAGGTTTATTTATTTATTGCTTTTTAATTATTTCGTCGGTTTAATTTTTTGTTAAAAAGATTTTTATGTAATTTGCTTTTAATAATGACTCTCCTATTTCTATTAATGTTTAAATTCTATATATCCCTATATAGAATATATAGTATACTTTATTATAAAGGTTTAGACTCCCACAACAATTAATTGTCTCCTCTTGGAAAATATTTACCTTCTCAATGAAGTTATTGTTATTTGCATAATCATAATGATTAAAAGTTATAAAAATTGAGGAGCAGGAGATTATAAAAATAAATTGAAAAAAAGTCCCAATTTAAGCCGTTTACTAAAACGAATTAAATCTTGTCTTCAAAAAGTTATAAAAGTAGATCTACGAATGTGAAATGAAAAAAAAAATGTTGAAGTATGAATTATTTACTATTAGCGCTACAAGCTTTTTGAACACAAAATAAAAAAAAAATATCTAAAAAGATTTCATTCGTTTCAGTAAATTAGTTAAATATTAATTGGCAGCCACTTTGTATGTTGGCAAACACCCTTAAAGTGTGATCAATTGTAAATCTCATCTCGTCATAGTATAAAAACGAAATGGCCAAGTACTGCGCCAGTAAGCCTATGACACCGGCCAGTGAAACCTGGTCGAAACTTCAGGCAATTCAAAGGTATGTAACGCCTATTAAATACGTGACCTTTAATTCCCGTCAACATAATTATATTAACATCTGATGAGTTGACATTTTAACTTAATATAATAAAAAAACCGGCCAATCTAGTCGGTTCAGTACCATCTTAAAATTGATGATCATTCGGATTATTTTTTCTACTATTAAGGTTCTTGAACTATTAATTTTTCTATCTTTTTAGGGTTCCTTACGTCCGAATAAAAAAACTGCTGTCCGCCCGTCTGTTACAGCCAATTTACCTACTCCTAATCTACTGGACCGATTAAGTTGAAATTTGACTTGATAAGTCTTGTGACCCAAACACAGGTGTACAACGTAAATAAATGAATTTTTAATATGGGGATTACCTTTGGGGGAAATTTTAGAAAAAAGAAACAAGCTTTACCATGTGACATTTTAAATAAATTAGCTTGTGAAGAGAATCTCAAATATATTTTGTTTATGATTTAAGATTAAAAGTTCAATTTTTTTTGAAAATAGATGAAAATTTACCATTTTCTCATCTTCAAAACTACTGAATCTAAAATTAAAAAAAAAAATAAAGAAAATAGTTCTTTACTTATAGATTATTACTAAAGAAAACCTATAAAGTCAGTGTTTTTTTTTTATTTCTCTGAGGGCATAGATGAAGCTAGATATGTTGGATCGGATGTTATTAATGTGGGTTTTCCAATTTAAATTCGTATCTATCGTTATACCTAACAGTGTGAAGTCTTTAACAGTTTCTATTTATATATTGTTTATTGAAAATTCAAGTTCTAATGGTGTCTTCTGATATGGATAAAATGTTATTAATTTAGTTTTCTCGTAGTTGATTTTCAGATTGTGTTCATTCATCCATTGTGTAATTTTATCAAAAATATTTTTAAGCCGTTCATTTAATCCGTATATTTTTTGACACGGGGTGAGCAGAGATATGTCATCTGCAAATAGTACACACTGTTCTTTGACGGTTTTTGGAATATCATTGATGTAGATTAAGAAAAGCAGACATCCGATAATACTACCCTGAGGTATAGACGCGTTTGTTGTTATTCTATCCGATCTAATATTAATAATTTGTTTAAGGTTAAGGTCATAGTTATCAATTTTTATTGAAATAAAACTATTTTTCACGGATTCTATCGCCATTTATTTGGTGTTATTTTACTATCTATACTGATCCCGACGTTTCAGTTGCTTTTCAGCAGCCATGGTCACGGGTGACAGGAATAAATCGCGATAGAATTCGTGAAAAATAGTTTTATTTCAATGTGTAACATTCGCGTAAACTTTCGACAATATCATAGTTATCAACTTCCACATATTGTTGTCTATTGCTCAGATACGATTTAAACCAATTGTGTGCTATTCCACGAATGCCTATTTTATATAATTTATCAAGTAATATTCTGAACTGGACTCTGTCATATACTTTGGTCATATCCAAGAGTATTCCGACTGCATACTTTTTGTCATTTACAATATTAATAGCTTCCTGTAGTATATACTGTAATTTTTTGGCATTATTTACCAATTGTTTTAATCTTTTTTCATAGTTTCTATAATATTTCTTAATAGTTGAATTATTTGACTTTATGCTTAAAATTATTAATAGTCTTTTATTTTTGCATGATAGCTTTATCCCTTTGGTTAACCAGTATTTTTTAGTATATTTATTTAATTTTATTTTTCTTTTAGGTATTACTTTATTTAGAGTATTTAGCAACACATCATTTAAATGCTGTATAGTTTTGGTTTATATTATTGCTTTCTAGTATTACTTTACTCTAATTTATTGACTTTAATTCTAATTTAAATTTATCTATGTTATTTTTATTATATAACAGCTTTTCGGTATAGAAATTAATTTATTTTCTTTGTTGCGGTATGTTAAAATTTAGTATTGTACCGCAATGATCTGAGAAGCCAAGTTCTTTAACAAATGTATATGGATTTTTAGTATTGAAGTTAGTGAGTATTAGATCTAAGCATGTGGATGTAGTTTGTGTAATATGTGTAGGGTCCTTTATATGTTGTGTTAGTTTATACTCTGACATAAGGTCAAGAAAGGAGTTGGTTTTTAAGTTATTTTTTAGTAGATCTATATTTAAGTCTCCTCCGAGTATTATGTTTAATTTAGAATATTTTTTATTTATATAAGTTAATATTTGTGTTGGTTGTTGGTAAAATGTTTCCTCCTCTCTCCTATTCCAGTATATTATTAGTAATAATGTATTTTCTTTTGATAGTTCAATAGCGCAGGATTCTATTACATATTCTATTGATAATTTTGACACATCACTTCTTTCTATATATTCCAAATGTTCATCCAGGATGATGCAGACGCCACCGCCTCCTCGGTTCTGTCGACAATAAGACGCTGCAACTTTATATCCACTAAAGTGAATCATGGTTAGGGCTAACGGTAAGGTGGTATGTCGGACTCGAATCAACTAAAACCACACGGTGTTCCGTCACGGGGTCCTAATGCCGGGGACTCAGGTGTACCCTAGAAAGGAAGTCCCTGTAAGCCCCGGCAGACTTGGCCGCCTGCTCGACAACAGGCAACCCCACAATTTAGTGCGGGGGCCTTCGATTTAGAAAGGTGCGCGTGGAACACGTCGTCCCGCCGTCTCGGGCCTGCTTCTCCTAGGGCGACGGGTAACCCATCCCATCACCCTCAGGCTAGCACTCATGAAGGCCGGAGATAGTCTCGCTCTTTCCGGCGCCTGGTGCGTCTTCTTCGGGACGGGAGAGTACTAGTTCTCTTACAGTCCCTCTCCGCCGCCTCCTTGGTACTCATCACTACCTCGCAAAACGAGGCGGCGGAATCCTATGCAATTTCGTGCTGGACCATAGCTATCACCATGGTTTCCAGTGAGAGGCTATCCACACCCAAGGCCATCGCGAGGTCAGCACGTTGCCGCACCCACGCAAGGCAGTCCACCAGAGTTAGCTCACGGCCTATCCAACACAGGTACTTACCAAAGCAGCCGTGTCCGGTAAGCACCTATGTCATCCGGTAGGAGAGAGCGCCATGTCGCCTCTCCAGCCAATCCTCCATGATGGGTCTCACCCCTACAATTGCATGCAAGTTACTTGCACTTTCAGTGATTAAAGTAAGTGTTCCGTTTTCAAATACACCGTGTATTAATTTTATTTCTTTTTTTTTAAGTGAAAACTTCTTTATCGGCGTTGCACTTTTTGGGATGGGTAAAAAATGTTAAACTCGCGTCAGGATATGTGACTTGATCGAAAATTCGTAAGACGGAGCCGAGTTTCTTATATTAAAAAAAAATATAATATTCGAAATTCAAATATTTATGAGCGGCCAGGAGCGCAGAACTTCCAGTGTACCCTATGTATACATTTAGATATGTTATTATCTACTTTTTATTTTTAACCTAGTTATATATACACAGATATGTGTGTGTGTGTATGTGCAAATACATTGAGAAGTTAAGTTTTCACTTCTGAGGTGCAGTCCTACGACAGACTGTTTCTTTTTTTTAAATTGACGATTTCGAAAAGTTGATGACCATTATACAAGAAATTAAAATTGAACAAATTGGAATTACTTTTACGCGAACGAAGCCGCAGGAATGTTAGTAGCTTATTTACAAACGATTGTCGCTATAAATGGATATTTAAATGCATGATAATTATATGTAACGAGGATTACAAAATACCTAACAATTAACATCAACAATTAGGTTAATTAGAAACCGCATATTAAACAGACGGACATAAAACACTGAATCATTTTCACGTGCTCAATCATCATCATTACATTAGGAAACGTGAAGAGAATTCCTTGAATCCCTTTTTAAACAAAAATGGCAGAGAAATTCTATATTTGCAATACTTAAAGTTTATGTAGCAGAAGTCCAGAAAGCTACAATTTTTAATCAATATCTACTTTGAAGCGGGTAGCGTAATGGCTAAGGCATCGGACTTGCGATCGAGTGGTTGCGGGTTCGAACCCCACCCAGTGCACTACCGACGTGAACCCACTCCTAACACAAGCATTTAGTTTAGCTGGAGGGGTTAACAAGAATACTAGTAATGTGTGACACGTTACTAGTACGTAGTCTTCCAAAAAAAAAACAAAAGCAAACTTTGTTTTTTATTAATTAGTATTTTTTTTACGAAGTTTTTTACAAAGTTTTTAATAGTAACGTATTTAAAATTCTTATTTACCTAACTAAATAAAACTAATTAACTATTATATAATATAATAATCCATCTTAACTATTCATTGTTTTTTGTTATAAATATTTAAATTTACAAAAAACCTTTTATTAGGTTTAAAGTTCTCATTATGATTCATGAATGAATAAGCCCAAACATGAGGTAGCTGTTGTAAACCGTTGAGGAGATCTCTCTACTGTCCGTCTCCGCCATTAGATCAACTACAGGCCTCTGTCATTAGATCATCTACAGGTCTCCGTCATCAGATCAACTACAGGTCTTCGTCATGTTTTTGTGTCATTAGAGCTTATTGTGTGCCAAGTTTCAACAGAATCGGTTCACAGATAAAAAATTCAGTAGGTGTCACAATCATTCATTCAATATTTTTTTACTCTTTGGGTTTATTTTTATTACAAATTTAAAGGGACCAACTTCGAACTATACTCTATCTAATAAAAAATGAGAATCAAAGAAAAAAATAATTATGGAAATCCGACTACTCCGTAAAAAGTTATGCGGGGAAAAAAAATACATACGAGTATAAGTATAGGGATTGACTCAAGCCAACCATTTTTTTTGTCGGATAAAAATTAAATTGAATTTGGAATCAGAGATTGATATCGAATTGATCTTCACGATAAAAAAATAAAAAGTTATTAAAATAAACCTTTAGTATATTTTGTTTATCATTGACGATCGATTTTTCTAACAACAGCTTGCCCTTTGACTAAAGCCTCCTCTAAAGACTTCCATATCCCTTTGTCCCTTTCGATTCTCATCCAATCTGGACCGTCAGCTTTTTTGAGATCATCTTCCCAACGTTTCATTTGTCGATCTTTACTTTTTCATCATCCAAAGGGTACCTGATATTATTCTATACATTTTCTCATTCGTCTCCTCCTCCGTGTTTTGCACAGATTATTCGCATGTTTAAATTTAGTTACTTTTTAATTTTTTTAATCTGATTTGACCTTTTGTTTTTACTCCAATTTCATTTCTCTCTGACAGCATGGCCCAGAACCATTCTGCGGCATCAGCAAACAGCGAGCGTATTCTATCATAAACGCCCAATATTCATCATTGGCCATTAAGAGATGGAAGACCACGACTGGTCTAAGACACTCGAAAGCCTTAATAAAGGGTTATGATAATAAAGTAGCCAAAGAACTTCTTGAGCTCAAAAGATACAAAACCTGTGTAGTAACAAGAGTCCTCACTGGACACTGCAAACTGAACAAGCAAATGTTTAACGTAAAATTGGGCGAGAACACAATATGCAAATTCTGTCAAGAGGCAGAAGAAACTGCAATGCATATTCTATGCTCTTGTGGCCCACTAATTCGGTACCGAAGTATTAACCTAGGGTTGCACATCGGTGTGCGGTGTGCGAGATGGGCTCTCACTTGTACCGGTTTTTTTAAGCAAATGTTATAGTCCCGATTATATTTCGTTTATCGCACCTCCAATTAAAGTAAAAGTTGACCGGCCTATTGGCCTAGTGGTTAGTGACCCTGACTGCTATGGGTGGGTTCGATTCCCACTCGAGTCTGGGTGTTCTTTGTGTCCGTTGTTTGTATGTTTGTAAAGTCCCCCGCGACACAGGGCGACACAGGAGTAATTCCTAATGCGGGAGTTGTCTTTTTAAAAAAAGAAAAAAAAACACGTTTTATGGAATCAAAACTACTCATAATAGGCAAAGTAGACAGAAAAGACCCCGTAGCAGATTCTCAACCCAGATCAGTTCCACCCTGGATACCACAGTCCACGATACTATACACTATACATGCCGTTCAAAACAAGACGAGATAAAGGAAAATAGTTCACGAAAGAGTATTGCAACGATGTGACGACCCTCAGCATTGAGGATGCACGAGGCAAGGAGGACTCCTCCTCCAATGAAATAAAACTTCCTTCTTCCCCTCTAACCCTCTTCCCTTATTCCCACCTTAAAGGGCGGCAACGCACTTGTGACTCTTGAGTTACAGGTGCCCATGGGCGGCGGTAGTCATTTACCATCAGGTGACCCGTCTGCTCGTTTGCCCCCTACAATATAAAAAAAAAAAACAAAATACTTAAACCTTATTAACTATGGTCGAAATTCGAGCAACAGGTGACCTCTAATAATAATAAATGTATTAAATAGGTACTTAATTATGTATGCCTACGTGATATTATCATTTTAGTTTCGTAATCACCTTAATTAGGTATTTCATGCCATATTTTAGCCAGTAATAGTGAAGTGAAACAGTTCACACAGTATTCTTTAATTTTTTGTCTTAAATTTATAAATACCTACATACGTATTTCTATACATATAAAAATGAATAACTATTTCGCTTCACGGCATCACGCGTGAACGGCTGGACCGATTTCGCTGATTCTTTTATTTTGTGTTTGTTATTGTCAGGAGAAGGTTCTTATGAAAGAAAATTAAGAAAGTTACGCAGAAAATTAGAAAACTTAACGAGGGACTTACGCGGGTGAAACCGCGGGGCGCAGCTAATTGTATATAAACAACAACAAAAATGTAAATAGTTTGTGTTTTAAGTATTTAGAACAATTGCAACTCTTTTTTAACACTAGTAGCCAAACAAGCACAAAAGCAAACCAGGTTGGCAAGCGATTGGAATTAGTATGGAGGATGAGACTATTCCTGTAAAAAATGAAAGAATTCTTGAACATTATGGCGATGACCGATGACGATTAGGTAGCCATTTGACCTCAGAGCAATACCGCGATACTGGTGATTATTTGAGCTTAGAGTATTCAACAAATACTTACCTATAAAGTCAGAAAATGTCGAGTAATACTAGAGGTAATAATTTCGACCTTAATTCATTTCATTGGCCAGTATAACTTGAACTGTCATTGTATAGACATAGGTAACATGATAGGTCAACACATACATATGCCTACTAAACGCGTGTAGCCTGATATAGATGTTTGCACGTAATTAGGGTTCCGCACCTCAAAAGGTATAAAAAGGAACCCTTATCCCTCTTGTCCGTCTGTCTGTCTGTCCGTGTGTCACCACCAATTATCTCAGGACCGGATAGACCTAGCAAGTTGAAGTTTATACTAGATACTGAGATCTATAGTCCCTATTAGGTGTATAAAAATCAAGGTCCCGAGTCAACACGATAAAAAGATATGGGCAAATTTAGATTTTCGTGAAAACTTGTAAGTACCAAAATTTACCTTAATTTTCAACTTTTTTTATTTTTCTGAATTTTTCCTTTACTAATGCTGTAACACCTTGCTTTTAACCAAAATTGACAATTCTAGGTCAACCGGAAGTACCCTATAGGTTTTGGGCCGAAAACCTATAGGGTACTTCCCATTTACCTAGAATCATGAAATTTGGTAAGAAGCAAGGTCTGACAGCACAAGTGAAAGAAATAATCCGAAAGTCGTTAATTTGTTGTTATATCACATTAAAACGAAAGTTTTTGTGATTACGAAGTTATATTTTGCGGTTGGATTGTTCACTTTGTCGTACATCGCAACCGCAAAGTTAAGTTTGTTTTTCGAAAAAGACGGGCAAAGAGTCTTTGAAAATTGATTCCCAAGACGGACGTATACAAGTTTGTTTGCTTACGGAATCCTCGGTGCCCGAGTCAGAATCGCACTTGACCAGTTTTCTTAGGGTTCCGTACCTCGAAAGGAAAACACGGAACTCTTATAGGATCACGTTGTTGTCCGTCCGTCCGAACGTCTGTCTGTCTGTCAAGACCCTTTTTCTCAGGAACGCGTGGAGGTAATAAGCTGGAATTTATGTCAAATACTCAGGTCAGGTCTACTGTCACTTGGAGCTGTGAAAAAATCAAACTTCTAAGTTAACGCAATTAAAAGATACAGCCGTATATGCCGCAAATTTTCGACACTCGCAAGGGAATCAAAACCTACAGGGTACTTCCCGTGAACTCAGAATCTTGAAATTTGGTACGAAGCAACGTCTTATAGCACAGATAAAGGAAAAATTGCGGAAACCGTAAATTTTTAGTTACATAATATAATAAAAATATTTTACGGAACCCTCGGTGCGCGAGTCCGACTCGTACTTGGTCGGTTTTTTTTAATTATTAACACACTAGCAACCGCCCCGGCTTCGCACGGGTAGCTGAGACATCTTCAACAATCATCAACATATTTCAATCAATTTACACAGAATCTTAACAAATTATACACCTAAACCTTCCTCATTAATCACTCTGTCTATTAGTGAAAACCGCATGAAAATCCGTTCAGTAGTTTTTCAGTTTATCGCAACACACAGACAGACAGACGCAGCGGGGGACTTTGTTTTATAATATGTTTAAAAATGTTAGCGTTCTGCCCTTCTTCTATACATCAATTTTATGTATATTTTATTTTCTTAAAAATTCGTAAGTTCAAATTAATTATCTTCTTGTGTTAATAGGGATTTTTAAAAGGTTGCTGTTGACTTTAAGTTTTCGATAAGAAATGGTGGCAATTCCCAAACTGCTAGGTAGCGGTATTATGATAGGAAAACTAAGTCTTCGGAGAGACATCTCTGTGACCGTTCTTCGTTGGTATTCATTAGGGGTTGTCCATTAATCACGTGAAGCTTGAAAGGGGTGGGAGGGGGTTCGGAAAAAATCACGAAATATCACAAGGGGGAAGGGAGGGCAAGTAACCCCTACTTGCAGTTATCAGGTAATGATTTCCCCGTCCACCGCTTGTCAGTCGTCAGTAAGCCTGTGATTTTCACCTGATTACACCTTTCCTTTATTATTTTAATGCCAGGAATTAGCGAAATCGGTACAAGCCGTTCACGCGTGATGCCGTGACCAAGGGAGATAGAGATTCATTTTAATATATATAGATTTATGATACTGAATTTATTTAGTTTTCTATTGTCAAAATATTTTTTTCGGCACATACTTGAAACCCAAAACTAAAAAAATGCGTAACTTTGTGTACATCTAAATATTTTTTTATTTTTATACGAAAATTAAAGTATCGTAGCTCTGTATAGTAGATAAACTATACTGCTAAACGAAGATATCTAGAACTGCAGGCCTAGACAAGCGATCGCTACCGAGCGAACGTCAACATATATATAATTCACAGAGAGTTATGAGGGATCTCAAGAGTGACTTTCACGCTTTATATTAGCTTCACTTGTATGTTTGTTTGTATGTTTGTAACCAGTCGGTTACAAACATACAAACAAACCTTTGGGCGCGATTTTGACCCACTTTAAACGGCCAGATTTCATTCAAATTTTGCACACCTCTCAAAGACTGATGAAAATTTCGATTAAAATATGAATTTTCTATAAAAGCGTGTTTTTTTATTTACTTTTTTAAACTATAATTATTACAGTTTCGTGTACTTGTTTCATGTTGACACATAGAAAAAAGGTATAGGTAACATAAAAGGTTCCTCAAGGTTACAAAAAAAAAAAAAAAATTTAAAGAACTCGAACAATTAATTTACATATTTAACAGAACTTTAGGCGAGTATCACCTTGAGCTTATGTAATTTAAAAAATTAATATACTAATAACATTTTGCAAGGTTATTTTGTTCGTAGATCAATTCTAACATATATTTCGGCAGCATACGAAGTCGGTTGGTGTGTGAACCTAGTAAAGGACTTCTCTCTGTTTAAACAAATAATTATGTATACTTTAAATCCAGTTCGGTGTATGTAAAGATAAAAAAGTGGGATTACTTTTGATATTTTCAGGTAAACATAAATATATTACGTTATTCAAAAAATAAAGTGCGCATATAAAAATAGTTTTTCTTTTTATTAATAGCTTTTCTATTTATTAATTAAACTAAAATCTGCTAAACTACGGGCGAGTTTATCCTCAGTTATTATTATTAATTTATTATTGTTATTATTAGTTTAATTATTATTGCATTTTACATTTAAAAATGTTTTTAATCCCAGAAAATATTTTTTTATGTGACAATTTAACAACAAATTTACGACTTTTAGATTTATTCACTTGTGCTATGAGTCTTATCTTTTCGCCAAAAACACTTCTTTGGCACTAGTTAAATAAAGTTTATTTAAATATCATAATAAATAATACATACCGTCAACTAACCTACATTCTACAAACGTACTCAAAGTAATATGTAAAAACCATTTTATCACTTATAATCACAGTAAATTATCTTTAATTCAATAAATTGTTAATAAATCTCAGTCACCACGATATATTATTTGAAAAAATATATATTTATGTATATTTTATTCGGATTGATACAAAACACATGTTGTAGGTTCAGAAACACTTGAATAAATATCGTGAAGTTGGTAACTTTTTTTGAAAAACTAAAATGTTGACTAGCTAACTTCAGGGTGTCGTTTTTTCGTGACGGTGTGTGCGCGCATCGTAAAAATTTACTCTCATCATTTTTCCCTAACGCGCCAAAAGAAGTATAACTACAAAAATATAGTAAAACATGTACCTTTTTTAGAATCAAAAAATATTTTCCGATTTCCTACTATAGTGTGTTTTTAAAACTATAATTTACCAGCGGACCCGACAGACATTGTCCTGTCCGAACGTACGTTTTATGAATAACTCAACTATGGATTTTCCTTTTGGTATCATGAGTCATTTCGCGAAATAGGTATGCTGAAACCAAAATGCAGCCCGATTGCAGCAACCTACTGAGAGTTTTTCACCCAATCCATCCCGGGATCTCCTTAAACACATACACCATAATTGTCTTAAAAAAAATGTCCTAGAGCCCTTTTGCAGCGCCACCTACCGATTTCAATCGTAAATCTAAATCTTCCAGAGACTCTTGCAAACACATACACAAATCGTCAAAAAATTAAATAAGAATCCTAAAAATCGGTTGACGATTGATTTTTGTGTTTTTTTTTATGGTATAGGGGGCAAACGAGTAGACGGGTCACCTGATGGTAAATGACTACCGCCGCCCATGGGCACCTGTAACTCGAAAGTCACAAGTGCGTTGCCGCCCTTTAAGGTGGGAGTAGGAAAAGAGGGGAAGGGGGAAGAGGGGGGAGATGGGATGGACGGGAAGAGGGGAGAGGGAAGGGTTAGGGCCTCCGGTAACCTCACTCACGCGGTGAAATGCAATGCAACCATTGCTTCACTGCCGGTTTTATGTGAGGCCGTGGTATCGAGCGGAGTCGAGCCGGCCCATACGTGCCGAAGCATGGCTCTCCCACGTATAAACAGTATGTAACAGACAAAAATCTTTGTCTAACAATGAAATAAGAATCCTAGCACCCGGTTGCAGCGCCACGTACCGGGTCCAATCATGAATCTAAATAACCTACCTAGGGTCCCAATCAAACACACAAAGAAATATGTCTCAAGCCGAGCCTCATTTCACGGAATAAAAATTAGTAACGTTTTAAACGTCATAACGGAGGATTTAAAAAATAAAAATGCCTATCGCAATTTCGAACATTTCCATTAAGTTTCCATAAAAAATATTTTGTACAAACCTTGTAAAGAAAGATTACTTACTCACTTGTCCAATAAATTACGAACACAACAAAAAAAAAATTGCCAAATAGGTGCAGCCGTTCTTAAGTGATGCGCTTACATACATTTGTAAATTGATTATGATATATATATTTATAATATGTATTAGTATATATGTGTACGTTTCGAGGATATATTCGAGCATTTCTTTTTTCCAGCCAGGATGAATTTCCTAGAGAAGTTCTTTTCATTACTCAATGCGAAGACGATACGTTCATTGATAGTTTTATTCCAAGCCCTGTTCCAGTCAATAGATGATCTGCAACTTGATGCCCGGGATTTTCCACAACAAGCTGTGGTTACTGGTTCGTTATTTATTCTTATCTTAGAGTGACTTTTGAGAGCTGCCTTACTTCCAACAGCTTTAATTTCTGTACCAAAAAGAGTTAGATACAAATTCTGAAGATAGAAAGTCTACAGGTACAAAGAACTGTATGTAGTCGACATGGAATAAATAAACAAAAGAACTTAATCAAAGACTTTACTGACGTCAACAAACGGTAGAGTGCGTTCAAATGATGGGCGGCAGCCGCGCGCCCGACGCGCGGCGGCTGTCCGTATAATGTTAAGACCCGACGCCCGTCTTTTGAACGTGGCCTTACATTTAAGATTTTTAATAATATTTGAAAATAATTCGAATTTCAAATTCAATCTGTTAGGACTTTGACATGGAGGTCTAATTAATTTTAAACAAAATCTAAAAAAAAAACATTCCCCCCCGGTACCCGGTAGATAATTAATACCATACATTTTTCATTCCAGATGGGCAAGAGTTCGACTTCATAGTGATAGGCGCAGGATCAGCAGGCTGCGTGCTTGCCAACAGACTCACGGAGATCTCTGGATGGAATGTCTTACTTATAGAAGCAGGTGGAAATCCACCTACAGCTTCAAAGGTCAGTAACTTTCAGGTTCTTGTTAATACAAGAACCTGAAAGTCTTACGTAAAAAGAATGTAAGGAGAATGCCTATTTCAGTATGAAAATCAGTTTCACACTTTTTTTTTTGCTGTGTCAAATATGTAAAAACTGCATTATTCAACCTGCATTGAATATTATCTGAAATATAAACGTTTATTGTAACAGCACTTGGGGTTATTGAGAAACTAGATGACAATATTATGTTAAAAAAAAACAAACTATGATTAGAGAGACATTGTACGCCTGAATTGTAATAATATTGGTATAAGTAATATATGGAAATTACATTAAAAGTAGCACCCGCCGGTAGCCTAGTGTTTAAGGCTTCGTACTTGTGGGTGAGGGGTCACAGGTTCAGACCCTTTCCAAGCACTCTTACTAGGTAAGAGTGCTTGGAAAGGGTCTGAACCTGTATATTCATTCTCTAGGGAGAGAATAAATTTAATGTTAGCAGTTTTGATTGGAAAAAGCAATTTTTAAACAAAAAAAAATTATTTATTGAAATGACATAAAAACCTCATTTAATTACATTTATTTAATAATTTTCATCGTACATATTCGTCAAAAATATCGTCTAAGAAAGTGGCAGGCGCATTTATTTTATTGTGTCGGCCCCAGGTACCAACTGTCACTGTTACGTGGGCACAACAGCCAACTGCTTTTTTTCGACAAGACAGTTACAGCAATAGGTCTTTATAGCATCCAAACCAGTTTCTGTCCTGTTTACAATTAAATACGTAAAGTACACACGTGAACGTTTATGTCGGGATTGGATGCGGCCGCGAAGTAAATAATTGTTAACTCCAAAGGAAAGAGGGAGATCTTCTTCAATGTTTTCGCTTCCCTCCACTTGACACAATCCATTTTGTCGGATATGCTCGCCATAGTATGACCTAGCCTGCTTTAACTGGTAGGTTTATAAGGCAAACCTTTTTAATTTGCTAAGAGTTAACTGTGAAAAATAATTTAAAATAGAGTTGAGCTCATATTATCAGTCATCACAAATGTTGTCGTCTATTTAAATTATTATCTTCAATGAATTGATACAGAAGGTTCAGTAAGTTTAGCCTCATCTTAGCTATTTCCACATATTCGAAAGCTTCTGGAATATTATTGATGATTGGCTGAAACTTGTTTATTAAGCTACCTCCTATTCGAAAATCAGTCATTAAATGTGAGCACGACAAGTACGATAACAACAACGAGAACATATTGTGACACTATTTTAGTTTATGGTGACACTGACGTTGGAGTTTTCGTTTTAGTAATGTTTGTGGCATCATGTTTTTGACAGGGATACGAGGTATATATTAAGGCAAAACTAACACTGAAGTATACATTCACTAAATAAACTATAACTACATACACGAAATAATATATAAACTAAACTGCAATATATTTTAATGTGACATTATGAATTATTATCACGTACATTATTATTTAACCATTTTATTTTAAAACCATGTTTATTTGCATTCAATCATTAATAGTTTGTTATATAGTGGCGACATTTAACTTAAAATGGAAACTGTCATTGATTCAAGTTTTAGTCCTTGTAAGGTTTAATTTCAAATCCCAAGTTTTAAAGAAGAGATTCAGGGTCGAAAAGTCATATTAAAATCATTTTTTTTTTAACATTTAAAATAATGACCGAACGTCTAAAAGTGAAACCATGAATGGGCATCCTTTTTTCACATTGTGACGTAGCCGTCTAACAGTGTTGCAAGTCTTGTACTTGTTTTCCCTTTGAAATTTTCTTTGAAACAATTCACTTAGCACTACCCCGGTGTATATCTATATCCATGTGTCTAATTAAAGTGTTCTCTAACTACACCCAAGGATACAGAAATACACCGGGGTAGTTTTAAGTAAGTCGCTTGAAGACCAGCGCACTTATGTCCTGGGATCCCGTCTAGTCTATGTCAATTTAAACATCCAATTCGGAACAATTATGATATACATACGTACTAAATAACACTCATCATGTTGTACTAATATTATATACTAGCAGCGCCCCATGGTTTCACCCACGTAAGTCATCGGGACTTGAGAATATCGGGATAAAAAGTAACCTACATGTTAATCCAGGTCTCCAGCTATCTACATACCAAGTTTCATCGCAATCGGTTCAGTAGTTTTTTCGTGAAAGACTAACAAACACACATACACACATCCTCACAAACTTTCACGTTTATAATATTAGTAGGATTATATGATTATAGTTACAAGTACGCGACCATGACCTGCTCGAGCTATTGCATATGTCGTGGCCATATCAGGGTTATATTAAAAATAATTGTACACTCACCAAAAAGTAAAAATAATTATAGTTTAAAAAACTAAAAAACACGCTTTTATAGAAAATTCAACCAAAAAAATAAAAAAATTTAATCGAATTATTGCATTGTCATCGATCTTTGGCAGGTGTGCAAAATTTGAATGAAATCTGGCCCGTTTAAAGTGGGTCAAAATCGCGCCCTAAAGAGTCGGTTACAAACATACAAACAAACATGTGAAGCTAATATAAAGCGTGTAAAAAGGAAACAAAAAGGAACTAATAGTGCAATTTCTCACGTACAAACAAAACAACACAGATTTCTGTTAATTCATATATTAAGTAATCTATTAAACGTTAAACTATGAAAATGGTACGAAACAGGTTCAATATCACACTTTTTTGGATGCGTATTTTCCTTATCATAACACTAGTAAATTCCTGGAACAATGAACTAGCTTATGTACTTGTTAGTGGCGATACGAACCGTGAGCCATGAGAGAAAAAAAAAAAAGCTAGCTTTGGAAATCGGTGTTAGTTCTGTCTCATTTTCTTTTACAGTGCATTAATTATTTCCAGTTTTTTTTTAAATTGTAACATTATTTTCTATCGATAAAGTTTTTTTTTTGGAGTGCCACTGTTTTCTTCTTTTGAGTTTCTATTCTCTGTATCTTCTTTTTAATGATCGTTTTCAATTTTTTTTTTTTTTTATGGTTTATGGGGCAGATTCATTTCATGAAATGGTCGGTCACATCAAGATAACGCACGTAGCTATCACTACCAGTCTTTACATGTGCGATCACATAAGAAGTCATAAATAACTTTTTTATGCTCGAATGTTTAGAAAACATCTCGCCAGCACTGTACAGCGTCTCAAATGAATAGGTAATAAAAGCTGCATGCATGGAAAGCATTCCAAGAAGTTTTTAATAGGGTGGTTTAACCGGTTTATCACCATTTTGGTTTTCGGCAAATGCGTAGTTATAGTTATTTATTTAAAAAATGAATAAAAAATGCCTTAGTCATTTAAAAATCAACTTCGCAAACCGCCCCAGCTTCGCACGGGTACAAAATATACACCTAAACCTGCCTCTGTCTATTAGTGAAAACCGCATAAAAATCCATTCATTAATTTTTCAGTTTATTGCGAACAGACAGACAGACAGATGCGACGGGGGACTTTATTTTATAATATGTAGTAATAATGATTGCATTGTCTCGTTAGAGGGCCTCTTAAAGTCAAGCAGTTCACTAATGTGTCTTAAATAACGAAAATTAAGCGCGTGCAAGTTGCAAATAATATAATTGTCTTTTAAAAAAAACATCACCGACTTCAATGTGCTTTTTAGTGGAACGTAGATGTATTTTGTTTAAATATAATATGGGTAGGCCAACTAAACGCACTGCTCCAATGAGACAGCCAGGTTTCGGAGTAAACGAAAATATATAATAAATTTAAATGGGACCACCTGGGCAGTTATACCCTTTAAAACAAAAAAAATCATATTGGTTCAGGTGTATTCGACTAATCGGTGAACATACTTAAAAAAAAGATTCCGATGAATTGAGAACCTTCTCCTTTTTTGAAGTCGGTTAAAAAGGCATTACACCCTTTTTCAGGATTCATATGTGTTGTATGTATATATATATTTGAGTTTCTTTATTCCAATATAACTTCTAAATGCCTTATCAGATTTCGATGTATGGGGTACCGTCAGAATTCTTGGGAACCGTTTACCGGATACCGTTGGAACTTGTTTTATCTCGTGATAGAACCTATCAAAGGGTGAAAAAAAAATGTTTAAAATTAAAAGACAGTGTCCGAGAACTAGCTAAATTAAGGGCTGACAGTTTTTTAACAATTTTAATAAAACATTTATAAATAAAGTAAATACAAATATTAAAACTATGTAATCTGGCACACCCCAAAAATATTTTAATTGTTGATATACGAAAAAGACTTCTGTAGTAAATGCCGTCAGTTAGAAGCCAATTCGCTTAAATGCCGACAACCAAAGTTACTCTATGCCACTTTATAAGTAGATTATACTTAGGTACTTCTACCGGAAAATCTTGGATTAACTCTTGGCAAGAGATATTTAAAAGACAAAGGAAGCCCTTTTCGACCTGCATAGTTTGAAATTGATATTTTCGCAAAATCTTATCGAGAATTTCCAGACCACAAACCATTATACAAACGGTAGAATACACTCAAGCAAGTGGCCAAAATATCTTCTCCAAATCTCAAAGAGCAATAATGCTCATGTGTATTCGATATAATCAATTAATTTTGACGTCTTCAAGATTCTCCTTTATCGGCACACGCCGGCCGATAACACAACATGCATAAACCCAAAAATATTTGAGTACATCATATTGTCATTCCTGTACTCAAATCAAACCAATGTGCCATCAACGAGATGATAACTTGGATGTCAGCTATAAGTTTTCTTCAGAATATTATTAATTGGTTTTTAAATTTCTGTTTCAGTATCCAGGACTAGGTAACCTTGTTGATTATTCTTCGTCGGATTGGAACTACTACACAGTGAATGATGGATATTCTAGTCAAGCTCTCCAGAGGAAAAGAGTTCACGTTACAAGAGGCAAGATGCTTGGTGGTTCTAGTGGAGCGAACTACATGTTCTACATAAGAGGGAATAAAAAGGATTACAATGATTGGGTCGAACAAGGCAACGAGGGATGGGATTGGGATACAGTCTTGCATTACTTTAAAAAAAGTGAACGTTTCAATGACGAGACCATTACCAAATATGACTTTGGCTATTATCACAATACAGAAGGATACTTAGGAGTTACAAGACCGCTGTGGAAGAAAAGCACAGAACAATATTTACAAGCGTTTCAACAAAATGGACACAAAATAATATTAGACTGTAATGGTAAGGAGCAAATAGGATACGTCATACCTCCATATACAATCGACAATGGTGTTCGTCAACACACTGCTGCAGCTTTTCTTGAGCCCGTCAAAGATCGAAAAAATCTTTTTGTACTGAAAAAAACTTTAGCAAGGAAAATCTTGTTTAATAAATATACGAAAGCCATCGGAGTCGAGGTACAGTTACCAAATAAAAGAATAATAAATCTTTTCGCTAGAAGAGAAGTTATTTTGTCAGCAGGTGCAATCAACAGTCCTCAAGTACTGATGTTGTCCGGTATAGGACCTCGAGAGCATTTGCAGAGATTAGGCATAAATGTGTTGCTGGATTCCCCAAATGTTGGTAGTAACTTACAAGACCATCCTGCTGTATTATTCGCTATAGGAGTTGAGAAAGATCGAGCGTCAATTATTAACAACATTGATTTTTTTACGAACTTGGACAAATTCCCTGTTCCATGTATAATGGGCCACGTAGCTCTGAATAAAACCCAAACTTTCCCTGATTATCAAACATCTGTATTTCCTTTGGCAGCTTACTCGTTTCTTACATCAGTAATGTGTGGTTTTGTTATTCGATCAGATGACCAAATATGTAACGCTTTGTTCAACGCTAACAAGAAGAGGAAGATGTTGTACTCACTGCTCACCATGATGCACCCTGAATCTAGAGGAAAAATTAGATTGAATAGCAGTAATCCCGAAGAAAATCCTTTAATTTTCAATGGATATTATTCGGACAAAAGGGATTTAGAAAACCACGCCCGATATATCGAAGATTACATCAGTGTACTAAACACGCCGTACTTTAGAAGTATAAAGGCTGAAGTGATTGATGAAAAGGTTCCTCAATGCAAGTCTTTACCATTTAATAGTCATGAGTACTGGAAATGCTATGTATTGAATACTGCAACGACTGAGTGGCATCCTTCAGGAACTTGCGCTATGGGCCCGGAGGGTAAAGGTGTGTTAGACGAAAGGTTAAGGGTGAGAGGGGTGGCAGGTCTTCGTGTGGTAGATGCCAGTATAATGCCAACAATTGTAAGTGGTAATTTGAACGCTCCCACAATTATGATAGCAGAAAAGGCGTCTGATATGATTAAGGCGGATAATGGAATAGACATATTTGTTTGACTGTTTAATTTAATTTAGTTATTCTTAATTGAGAGTCAGTTCAGCTCACGTTCTCTAGATAACGCCGAAGTACCTATTTGCATTGTTGGTGTATGTAAACGTGCTCAAAAGGTCACGTTCTAACTTACATGTACATTTCAAATATGATATATTATTATCGTTTCGAGATCATTATTTTCAACTAAGTTTATTTTTATGTCATACACACGCACAAAATACAAATGTTAACATCATTTATTTGTCTGTGGTTTTGTAGCTGCCAAAGTAGGCAAGTTTACTGATAACTTAGTTTTATAAAAGATTCACTAGTACTAACTTCCATCCCATTCACCTCTATGCTATTCCTGTATAAAATATCATGGAAAGATCCTAACTAAGCTTAAGTCTTAATATTTTTTGTGGTAACCGACTCTCCATTAGTTTGTTATGTAAACTCTATTATTTTTAAACCGACGAGAAAACGGACTTAGCAATGTTATGCAATCCACCAATTTGGGTCGCCAACTGATTGAAAATATTTAAATATTGAGTGACTAAGAAGGCCTAATTATGTGTGAGCATGCAAATCGAGCGTCATAGTCTAAGTTGTAAAAGTTCGGTGGGTTTTGAACTTAAGCGTTTTATGCCCGAGGCATCGAAACCTAGAGGTATTTTAAACTTATTTATACTCGAAAGCTGCAGGTATTTACCTAACTGAACCACATTTAGAAATTAAAATTTCAAAAATATTTTTCCAAGTTCGTTTTAGCAAAGTTTTTATCCATAAATTAAACGACGTTTTCTTCCTTTCTTACATATAATGTGAAATGATTGATAATTATGTTGGATTAAAAGCATTAATTAACATAAACATAAAATAAAAAATATAATATAATGTTGATCGATCTACTCTTAGATTATATATAAGGAGCTACCATAAAGAAACCGAAAAGCCAGGTTGCCCAAACCTTTGTAATCGTTTAGTCACGTCATCAATTAAGCTGTCTAAGTTACCTTTTAATTGTAATTTATAATAAAAATGTTCAGCCATTTTATCAAATAATTTGTGAAGTGAGAGTACCTAAATAAGTACTTTATTATAAGTTTTTTTTTATTTTTTACGCACAGTTAAAAGAAGCAGTCTCGAATGCTTATGTCTATTATCCAAAGCTATCTATAGTAATAAATCATATTAACCGTAAATTTTATTTTAATCAAGAAATAAATGTTTAATATGTGCAAATAATACGCAGTAAAACCCCGTCCACATCATACTATGTTAGTTTTTATATTCGTATATTATAGTAGTTAATACTAATAAAAGTTCATGCTATTTTAGTATTTTTCTTGATTTTATTAGGTTTTTTTACTGATTTTTCATGCGTGAGTCACTAAAGGGACTAGTTGACATGATGATGAAACCAGCGTCAGGTATCATTGCCTGACATAATATGTCAGGCAATGATACCTGACACTGGACGTGTCTATGAAGCTGGCGTAGCCAAGTCATAGGGCCGTAATAAAACTTACACTATATTTTTTTGCTAATTATTTGCTATTTTTTTGCCAAATAATTAATTTTTTGCCATAGCCATTTCCGAAAAACAATGGTCCTGCTGACTTGATACTTAAGCCAGCGTAGCCAAATCCTATATCTCCGGATCTGTTACACCTATCAAAACAGGCTTTGTGGCATATTTTATTGCTAATTATTTGCTATTTTTTGCCAAAGATTTTTTTTTTTGCCATAGCCATTTCCGAAAAACAATGGTCCTGCTGACTTGATGCTTAAACCAGCGTAGCCAACCCTATATCTCGGGATCTTTTACACTTATCTAAACAGGCTTTGTGGTATATTTTAATTGCTAATTATTTGCTATTGTTAGAATATATATATAGTTAAGAACTATTTTTTTATACGCACGCACACTTTTTTAAGGGAAAGTAGGTATAGCACACCTGAACGCTATACATATCGACTAATCACCAAAATATCGTAAAACTGATTCGTAAGTATTACTTTTAGTTTATTTATATTTAATGCCGCGTTCCAATAAAAAAGAAACGATTCGTTTTGATAACGGACGGTAAACGCGGCATAAGACTGCTCAGAAGAGCCTCTGTAAGCTATTTAGTAAGTGTAATGCCCAAATTATTTCATTATCAATCTTTTGTGGGAGAGCCATGCTTCGGCACGGATGGGCCGGCTCGATTCCGCTCAATACCACGGCCTCACAGAAAACCGGCAGTGAAGCAATGCTTGCATTGCATTTCGCCGCGAGGGTGATGTTGCCCTAACTCTTCCCACTCCCCTATTCCCGTCCCTTCCCTCGCCCCTCTTCCTACTCTTCCCCACCCCCCTCTTCTCCTACTCCCACCTTAAAGGGCGACAACGCACTTATGACTCTCGAGTTACAAGTGCCCTTGGGCGGTGGTAGTCATTTACCATCAGGTGACCCGTCTGCTCATTTGCCCCCTATACCATAAAAAAAAAACAATTCTTTGGCAAAAAAATAGCAAATAATTAGCAATAAAATATGCCACGAAGCCTGTTTTGAAAGGTGTAACAGATCCGGAGATATAGGGTTGGCTACGCTGGCTTAAGTATCAAGTCAGCAGGACCATTGTTTTTCGGAAATGGCTATGGCAAAAAAATAATTCTTTGGCAAAAAAATAGCAAATAATTAGCCAAAAAATATAGTGTGAGTTTTATTACGGCCCTATGACTTGGCTACGCTAGCTTCATAGACACCGCTGGACCTAGTTTAGCATATTATGCTAAACTAGGTCCTATTTTGATCATGTCATGAGACACCCCTTACCTTGTATTTGTTTTTTGTGTTTTTCTGTTTTTATCTTTTGTTATTTTATTTTCTATTGTGTTTTAAAAGTGTCATATCAATTTGTTTGTTTGCTCTTCGTTGATGTCTCAGTGTGTGACAAAATAAATGACTTTTCTTTCTTTTTCTTCTTTCTTTCTAATAAATAAATACATTTGAAATAGATGTTGTTTTATTCGATGTTAGAAAAAAAAATATTAAAAAAATGTTTAGCGCCCCCATGATTAATGTAAACACGTTTTGCTGTTTACCTTCACTTATATAGATACCCACCTAAACTTTTCGAGTATGAATCCGAATCCAATCAATAACTTAATATTTGAAGTGTGAAGTGCAAACTTCTTTAGCGGCGTTGGGCAATTTTTGAGATGGGTAAAAAATGTTAAACTCGCGTCAGGACACGTGACCTTGATCGAAAATGTATAGAAAATGTGTCCGAGTGTCATAACACTCACATTTTTCGGATTTTAAACGGACTCGGGTAAAAATATTTTTTTAAATATTTGTATTTAAAAAATATTTTTACGACGAGATCGAAAATTCTTAAGACAGAGGCGAGTTTCTTATATTTACATGTACAGCGTCAGAGAGACATGGAGAGGGAGCGAGGAAGTAAGAGAGAGACTCCACTGAATTGTAAACTCCAGTCGTGGGTCAGAGCTGACACACACTTTTTTTTTAAGTGTAAACTTCTGGTTCAATCTCAGAAGATCCATTGGGCAGATCCATAATGGATCTAGTGACAATTTTTTTTCTCATTGGATCCCGATTTCAAAATGTGGATCTACTGAGATTGTTTTCATAATAATAATTTTGACGGGCCTGTTGGTCTAGTAGTTAGTGACCCTGACTGTTGAGCCAGAAGTCGTGGGTTCGATTCCCACTCAGGACAAATAGTTGTGTGATGAGCATGATCATTTGTTCTGTGTCTGGGTGTAATTTATCCATAATATGTATGTATTTAGAAATATATAAGTATGTTTATCAGCAGTCTGGTTACCATAGTACAGGCTCTGCCTAGTTTGGGATCAGACGGCCGTGTGTGAGATGTGTGAAAACATTATTAATATTATTTTATTATTAATCGGACGTCTTGAAGTTGGTGAACATTGCGTTAAAAGATTCCGTTATAGATATAGGTCATGCATTAGCATATATACATATTCATGACATATTCGAAAATTATATATATTTTTTCACACGCTTTATATTAAGTACCTGGGACACCGAGCTTTGCTCGGTAGCTTTTTGTAAAATCGTATTTTTTTTGTAAAATTGCATTTTTACAGGAAATACAACTATGCAGTTGAACTTAAAATGCAAAACTGTATCTGTATTCAAAATTTCATCAAAATCTGTGACAGTATGCTTTAAAGGCCATGAAAAATATGTCTATCTAATGAGAGATACATATATCATTAGATCCATCATGGATCTGCCCAATGATCTTTTGAAAAGAAAATCTCAGTAGATCCACATTTTGAAATCAGGATCCAATGATAAAAAAAATTGTCACTAGATCCATTATGGATCTGTCCAATGGATCTTCTGAGATTGAACCAAACTTCTTTAGCCACGTTTGTACACTTTTGCTGATTGCTAAACTCGTGACCGTCACGCTAATAATACATTATACATCCACTAGAGGGCGCTAATCTAAACATTAAGTTCTATCAGTTCTTTATTAATAAATGTCACCAACCTGTTAATGTGACGTTTTAAGTTCGTCGTTTCGTTAAAGTTTTCAGTTCTGTCGGCAGTCCTATGACTGCCTAGTTTTTTATTAAAGGGCGTTAAACCAATGACAATTTTTTTTGTCCTGTACAGTATATTGAAGAATTTGTTTGATAATTGTTAAATGTGTTAAAAGCTTAATATTTATCATAACGCCATACGTGCTTGTTTAATCTTTTAATTATCCTCGTCTCATCAGCCACCCCCGAACTCGGGAAGCACACTACCCAGCGCCTCCACCACGTGTAAAGATTAAGAATAATCGTGCTATTTTGAATATTGAAAAACAGGGAAGAGAAGAGTCTCTTCGAAGTCACCGTGGAAGGCAGCACGGTCTACTGAAGAAGTATTGATTTATTCAAAATCCTCCTCTCATCAGCGACCCCCGAACTCGGTAACCGCACTACCCCCAATCTTTACAATAGTATTAATAATTTATTCTAAAATCTAAAAGGATATGGGTACCTCTGTATGTAATATCCTACAAAAAAAAAGGTTAGCCTAACCGGTCATAAAGATGACAAATAACCAGTTATAGGTGTGGGTATGTGGGAAGCCTCTCGCTGGAGACCATGTTGCTATCTAGGACTAGAAGCGCCAGGTGCCATAGGGCACGTAACAACCACCGGCCTCCAAGTGCACTAGCTTGAAGGCGTCGGAAGTACATAAGCCCGAGATGGTGGCGTTACGTGTCCCGAGGTTGTCCCGCTCGCGCCTTTCTAAATTGAAGGGAGACTTTCAGGGAGTTTCTTCCTAAATTATATCGGAGCCCAGGACATCGCTGATTCATTACTCTCCGAGAGGATCTAAGATGGCATACGTTTTAGTTTATTTAGTTATAAATTTAACTCGTCAACTAGCGCAGTCTTAATCCTTACTATATAATTTATATATTTTATGTATATTATATTATAAATGCGAAAGTAACTCTGTCTGTCTGTCTGTCGCCCTTTCACGCCAAAACTAATGCACCGATTTAAATGAAATTTGGTACACAGATAGTGTAGAACCTGAGAAAGGACATAGGCTACTTTTTAATGCAAAAAAAAGAGTGTAAGGGGTTGAAAGGTGGGGATGAAAAGTTGTATGAAAGTATCGTCATATTTAGAGCTTGAAGCTTGAAACTTATTTTTTAGGCTGTTGATTGGATATAAATACACTATTCCACGCGGACGAAGTCGCGGGCACAGCTAGTTGTAGATGAATATAATGTTTGTTTAACCCCTGCTTACGAGCAAACCGCCAACAAATCAAGTTTGTTGTAAGTTAGGGGCTCTCTTAATACACAGATATATTATCATTTTAATTGTTCCGAAACTCATTTACCAGAACGGAAACGTAATAAGCGCGTTTAATACACGTGTTCATTGTTATTAAAAACAAGAATTTTAAACCGTTTATACCACGGTACTGATGATAAGTAAGAAGTACCACGTGGGCGGCGCATTGATTACCATAATAAGTTATTTTTATAAAAAAAAATAAACCGACTTCAAAACCACAAATAGGCACTCAAAGGCCAAAAATAAATTAATATAGTTAATTATTATAAGCGCTACCCACTCATCTATTTGAAGTCGGTGCCAGCCAAGTCTAATAGGTAGTAGATAGATACTACGTTCAAGTATCTACCTACTTACTATATACATACATTCTATTATGAATCACAATAATTATTTCAAAACAAAAGAACCTCCTCCTTTTTTGAAGTCGGTTAAAATATCATCGATGTAAACAATTTTTAGATATTTGTTGATTTTTCAAAAACCGCTCGATCGATTTCGATTAAATTTAAATGGGACCACCTGGGAAGTTACCCTTTGAAACAAAAACGATTTTTCCAAATTGGTTCAGGCGTCTTCGAGTAATCGGTGAACATACATAAAAAAAGAGGCAATCATGGGACTGCCAACAGAAATGCAGACTTAAACGATACGACGAACTTAAAACGTCACATTATTCTCCTACTCACTTACTCACTCGCTCACTCGCCCACTCGCCTACTCTCCCCACTCTCCCCACCCTCCCGAATCTGCTCACTCTGCCCACTTTCCCCACTCTGTCGCCCACTTTCCCCACTCTGCCGCCCACTTTCCCCACTCTGCCCACTCTCCCCAATCTCCCCACTCTCCCTCCCTCCCCCTCTCCCACTATCCCACTCTCACACTCTCCCTTCCTAGATTCCCTCCCCACCTCCCATGTCTCCATGTCTCTCTGACGCTGTTCATGTAAATATAAGAAACTCACCTCCGCCTTAAGAATTTTCGACCTCGTCATAAAAATAGATTTTTTTTAATATATTACACTCGGACACATTTTCCATAGGTACATTTTCGATTAGTTTTTACTCGGACACATTTTCCATACATTTTCGATCAGGGTCCACGTGACCCTGAATTCTGACGAAAGTTTAACATTTTTGACCCATCTCAAAAAGTGCCCAACGCCGCTAAAGAAGTTTTCACTTTAAAAAAGATTCCGACGAATTGAGAACCTCCTCCTCTTTCGAAGTTGGTTAATTAGGTAAAATCAAGTGGTATTATAAGCGTTTCGTAAATGTAGGCAGGTATATACAGGTTATAGAAATAATAAAAGATAAGAATTGAATAGGTTCTAACGTAACTATATTGAAATGAGGTAATAAGTAAAAGTAGTAATTCTGAGAAAAACATTATTTTGTCAAAAGAACTTTTTAAATTAAATAAATTCGCATGTGCAAGTTGTAGTTCTGATAAAAACTCTATTATAAATGCAACTCTAAAAAGAACTTTTTCAATCGAATGTTCAATTTTTCTTACGAAAAATCATCTATTTAGCGATCAAGCGTCGCGTCGCTCTGATTTTAAACGTATCAACGATTAAATCTATTTTCCATTATCTCCTCATCTATGCGACCAAATTCTTTCACCTATAGAAGAATTTTTTAAATCCACGGCACTACAGGATTTATAGAGTAAGTGGGTTATGCCAGTGGTTAAAAATTGGGGTAACGACCCCGAATCCGACGCTGCATATTTCAATAGGAGAGCCATACTTCGGCACGTATGGGCCGGCTCGACTCCGTTCGATACCACGGCCTCACAGAAAACCGGCAGTAAAGCAATGCTTGAATTGCATTTCGCCGCGTGAGTGAGGTTACTGGAGGCCCTAACCTTTACCTCTCCCTTATTCCCGTCCTTCCCCTCTTCCCCCCTCCCCTCTTTCCACTCTTCCCCCCTCCCCCTCTTCTCCTACTCCCACCTTAAAGGTGCAAATGGGCAGTGGTAGTCATTTACCATCAGGTGACGCGTCTGCTCGTTTGCCCCCTATACCATAAAAAAAAATACTTTGAAAAAAAATTACCAAAACTCGAACAATTTATTATCTGACGGAATTTGAGAAATCAGTCTTGCGTTTTCTATTATTCTGCAAGGTTATTTTTTTGTTACTAAAGTAATTCTAACCTACTTCGGAGCATGCGAAGTCAGTGCGTGTGTGAACCTAGAAGACCTTCTGTGTGTTTAAACAAATCATAATGTGTTAAGTACATACTTTCAATCTCAGTTTAATGATAAAGTTAAGAAAAGTGAGATTACTTCCGATATTTTCAGGTAAACATTAATATTTTACGTTATTTATTTAAAAAATAAATTGCGCTCATAAACCTAGCTTTTCTTTTCATTAATGGCTTTTCTTTTTCCTAACAAAACGAGAATCTGCTAAACTGCGTGCAGGTTTATCCACAGTTCTCGACAGTTTTAAAACCGTTCTTAATTATTATTATTAAAAGTTAAATTATCATCGTATTTTACAACTTGGTCTAAAAAAACGGTTCAAAAAGTTTGTAATCGCAAAAATTTTTTAATGGGTTTTATGTGACAATCGACAAACGACTTCTAGATTTATTTCTTTATTTGTGCTATGAGAGTTTGCTTTTCCCCAAATTTCATGATTCTAGGTCAATGGGTACCTTATAGGTTTTGATTTACAACATTAATATAAAAAACAAAAAAAAAAAAATAAAAAAAAAAAATGGTTTACAACATTTAAAATATTTATAATACCAGCTGCACCCGGCATGCGTTGCAATGCCATTTTTTCTTCTTTTTTAGATAGATTTTTTTGCCAGGAACCTTCGTGGGCATCCCAAAACACGTTTCAATCACAATCATCAAAGTTTCATCACAATCTGATCAATGGTTTCGGAACGCATACAAGACATACAAACATTGATTTTTATTTATTTAGATAAATGTATGTAAATAAGCAAAGACTAAACAGTTTAGAACAATTTTCCCCTCGTTCTGCGAATCGATTTTCTTTAGTTTTCTTCGTTTAGTAGGTTTTGTCGAGCTTTAGTAAAATCAACAAAAAAAAAATTGGAATTCGTTAATAAATATATATATATATATATAAATCTATATATATTTCAAATTTCATGATTTTTCGAAGAAAAAAGACTAATGTGTGGTACTTTTTATCGTTATTATTGGCTTACCAACACTTCAGTGCGTAATAATTAACCATAAAACAATTATTTTTATTTTTTAACAGGTTTTTTTACTTAAATGATCGATTTCTGGAAACAATAATTATCTAAGTAGGTACTTTATCTGCAGAACATTTACGAAATAAGTACAACTTCATAACTATCCCATGACATGCTTACCAGAAATTAGACAATGGGTGAACCAAATGCAATTTAGTAAAATACAAAATTATTTTCAATAAAAAATGTGTAGGTGTGAGTGTGTAAAATACAGTAGAGGTATGTTAAGTAATTAATGCTAAGTTTTGAAGGTCATTTTTAATCTTACGTATTCGCGTTCTCCGCTTATTAGACTTAAATGAAAATAATTAAACCTCATTTCTGACACATTGTTCAGCAAAAAACTGAAATAATTTTTTTGTAAATCTTGACGTTATTATTTCGTTATTATTAAATTATTTAAGTTTTTTCCGCTATTTTCTTACTCTTGGTATGTTATTGATGGCTGAGAAGTTGTACCTCTGATAATAAATGATGGAGATTATTGTAATTGTATGGTTGATAATTAATACTGAAATGTTAGCAAACAGGGCGTACGTTAATAAAACCTAAATGGTCTTTTGCTTGCTTTAATTTAAAAGCTAGATTTTTTTACAGCTTCAAGAGACTGCAGACGTATGTATTTGATGTTAATTTAAACTTGATACCTATCATCAGATCCGGACTTGCTGACAATGGGACCACTGGGGATCATACCTTTTAAAAAAAGTATTTTGGAAATCGGTCCATAGATGATGGAAATATCGGTGAACATACAAAAAAATACATATGGCCGAACATAGAACCTCCCCCTTTTTTTGAAGTGGGTTAAAAATAACAAAATAAATAAAATTTATAATATGTATTAGTATGTGTGTATCTGTGTAGCAGAAACATTTCTTTTTTCCAGCCAGGATGAATTTCCTAGAGACGTTCTCATCACTATTCAACGCGACGACGATGCGTTCACTGGTAGCTTTACTCCAAGCCCTGTTCCACTTTATAGATGAGCTTCAACTTGATGCCCGGGATTTTCCACAACAAGCTGTGGTTACGGGTTTGTGGTTTATTCTCATCTTAGAGTGTATTTTGCGAGCTGCCTTACTCCCAACAGTTTCAATTTCAGTACCAAAAAGAGCTGAATACAAAGACGCGTCAGTACGTTCTCTTGAGTTGTACTCACGATCAAACTGTATGTAGTTAAGATAGAAGAAAACATAAAAGACCATATCAAAGACTTCACTGAGGTCGACAAATAAAACAAGAGAACGTACTGACAAACAAAAACACTTAAGACTTCTAATATTATTTGAACGTAATTTGAATTTCAAATTCGATTCGCTAGGACTTTGACATCGAGTTCGAATAAAATTGTAACCAAAATCCAAAACTCGTAAACTATCCTGGGAATAAAGTTGCAAAATTGTTAGCATGGTGATGTAACGCACACTGATAAAGTAGTAAGAACCGGTATGATAGGTGCTTGGTAGAGGGTAAGAATGAATATTACATATAAAGAATACATTTTTCATTCCAGATGGTCAAGAGTTCGACTTCATAGTGATAGGCGCAGGATCAGCAGGCTGCGTGCTTGCCAACAGACTCACGGAGATCTCTGGATGGAATGTCTTACTTATAGAAGCAGGTGGAAATCCACCTACAGCTTCAAAGGTCAGTAACTTTCAGGTTCTTGTATTACGTCTTACGTAAAGAGAAAGGATGTCATTTTCATATTGTGACGTAGCCGTCTGGCAGTGTTGCCAAGTCTTGCACTTGTTTTCCCTTTGAAATGTTTTGAAGAACTGATAACAATCAGTTCCTTGAAGGCCAGCTTGGCTCCTGTCCAGTCTATGTCAATACATACTGAACTAGGTCCAAATCGGAACAATTATGGTATACATGCTGTTAAGCCCAAAGACCCACGGACGCCATCTATTGTCGAATATAGGAAGGCATTACCCAAATTGAGATGCACGCCATCATTTGAAATTTAACCGAACTATATAGTCTATTTATAGAACATCCCACATTATATTAGAAAATGCACGAATAGTTTCGAGTTTTCGGGAGATGTCGCGTTTTGGATATATAAGACGCATGCATGGCGGTATGAGACAAAGTTAAAGTTAAACGATCAGCGAGAAAATAAAGCGACAAGTGCGAAGTACGTGTAAGTGATAATTGAAATAGTTAGAAATCATTGTAATGTGTATTTTGTGTGCTTTATTAAAATAAATTGTGTCTCTTTTGGTAATAAATTGGTGTAACATTCTAATCCCGAACCACAGCTCGTAACAATACGTACTAAATAACCATTCATTAAATCATGCTGTACTAATATAGACACTTCAATTCATAAATCAAACACGGGACAAAAATTTGTGTGATCCACAAATTGTTTTCCCGAGTCTGGGTGTTCTTTGTGTCCGTTGTTTGAATGTTTGTGAAGTTCTCCGCGACACAGGAATATTCCTAATGCGGAAGTTGTTAAAAAAAAAAATATTGACAAATAAATAAAATTGACCAAACACAGGGCAAGCTTATGCTTGCATGTATTGTCATAAAATCAAGAGGTAGGCAGAGGTGAACATCTATATTTCGCCCCTTATATTTTTGACACCAAACCTGAACAGATTAGGATTTGATTGGAACAGATATCGTTGGAATGACACTGGCTGTAATTGTTTTACAAAATATAATAGGTAAAAACATCACATAAAACCTTATTCACATATAGTATTCGTTTTAATCGATAATAGAACGTATTAAAGGATGAACAACAAGTCTGTTTTCCAAATAACAGGATAGTGGCCGAGAATTTAGTAAAGGGCTGGCAATTGGAGTAGGTAACGGGCTAAATCGCCTAATTTTTCAGAATATTATTAAATTTCTGTTTCAGTATCCAGGACTAACTAACTTGGTTGATTATTCTTCGTCGGATTGGAACTACTACACAGTGAATGATGGATATTCTAGTCAAGCTCTCCAGAGGAAAAGAGTTCACGTTACAAGAGGCAAGATGCTTGGTGGTTCTAGTGGAGTGAACTACATGTTCTACATAAGAGGGAATAAAAAGGATTATAATGATTGGGTCGAACAAGGCAACGAGGGATGGGATTGGGATACAGTCTTGCATTACTTTAAAAAAAGTGAACGTCTCAATGACGAGACCATTACCAAATATGACTTTGGCTATTATCACAATACAGAAGGATACTTAGGAGTTACAAGACCGCTGTGGAAGAAAAGCACAGAACAATATTTACAAGCGTTTCAACAAAATGGACACAAAATAATATTAGACTGTAATGGTAAGGAGCAAATAGGATACGTCATCCCTCCATATACAATCGACAATGGTGTTCGTCAACACACTGCTGCAGCTTTTCTTGAGCCCGTCAAAGATCGAAAAAATCTTTTTGTACTGAAAAAAACTTTAGCAAGGAAAATCTTGTTTAATAAATATACGAAAGCCATCGGAGTCGAGGTACAGTTACCAAATAAAAGAATAATAAATCTTTTCGCTAGAAGAGAAGTTATTTTGTCAGCAGGTGCAATCAACAGTCCTCAAGTACTGATGTTGTCTGGTATAGGACCTCGAGAGCATTTGCAGAGATTAGGCATAAATGTGTTGCTGGATTCTCCAAATGTTGGTAGTAACTTACAAGACCATCCTGCTGTATTATTCGCTATAGGAGTTGAGAAAGATCGAGCGTCAATTATTAACAACATTGATTTTTTTACGAACTTGGACAAATTCCCTGTTCCATGTATAATGGGCCACGTAGCTCTGAATAAAACCCAAACTTTCCCTGATTATCAAACATCTGTATTTCCTTTGGCAGCTTACTCGTTTCTTACATCAGTAATGTGTGGTTTTGTTATTCGATCAGATGACCAAATATGTAACGCTTTGTTCAACGCTAACAAGAAGAGGAAGATGTTGTACTCACTGCTCACCATGATGCACCCTGAATCTAGAGGAAAAATTAGATTGAATAGCAGTAATCCCGAAGAAAATCCTTTAATTTTCAATGGATATTATTCGGACAAAAGGGATTTAGAAAACCACGCCCGATATATCGAAGATTACATCAGTGTACTAAACACGCCGTACTTTAGAAGTATAAAGGCTGAAGTGATTGATGAAAAGGTTCCTCAATGCAAGTCTTTACCATTTAATAGTCATGAGTACTGGAAATGCTATGTATTGAATACTGCAACGACTGAGTGGCATCCTTCAGGAACTTGCGCTATGGGCCCGGAGGGTAAAGGTGTGTTAGACGAAAGGTTAAGGGTGAGAGGGGTGGCAGGTCTTCGTGTGGTAGATGCCAGTATAATGCCAACAATTGTAAGTGGTAATTTGAACGCTCCCACAATTATGATAGCAGAAAAGGCGTCTGATATGATTAAGGCGGATAATGGAATAGACATATTTGTTTGACTGTTTAATTTAATTTAGTTATTCTTAATTGAGAGTCAGTTCAGCTCACGTTCTCTAGATAACGCCGAAGTACCTATTTGCATTGTTGGTGTCTGTAAACGTGCTCAAAAGGTCACGTTCTAACTTACATGTACATTTCAAATATATATAAAACATATTATTATCATTTCGAGATCATTATTTTCAACTAAGTTTATTTTTATGTCATACACACGCACAAAATACAAATGTTAACATCATTTATTTGTCTGTGGTTTTGTAGCTGCCAAAGTAGGCAAGTTTACTGATAAGTTAGTTTTTTAAGATTCACTAGTACTAACTTCCATCCCATTCACCTCTATGCTATTCCTGTATAAAATATCATGGAAAGATCCTAACTAAGCTTAAGTCTTAATATTTTTTTGTGGTAACCGACTCTCCATTAGTTTGTTATGTAAACTCTATTATTTTTAAACCGACGAGAAAACGGACTTAGCAATGTTATGCAATCCACCAATTTGGGTCGCCAACTGATTGAAAATATTTAAATGTTGAGTGACTAAGAAGGCCTAATTATGTGTGAGCATGCAAATCGAGCGTTATAGTCTAAGTTGTAAAAGTTCGGTGGGTTTTGAACTTAAGCGTTTTATGCCCGAGGCATCGAAACCTAGAGGTATTTTAAACTTATTTATACTCGAAAGCTGCAGGTATTTACCTAACTGAATCACATTTAGAAATTTAAATTTCAAAAATATTTTTCCAAGTTCGTTTTAGCAAAGTTTTTATCCATAAATTAAACGACGTTTTCTTCCTTTCTTACATATAATGTGAAATGATTGATAATTATGTTGGATTAAAAGCATTAATTAATTACATAAAATAAAAAATATAATACGTGTTGATCAATCTACTCTTAGATTATATATAAGGAGCTACCATAAAGAAACCGAAAAGCCAGGTTGCCCAAACCTTTGTAATCGTTTAGTCACGTCATCAATTAAGCTGTCTAAGTTACCTTTTAATTGTAATTTATAATAAAAATGTTCAGCCATTTTATCAAATAATTTGTGAAGTGAGAGTACCTAAATAAGTACTTTATTTTAAGTTTTTTTTATTTCTTACGCACAGTTAAAAGAAGCAGTCTCGAAAGCTTGTCTCTTATCCAAAGCTATTTATAGTAATAAATCATATTGACCGTAAATTGTATTTTAATCAAGAAATAAATGTTTAATATGTGCAAATAATACGCAGTAAAAGCCCGTCCACATCATACTATATTAGTTTTTATATTCATATATTATAGTAATTAGTCCCTAATAAAAGTTCATGCTATTTTAGTATTTTTCTTGATTTGATTTTTTTTACTGATTTTTCATTTTCATATTTTTCACTAAAGGGACTAGTTGAAAACTAGCGTCAGGTATTATTGCCTGACATAATATGTCAGGCAATGATACCTGATGCTGGACCTAGTTTAGCATATTATGCTAAACTAGGTCCTAATTTTGATCATGTCATGAGACACCCTTTACCTTGTATTTTTTTTTGTGTTTTTATTGTGTAATGTATTATTTTATTCAATTTATCTTTTGTAATTTTATTTTCTATTGTGTTTTTAAAAGTGTCATATCAATTTGCTTGTTTGCTCTTCGTTGATATCTCAGTGTGTGACAAAATAAATAATTTTTCTTTCTTTTTCTTCTTTCTTTCTAATAAATAAATACATTTGAAATAGATGTTGTTTTATTCGATGTTAGAAAAAAAAATATTAAAAAAATGTTTAGCTTGATTAATGTAAACACTTTTTGCTGTTTACCTTCACTCATATAGATACCCACCTAAACTTTTCGAGTATGAATCAGAATCCAATCATAACTTAATATTTGAAGTGTGAAGTGCAAACTTCTTTAGCGGCGTTGGGCAATTTTTGAGATGGGTAAAAAATGTTAAACTCGCGTCAGGACACGTGACCTTGATCGAAAATGTATAGAAAATGTGTCCGAGAGTCATAACACTCACACATTTTTCGGATTTTAAACGGCCTCGGATAAAAATATTTTTTTAAATATTTGTATTTAAAAAATATTTTTACGACGAGATCGAAAATTCTTAAGACAGAGGCGAGTTTCTTATATTTACATGTACAGCGTCAGAGAGACATGGAGAGGGAGGGAGGAAGGGAGAGAGAGACTCCACTGAATTGTAAACTCCAGTCGTGGGTCAGAGCTGACACACACTTTTTTTTAAGTGTAAACTTCTGGTTCAATCTCAGAAGATCCATTGGGCAGATCCATAATGGATCTAGTGACAATTTTTTTTCTCCTTGGATCCTGATTTCAAAATGTGGATCTACTGAGATTTTTTTTTATAATAATAATTTTGACGGGCCTGTTGGTCTAGTAGTTAGTGACCCTGACTGTTGAGCCAGAGGTCGTGGGTTCGATTCCCACTCAGGACAAATAGTTGTGTGATGAGCATGATCATTTGTTTGTGTCTGGGTGTAATTTATCTATAATATGTATGTATTTAGAAATATATAAGTATGTTTATCAGCAGTCTAGTGTACGCTTTCTACTTGGAGCGTGCGGTCGGATCTCTCTTTGGCACTCTTTTCTTTTTGCACTTTTTTTAATTTAAAACAATTTACTTTTTTAAATTAGGTATCGTTTTTAACCGACGAAAAAAGGAGGGTATAAATACATATTTCTTTTTTTTTCTTTCTCTCCGTTATTTAATGAATGAATGAATGATTAAAATGCAAATTTATGTCAAGGAAGTCAGGATCTGATGATGGAATTCTAATAAAATTGAGAGAAACCCTCGAAAATTGTCTAAACGAATAGTGTTTCTGTTTACTTTTCATTACTTTATCAGGTATTTGCGTTTAGAAATCATCAAATCATGTAGCTGAGCTGATGCTTTTTAACAAAAAATTAAACCGACGAATAAAACAAAAAGCAAAAAATAAATAAACCTTTAAGTCTTAAGAATTGCGCTTATTAACTATTACTATCAAATCTTCTTAATATATATAAATCACGTGTCACGTTGTTTGTCCGCGATGGACTCCTAAACTACTTAACCGATTTTAAATTAAATTTGCACACCGTGTGCAGTTTGGTCCAACTTGAAAGATAGGATAGCTTACATCTTAATCTATAGCCGCAATATTATTTTACTGCAAATTATTTTTTCTCAATTATCTGTTAACTCCAAACGATTTTAACAGATGGCAATATCTGTTGACTGGATTGAGTAAGTAATCAATAGATGGCGCTGCTATGTTAAATCTACAAATGTGTCATATAAGCTACAATTTAATAGCATAACCACCACGTGTTGTTGAGGCTAAAGTATAAGTTAAATTTATTTTGTAGTAAACGAAATACCGTGAAATTAAATTGTTTCTACTTTTTAAATTTTTGGTGTTAGCATAGCCGGCCACGTGTTACTTAGACTGAAGTATAAATGCAGTAGGTATATATATATTTCTTCTGTACGTGTGTATGTGACTGAACTCCTCCTAAACGGCTGGACCGATTTTAATGAATTTTTTGTGTCTTCAGGAGGATTCGAGATTGGTTTAGATTTACAATTGGACCCGGTAGATGGCGCTGCGATAGGAATACATAGGAAAATTTACTAATGCAGACGAAGTTGCACGGGACAGCTAGTTATAAATAAATGTAGCTCTAAAAAGAACTTTTCCAATCGAATGTTCAATTTTTCTTACGAAAAATCACTATTTTGCGATCAAGCGTCGCACAGTGATTCGTGTAGAACAAGTTAACTGGACAAAATTATTTCTTTTGATTTGTATTTCTAAATGAGGTTAATAAGCATAGATTTATATATCTCACTAATTTTTGGAAGACGATTCGTTGTTTGAACAGCTATTATTAAAAAAGCTTCAGCAATAATGTATATATTTAATATATATTTTTTAAATAATTTTATATATAATGTACATATTAAGATCTTACTTTAAAAACTAATAAGATAAACTAACACGCTTAGCAATTATATCTGTCACTCATGAACATCACTATCATCAGATGAATCGTCCATAGAATAATCATGATCATGAGTGGCAGGACTATGAAAACTAGAAACTATATTTACACTTTATTCTAAGTTTTATCTAAAACTCTGCCTGAACTTTGATTTCAGCACGCGTTTCGTTCACAAAAATATGTTCCACTGGAGGACAGCAGGTTACTTTAGCCTTTCTAATACTATATAACAACGGAAATACCTTATGTCCAGCTCTGAAACTCCACTTCCGAGTCTGCTTTTAACTATTGCTGTTTGATTTGCTATCAACGTAATAGGCCAAAGCTTCCTCACTTGTGAAACACCTAGGGGCACTTGTCTCAGAGGTCTTTTTTATATCTTGACATTTTAAACGAAAGAGTTCCTCATTCCGCATTTCTTTAGGGTGTTTCAACCATTCTTCAAAAAAGTAAATTTTTGAGACGGTGAAAACTGTAATAGAAAAAAATAAAAATAAATTAGTTGTGCAAATAATTCGCAATATTTTTTTTCTGCCAGTTACTGCTACATACTTGTGAGAATCATATACAATAGATTTTACAGAGTGGACATGTGATTGTTTGTCCATTAAATTAAAAAAAAACTGTTCAAAAACATTACTCGTCGATCAAATCTTCAAAAAATTAAAGGTATAAAAATGCGTACTAAAAACTGCGTCCACGATAAGGGTAAGTCGATCAAATCTTCAAAGAATTTACCTGCAAATACTAAACTTGATAAAGACTCATTGTCTTTAGTTTTAAATCTGTATTCAAATTGTGATAAATATTTACTGTTTTAAACCGTTATATTAGTGTACGCTCTACTGAATCAAGATACGACCTCATGATACGGATTTACCATTGACGATGAGATCACCTATAATTCTCATCGCGTAGGTATTTGATATTGTCGAAAGTTTACGCGAATGTTACACATTGAAATAAAACTATTTTTCACGGATTCTATCGCTATTCTATTACTATTTTCTAAACAATTAAATAAATAAAAATAGAGAATGAAGTTCCTGTCACAAAAATTAACTCAAAAGAAACTACTTACTTTTATGTTCACAATCCATGACAAAAACACTTGCACAAATATCTGTTATTGACATAAACGTTATCAAGTATGGAGTAGAAATGTAAATGAATGCACTTTGAATTACCATTATTTTATATACTTACCCAATAATGCTCCTAATAAGGGTAGTGCGGAAAAGTCATAGCTGTATCTCTTAATGTAAAGGCCTAATGAGTTCAATTGCTATTAGGAATTTAATGGTCGTTTTTGTCCAGCTAACTTGTTCTACATGAATCACTGTGCGTCGCTCTGTTTTAAACGTATGAACGATTATACCTATTTTCCATTATCTCCTCGTCTATGCGACCAAATAAGTTGCTGTAAACACTGAGTTATTATTACTAGCATTTATATGTATAAATATACATTATCAGCAAGTAACATTTGTTTGAAATTCTTTCACCTATGGAATCCTTTCAGATCCTATTCCTTACAAACAAAAAATCAAATCTTTTCTGTTTATAATATTAGTGTAGACTTAGATTATTTAAAATGTTCCATGCCGATGCAGACCAGGCCAGGCCAGGCCTGTACGATGGAGGCTTCGAGGAAGAGATAGATAAAACAAAATAAACATTGAGCTTAAAATACAATTAACTGACAGGTGGATTTCTTATATCCTGGTTCTCACGACGGTGTTTTTATGACTATCAAATCACTTATTTAACAAATTAAGTTTTAAGAAGACAAAGACCCAAGTAAAATAACGTTTATTAATCCCACTAATCCCACTAATATTAAAAATGTAAAAGTTTGGATAGATGGATGGATGGATGGATGGCTGGATGGATGGATGGATGGATGGATGGATGGATGGATGGATGTTTGTTACTCTTTCACGCCAAAACTACTGAACCGATTGCGATGAAACTTGGTATGCAGATAGCTGGAGACCTGGATTAACATATAGGCTAGAGGAGGCTTTTTATTCCGAAATTCCCACGGGATCGGGTCTTACGCGGGTGAAACCGCGGGGCACTGCTAGTAACAGAATAAATTAACACAGTGTCAAGTACACTATGTTAATTTACTAGACCATTTCAATAAAAATAAACGTACTGGAAACAACAGTAATACAGTAGCAATACAATTATGTATTTAAACGGGAATTAACGTGATCGCGTTAATTCCCGTTTAAATACATAATTATATCATGGAACGCGAAAGTTTAACAGTTAGATTAGCAGTACAGTTCCGTAAGTAAACAAACTTGTATGTAGATAGTACGTCTATGCGACAGACAGCCCTCTATGCAGAGGATGTCTCAACGCAGAGGAAACAGTAGCCCACGTTATCCTGGAGTGCGAGGGAGTGACCACACAACGAGCAAATATCCTCGCGGAAGCGAGGTCGCTCCTAGAAGCCTGTGAACGCCTCAGGAGGCTCGTGCTTCTCGAATTAACAAATTAACGACTTTCGGATTTTTTTATCACTTTTGCTGTGTTACCCTGCTTCTTTCCAGATTTCATCATTCTAGGTCCATGGGAAGTACCCTATAGGTTTTGATTTACCTGCAAAATGTTGAATTTTAATCAAATCTAAGGCTTAATTCTCCAAATTTTTTGATTGCGTTGACTTAGAAGCTTGAAGCAGATTCAAGAGACCGTAGACTTATGTATTTGGTATTAATTTCATCTTGATGCCGTGTACGGGTTCCTGAGAAAAAGGGTCTTGACAGACAGACGGACAACAAAGTGTTCCTATAAGGGTTTCCTTTTCCTTTTGAGGAACAGAATCCTAGTGAAAATTATTAGAACCTACCCTTTTTTTTTCTTTAATCTTGTGGAAACCCCCACGGGTCATCACCTCACCGAGGGTGAAGTGGTATGTCGGACTCGAACCGACTAAAACCACACGGTGTTCCGTCACCAGTGAGTCTATGGCAGGGGACCCGGGATACCCTAGGACGGAAGCTTCCGCCCTGCCGCTTGAAGTTGAAGTGGAAAATCACCAAAATGAGCGAAATATAAAACTTCATAATATACCGGTAGACAAACATTTATTTTATTATTATTTTCTCATAATACTTTAAAGAAAAGTCAATTTACTGACAACGTAATAAAAAGTTTGAATAAATATTATGACGTCAAAGTCAAACTGAAGTAAATGAACAAAAACCACGGATATTTATGCAAATTGTGTATTTGACTTGTAAGACAATGTTAATTTTCAGTGAGTTTAGGATTATATCGACATTATCTTATTACTTTAAACGAGCAATTCTTGTATGTATATATTTATTTATATATTGTTATACCTGGACTCCATGCGTCCTCTTGCAACCTTCGTGGATTGATGATTAAACTTCTTTGACGCATGAAGTCTTGCTGGAAACTTCGTGCTCAAGATTTGAATAATTCGTATTTGAAATAGTTCAGAGAATGGAACGATGAAACAAGAGGACTCTCATCGGCGAAGCCCTGAGAGACGGTGGTCCATGCTGACACACGGAGCTCCAAGATATATTAATTGTTTGATATTGCGAGTTAAATTATTCATATCATTGTAATACTTTAAAGGTTTCAGTAAAAACCAAAGTTATCTCCACGTTATCTTTTATTCCTCCTTCCCTAGAAATTAGATCCTTCTTTCCTGGTACGGCTCATCATCTGAGTCACCGCAATATGTACTTATATTTCGGGTATCTCGGCAACGGCTCTAACGATTTTGATGAAATTTTGAATACACATACAGTTTTGCATTTTAAGTTCAACTGTATAGTTGTATTTCCTGTAAAAACGCAATTTAACAAAAAAAATTTTGGTTAAAAAATATTTCGATTTTACAAAAAGCTACCGGATCTTCCAGGTGGACTAACTATTTTGTCAAACTGAACCAAGCCAAGCTCGGTCTCCCAGATACTATTATAGAACTGTGGACTACAACTTCATTAGCAATTATTACGCCGCAACTCAGTGGCGGATTTACCAGCAGGCTAAGTACACTGGAGCCTAGAGCGGCAGATTTTAGAGGGGCAGAAATTTATGTCTTATAGAAATTAAAAAGATTGATATATATAAATACCTCAATGTTATTGGGTCTACACAAACAATCCAACATGTCATATGTTTGCCACTTAGATATATTTTTCTGCAATTTGTGTAGTCGTGTTGAGAAATAGTTATATGACCATTCGCCAAGTGTGTCTGGCCGAGACAGTTCGGGTGAGAGAGATTTTCTTGTATGAATCGATTGAAAAATTATCTAATACCTTTTTTTTTTTTCTTTCCACACGCCCAAAATAAAAATTATCTAATACCTACCTTAAGCCAATAAAAGCTAAATGCCTTAGCTCTTTTGTGCATAGAGTCAGAATTAATAAACAAGATTTCAAACGGTGATATCGATGACGATTACGATTGATGATTTTGCTTTTTGAAAATCGCCCAAAAAGGTGTTGTAAAACTTTCATAACTTAATTTGTTTAATTTCATTGTCATTATAGTGTATCCCTTTATACACTATACCTAGGCCTGCCATCACTTAAATTGCCGAAACCGGATAAAAACTTAAAAAAATTCGGACACATGGGTGAAATCGAGATTCTTTCCAGGACACCTTAAACAAAACACCGATTCCAACAGCTATACCGACCGTTATTATTACTCTAGAAATATAAAAATTTCAACTAGTACGATTTGCACCGCTTGCAAACATAGCGGAATCCCGTAAAGCACTCATCATCGCAAAAACGTATCTCACCAACACATGCACTCCAGGTTCGCACTCCGGGATATCGTGGGCGGCCGTTTCCTTCGCGTTGAGACATAGAGGACTGTCTGTCGCATTGATGGTGAACAGGTGCCGGTTTAGGGCCAAGTGGCCCGTAATGGTTTCTACAACTATTCTAATGTCGAGTCGGTTAAGATTGAGCAGTCTGGAAGTTAAACGTGGTGAGACCTCTGTCAGCACCAGTTTAAACTGCCTGCCGCCCGGTATGTCGGTCCAGCGGCTGTTTTGCGCTTCACGAGTCTGTTGCCTTACCCATTGGCAGCAGTATAGTTGGACCTGCCACTGACGCTACAGATCCCTTCCTTGCCAACTCATTGGCGGTGTCGTTCCCGAGTGAATTACTATGGCCTTTGATCCATTGAAGAATTACCCCATTGGCAGAGGCTAAAGGCTCCAGCGTCTAGTGGCATTCAAAAGACTGTGTACCGTGTCTCGATGAGCCACGGAAATGCTCTCGAAAATGTGGAGAGCGTCGCATAACTAAAAATATCAAGGAACGCTTAATGAGATGCTTAATATGATCTATTTCCTGTATTTAGCTGAAACCAAGACGATCCATTACTATGATTACTCCGTCAGGAATATACGACTAGCTAAAAAAATAATAAATAGTCAATAATTAATCGACCAGGAGAGTTGCCATTGGGTACGGTTCCAACGATTCACACTGTCACTACACTCACACTTGCCACACTTGGTAACCAAACCAAACCATAGTACATCCTCTTCCATTGCCAAAGTTGCCGCATTCTTATCTATTCTTGGCCACCAAATTATTCGTTAGGCGTCTCTTGATATCTAGAATACCCGGGTAACCTCTGTGTGCACCATTTAAACCTTTTTCTCAACTTTACAGGGTACCGATTCATGCACATGGCTTAGACTTAACACCAAACCACTTCTATTGGTTGGTGATGCGTTATCACTGTTATCACCTTTAATTAAAATAACTTATTAAACTGTTCTCCTAAAATTAAGTGTTCTATAAGACTTTAAATCGTTCGTATCTTTATTGATTTTAAGTTTGTCGTTATTTTTATTTCTTCAGCTTCAGGTCTGATCTAGACTGTCTTTTTAAGGACTTATTTATATACACTAAGGTTTGAGAACATTTCTGGAATCCTTATCAAACTGATTTACCTGTTAATTCAATGACATGTATCAATGATTAGTGCCAATTTAATGACCAGTCCAACTGTTTTCATTAATGTAAGTAAGTATAGTTTATATGCCATTAAATGTTGTACATGAGTTATTATGGTTGACATAAGTGCTAACATTTAGTCATACTGACATGCAAAAACTTATATTAAATATTACAAAATAAAATAAAATAGTATAATCAATTGAAAACTAGTCTCATTAGACTAGACTAGGCTCATTATTGTTAATTTCATCACTAGTCCGACTGTTTTCATTAATGAACCATTATCGGCAACTTAATGGCCAGTCTAACTGTTCTCATAAATGAATCATTATTGTCAATCTAATGACCAGTCGAAATGCTTTCATTAATGAACCATTATCGTCAATTTAATTACCAGTCCAACTGTTCTCATTCATGAATCATTATTGTCAATTTAATGACCAGTCCAACTGCATTCATTAATGAATCATTATTGTCAATTTAATGACCAGTCCAACTGTTTTCATCAATAAATCAGTATCGTCAATTTAATGACCAGTCCAACTGTTTTCATTAATGAATCGTTATTGTCCATTTAATGACCAGTCCAACTGCTTTCATTAATGAATCATTATTGTCAATTTAATGACCAGTTCAACTGTTCTCATTAATTAATCATTATGTCAACTTAATGACCAGTCCAACTGTTTTCATGAATGAACCATTATCATCCATTTAATGACCAGTCCAACTGCTTTTATTAATGAACTATTATCGTCAATTTAATGACCAGTCGATCTGTTTTCATTGATTAATCATTATTGTCAATTTAATGACCAGTTCAACTGCTTTCATAAATGAATCATTATTGTCAATTTAATCGTGTAATTGTCATTATTGTTAAAACTGCTTTCATCAGATCACTTAGTATCACAATGCTGGTTGTAGGTAAGGTTTTAGATATCTGAACCTCAGGTTTGGTTAGTTATATTTTTCGTCCTCGGTGAACCGCTTACGATCAAGTGAACCAAATTCTATAACCACATCTTTTAAATATATGTAGAATCCTCAGACACAGGACTAGGCACAATGTGGGCACGAAGTGGGTACGGGCGATGAGAAAGCTTTTAATATTTAATCACTGATGCATTGTAAACACGCAAAGAAACACTGTACAGTTCCTAGGTTAGAGTTGACTCGGCGCTGACCAAACTGAAAGTGAACTCGTCCGTCCGCAGTCCGCAGGCCAACACCCTCCGCCTACACTCTGCGTAACGCCGATAGATGGCGCTTGTGTTCCTTTCTGGTGAATTTATTATAGAGGGCGCTCTAAGCATCCGTACTAATGACCGAAAATGCGACATTTATATATATATAAATAATGAATTGATATTACCTATATGTCTGAGACACATATTACATTGTTAGGCATGTTGTAGGTATACAATTTTGTACTTATATACTTTTAACCATAGGAATGCGAGAGGGTTATTCCTATTTGGTTTTAATTTTACAAAATGTTCCAAATATTGTTATAAGTGAATCGCTTTATTCTATAATGCTAATGTATTACATTCCGATGTAGGACTCATAGTATCAAGGCGTAAACAAGTCAACGTTCCATTTGATACGTTTAATAAATTGTCACTACAAATCTTTAGTATTCGTTATGTTACGCAAGATATCACTTTTTGGTTATGATCTTATTTACCATCCATCAATATCCGTTACATAAATCGTGGTCGCGGGTATCGAAACTTCTATAATAACAATTTTCAAAAGTTTTTAATTATTTGTAGTTACCGTGATTTTTAGGGTTCCGTACCTCGAAAGGAAAAAACGGAACCCTTATAGGAACACTTTGTTGTCCGTCCGTCCGTCCGTGGGTCTGCCTGTCTGTCAAGACCTTTTTCTCAGAAACGCGTGGAGGTATTAAGCTGGAATTTATATCAAATACTCAGGTCTACTGTCTATTGAAGCTGTGAAAAAATGAGACTTCTAGGCCAACGTAATCAAAAGATACAGCTGTTTATGCCGCAAATTTCCGCAAATTTTCGACACTCGCAAGGGAATCAATCCCTACAGGGTAGGTACTACCCGTGAACTCAGAATCTTGAAATTTGGTACGAAGCAACGTCTTATAGCACAGATAAAGGAAAAATTGCGAAAACCGTACATTTTTAGTTACATCATATAATAAAAATATTTTTAATAGTTTTAAATTTTAAACACACAAACTCAATTTAAGCCGCATATTTTCAAACTCGCAACTACTCGCAAGGGAATCAAAACCTAAAAAGTACTTCCAGTCGACCTAAAATCTTGAAATTTGGATGAAGCAATGTTTTATACCACAGATAAAGGAAAAATTGCGAAAGTCGTTAATTTGTTGTTATATTACATAAAAAAATTGTTTTTGTGGTTACAAACTTATATTTTGCGGTTTGATTATTAACTTTGTCGTACATCGCAACCGCAAAGTTAAGTTTGTCTTTCGAAAAAGACGGGCAAAATCGATACCCGAGAGTTCTATCTACATACAAGTTTACGGAACCCTCCTAGACTCGCACTTGTCCGGTTTTTTTAAATTTACAATTATGTAAGTTGTATATGTGTGTAATTGTAAAATCTACAGTCGTATAATAATTACAAATTCATGGTTACTTTATCACTAATTTCCAAAGGCATTCGCATAATTATGTTACTATTAATGTAGGTAGAAGTGTATTAAATAAAATGCTGTATTTATCTGTTGATGGCTGTGCTGGTTTTGCTAACAAAAACTTGCCCCATTTATGTAGTACTTACAGAAATATATACATTACACATTGTGCCATTGGAATATACACTTTCGTGAGTATGTATATAATACGTCTTTATCTATGAAATTGTAGTTCTGCAGTACTGGCTATTTAATTTTTTTTTTTTTGGCTAAGTATTCTAATTGAATTTTTCTATTTGAATTTCAAATTAATTTTATTTCAAATACATGAATTTCTTTTTTCAAAAGTAGTCGTTTGTTTATTGATTAGTATTATGTTTTCATCGCATCTGAATCTTTTCGTCATCATGGATACGTTAAAAATTCGAGTAATTAATGAGTATGAGTATCGTCATGGCAGCAACGCGGCACAAGCGGCACGCAACATCAACGACGTTTACGCAGCTAACACTACAAACCAACGCACCGCCTGTTATTGGTTTGCCCGTTTCCGTTCTAGAAATTTCGACCTGAAAAATTAACGTCGTGGTTGTCCGAAAACTTTGGTTGACAATGACGAATTAAAGGCAATTGTGGAAACTGATAATAGAGATGATACTCAATCTACGGCTGAATTAGGAGCAGCTTTCGACGTTAGCGTCAAAACAATATTGGTCCATTTATATCTAATTGGCAAGGTAAAAATACTTGACAAATGGGTGCCCCACGAACTCAATGATCGCCAGCGCAAAGTATGCGTCGAGACGTGCATTGCACTGCTCAACAGGCACACAAACGAAGGAATTTTCAACCCCCTTGTTACCTGCGATGAAAAATGGATTCTGTTTGACATGGATTCTGTTTATACATTATGAAAAGTTCTGCCTTTCAGGAAGACGAAGAAGTCGCGGGCACAGCTAGTTTATAATATGTTACAAATTTATTTCTAGTATTTTTTTCCAATATGTTCCCAAAAAGGTGCCATATTATTACAGTTTATCTCCAAAGTCATAAAGCTAGCAACAGCTAAGCGACATGGTCTTAGTACCGTTTCAACTTTAATAATATAATTGGTATGGGTGACAATGAGAAACAGGCATGGAACATAGAAATATAATAGGTAGTTCTGCTTCTGCTAGTTTTTTCTACGGCTTTTGAATCGAAAGACATCAACATTCTACCAAATTCATTTCACTCATTTACCGTATCACAAACATGCTATTCTATTAACATATGTACCTATATGTGTTTCGGTACTGCATATTTTTTGTCAAATAAGCAAATTAATTAAATTTTATACATTAAATTATGTATTCAAGGACAAATATAACGATTGTTCATTTCTTTAATTGTAAAGCAAGGAGCATCATGTATTTTGAAACGTACATTATTATAAAGCAGACGTGTACCTGCTTCTCTTAAAAATTATTTAGTAAATACATCTGTTGTTCTTGACACCATAGGTAAGAAATCAATAATTTATTAATTCTAATATTGCCTGAATATTAGAGTACAGCCTAGTAACACGATCTCTTATGAAGAAACTTTCAAACAAAATTATACGTTTTTATTAAAATGAATATTGTTTTGTAATAAACTATTTTAACAGTCGTCAAAAATAGTAGGCAAAAAACTGTTAAAGCAGTCTGATGCTGTAGGCAGACGGACTGCCATTCCATTTTTCAAATATTGTAGCAATATAATTTGTGGATACTCTTAATGTCTCACAATATAATTGATATTGTCCCTAGCTGAGGTAAGTGACGAGGGTTGCTCCCTTATACTCCAAACTTGGTGAGTCTTGAAGTTTTTTTTTTTTACAACTTATTCAGAAAAGAAAAACGTGTGCCCTAACCCGAATAAACAAACCTAGTAACAGAAAAACAACGCTTCCCTAGTATTCAGTACTGATTAACTGAAGTGTTATATATGTGGAAGATTTTTCTTCATAAGGGTTTCCTTGATTTCAGACTTCGGTACTGTAGCCATGACAACACAGGAAGAGCTTATGAAGTCGATAGGTGGATATAAATCGATTCCCGAGTTCTACAGTGGCAAGTCTATCTTCATCACAGGCGGTACTGGATTTCTTGGAAAGGTATCTATGTAACTATTCTCCGCGTAGATGTGCCGTACTTCTTTTTGATAGATACAATCCCAAATCTGGGCAATCCGATGGGATACGTAGCAATACGAAGACAAAACTTCGCCAGGAGTCTTGGGAGGATTGGTAAATGATTTTGATTTGATTTGTCTAACTTCTTGAAGTCAACCAGTTTTCTTAAAGCTAGTCAGAACTGGAAGTCAATCAGATGTATGTATGATGCGAGGATTATGAGTTAATCAAGGTTACCAAGAAGTCGCTATACTGTAAAAGTACGATGTGCTGGCCTACATACACATAGTACCTTTCATCAAGAAAAAATTCATTTCATTTCATTTATTAGGATTCCTAAACACTGGAATAGATTGTTTCGAGCGATAAGGCCACCTTTTGTACATAATTGTAGCCATACACACCGTGTTTTATATTCCTTGGGTACAAAAATAACTTTTAGGAGTCGGGCTTGACACAATCTAGACAAACGCGGGCAAAGCCACAAGAAGAAGATAATATTAACATAGTCTCACTATTCGTCAGTGGACGTACATATGCCACCTCTCCCAGAAATAGGGCTAAAGGCGGTAACACTGTTTTCCGTTTGTCGTTTTAATTCCGCCAAAACCAATTTGAAGTGCCTTCTGTAGTGTGGTACCCAGAGATTACCACACAGAAACCTTTTTCACATCCGCATACTTTTCTAATGGATAGGTATAATTGCTAATTAACTATTAACTAATAAATTATTAACGTTGTTCTATCCAAATTTCAATATAAAAGTTTGTTATTGTATTAGTTTAATTGAACGAAACGACTTTCTAGTTTTTCCCAATGTGCCAATTTCCCGGTTATCTTTTTCAACCTTTTGCCCCAATAACCTTAACCAGAATATTAATATCATTTAAAAAGACAATTTTTGAAATCAGATCAAACATTTTTTCATTTTCATGTGTACATGTAGCAGAAACATCATTTTCTTTTAAGTAAGTATATAAAGTGTTAACAGAATTATTAACCTAAGGTCAACAATAGGTAATCAAAGTGGGTATTTACATACAAAAGCAAAATAAAAACTAAGGAAATTAAATATTTAACCTTTATGAGTACATGGACAATGTCAATATTAAAAATTGTAGTTATTTCTATTTCATGAATATTATCTTTTACAAATGTGTTGTCAGGTACTTCTGGAGAAGTTGCTCTACAGTTGCAAGGAAATTGAGAATATATTTATCTTGGTTCGAAACAAAAAAGGTGTTACTTCTGAAGAGAGGCTAAAACTACTGATAGAGACGCCGGTGAGTCAATAACTTCTAACTTACTGTCTCTTAATTATGTGTAGTCTGGTGACTTGCACTCCGGCTGGGCGTAAACCGCCCAAGGGATGAATTTTCAGAAGGCGGCACTTTTTCCCTCAGGAAAGTCTACATGGTGGAAAAGCGCATCAGGCGCTGGGTTAATAATTTACAGGTTTTAATTCATTTGAATTGGCCATGGCGACCCGCACTGGCAGCGGGTGATTGACATAGCGTTATGGAGAACCTTCATCTACGGATAAATAGAGAGGTACCCCGATTGTGTAGGTATGTGTGCCTTCGCGCATTCTATGATTATAAACATCACTCAGACAAATTGTAAACAATTTCTGATTCCAGGTTTTCTCAAGGATAAAAACCGAACGGCCTCAAGATCTTAACAAATTAATACCAATCGTGGGAGACCTCAATTCACCAAATCTCGGTCTATCCTCGGCAGATGAGGAACATCTACTAGAGAAGGTTATTTTACACATTTATTCTTTTTTTATTGCTACTTTGATGACAAGAAAACAAACGGTCTGCTTGATGATAATCGAATATTAAAGTAAAAACAAGAAAGCGTCTTGGAGTTATGTGGGCCTTCAAACGCCATTGTCACATCGACGGCGAAGGTGCAATAATTCCGAACTGACAATCTAGAAACTGGAAAAAATTTTCAAACCTTAAGAAGTTTTAAATTATTTAATATGCAGGGTTATCATAAAAGTAGGTTTAATGTGTAAAGTTAAAAAAATTAAATCCGTTATATTCGTTATTTCGTTAATTATATAGTTATTAAAACCATCAAGATATTATGTACTAGAGAAGCCACTCAGAACAAAATTCACGTTCCGTTTTTATTTGAACTAGAGATCGCGTGGTGGTCGAAATTCGACCATGGTTTATTTCATTGGCCTATATTACTTGACTTGTCATTGTATAGACTTTTGTACCATGACAGGTCAAAATATATACTGGACACTCATAGCCGTATGTACCCGTTTTTGCATTTTTTTAAACTTTGTAGCAAATATTATTCAAAAATTTTAGCATTCGTCACTTCTTCTCTGTATAAACTATAAGTGTGCGAAATTTCATACTCCTCCGTCCGCTCAATTTTTGTAAAAAGGGATCCAAAGTTTTCGCTTCACATATTTAATATATAGATTAAAACAAAAAGCGCTGCAGCGCTAAAACAATAATTTGTAGTCAAATCCTACAGTATTAACAAGCAGCGCTCGATCGTTTTTGAGTTGTAGTTTTTCGCGAGCGTAAGGTCCTAAGCACTGTGATTTTCATGGCGTTTACGCGTGTTGCCCAACGAACTGCTTCAAAGATTTGTTTGCACTGCGGTCAGGCTAGGCCCCACTCCATTAAGTAGGTATGAAGCTACAGGTACCTAGCAGCGTCGTCGAGACGGACCAAATTTAGTGGGCTGCCACGCGCCGGCCCGGTAGCACGTTACTTCGATACTCATTCACGCGCTACTGCGTCGCTTCGTTCGTTCGTCGCTGACGAATTACTATAATTATATTACCTATTACACAATGCATAATACTAAAAATTACTTAACAAAAATGAAGGCAAACGCATATTGCATGGTATTTGGATGTTATAATAATAACAAGGATCCGAAACTTAATGTAAAGTTAAGAAATTCACGTCTACCTATAGGTAATTAGTAGGTACCTACCAAATGCTGACTTTTGTTGTCCTAAATTATGTTTCCCGTATTTAAGTAGTTAGATTATATTATTAATTATAATCAGTATAGTTATACTATATACTTACAAGTTCTATTAAGGTCAAGTTTAGCTTTCATAAGTATATTTATTTATTAGGACCACAACAACTGATACACATCTTCTATACAAATAAATAAATTTGTGCAAAAAATATACCAAAAAAAATATTTTTTACATTTTTGTCTGTCTGTTTGTTCCGGCTAATCTACGGAACGGGTGGACCGATTTCCACGGGGCTTTCACTGGCAGATAGCTGGTGTTATAAGGAGTAACTTAGGATACTTTTATTTTGAAAAAAGAATTAGGGTTCTGCGATTTGATTCGCATATACCTACCTCCCTAGCTAAATACCTAAAAGAGATAGTTTCATTCCAAGGTTCACACTAACGTATGCCAAATCCATATCTCCTTAGAGATTAAAGTATCTAAGCAGAGATTATGAAATAAAATAGTTTTCTTTAATATAAGTTTCATCTACGTACTACTTAGTAATTACCTTTTTTTTTGTTGACGGGGTGGAAAATCCCTTCGGATCTCCGGCTCCTCGGGGACGCAGGAGCCAGGAGTATGTGGTATTTCCACTAAAAACCACCCCGACAGTCGGTCTCAGGCGCCCTGTTCCAGGGAGGACCCGGACCATGTTATTTCAGGTCCCCCCCGGATCGACGCCGCGCCTATCCAAGCCCTATCCCGGGGAAAGCAGGCTTCCCCATGCCTATCGGCCTAATCAATGTGTGTTACGGCCCGATCGCAAAAAACGATCGGCCGCCATCCTATCGCCTACCGCAGCAATTAATCTGCCACCAGAGGTCCCCACTCTCTGGCAGCCTGCGGCCGCGTCGACGGCTGATATCGCCGCCGACGTCCTCTACGCTCGGGATCGGCCCTTTCGATCCCGTTCAGCGGTCTCTTTCTGGAGCATTACTGCTTCACAGAAAGAGACCACTGCGCCCCAGCCCTCCTCATCCGCCAGCATGGCAGCAATGATTGCTGGAGGACTTAGTAATTATCTAGCCTAGGTTTATTTAAAACTTCATTTGTTCACAAAAGTAAAGTAATAGGCACATAACTGGTTTTTAAATATTTAGATTAATTATTCTCACAGAAAACAACCCTAACGTCATCAGAACAGATAAGAATTATACGATAGAAAGAGAGGCAAGTTTTAGGTTAATATAGGCTGTTGGTAATTAGCGGTATGTGATCTGAATTGCACATTATTGTGTCGGAGCAAGAGTCGCTATTTATTTAAATGGTATTACGAAGAGGTCCTTCTGTACTGGTACTATTATGTATTCTGTGCTGCGGTGCAGGGACCGCAGTTCGCGTTACAAACTTTTTCTTCGCGGTGTCTACTCTATACGCTAGTAATAATAACTCAGTGATTAAAACTAACTTCGAAAACTTTTAAGTTAGTTACATCCTCACAAACTTTAGGCTTTATAATATTAGTAAGATTTCGTGTCATGAACATCATATTTGTGTCACATACATGTAACAATGGAGTCCAATGGTCAATCACAATTAAAAAAAAACATGAGTCCCTGGCATACGAAGTCATCGCTCCACTCAGCGCTTACCCGCTATTTATAATACAAGGACAGACACGCAGCTCTAAACTTAAACTTACTACGTTGTTTACACTTAATTTACATTAACTTAAAGTATTTTAACTAGTATGCTATCTTATTTTATTTCAGGTATCAGTAGTGATTCACATGGCGGCCATGATCAAATTCCATGGGCAATTAAAGTTATCCGTAAACTCCAATGTTAAAGGAACTGAATATGTATTGAATCTTTGCCATCGGATGAAGAGTATAAAGGTAAAATTGCCCAAAACATTACTTTCATATATGTAAAACTAGCAGCGCCCCGCGGTTTTACCCGCGTAAGTCACGATCCCGTGGGAATATTAGGATAAAAAGTAGCCTATATGTTAATCCAGGTCTTCAGCTATCTACATACCAAGTTTTACGTGAAAGAGTAATAAACATCCATCCATCCATACTTACAAACTTTTGCGTTTAAAATATTAGTAGGATGAAAAAATCTACAATTAGAGAACAAAAAAAAACAGTAGGCAATCTGACCAGATTGGCGGTTTTTCGTTTCAAACATTTCAAACAAATAAATCACTTTTTTTAATTGTAGGCTTTCGTCCATGTATCAACAGCATACTCTAATACAGATCAAAAAATATTAGAAGAGAAGGTGTACCCACCCCGAGCAGAACTGAATGAGGTCCTTAAGTTTATAGAACAGCCTAGCCAGGATGAACAACAAATTAAAGAAAGATTTTTGAGTAAGTAAGTCTGACCACTTCTAGTTACACCAGGACAGCTGCCTGTTTTGTAAGGAATACTGTTTTCCTCGCAGCCCCCGTATCTGCGTTACGTCACGGTTTGCCACGTGATGGTATCATACTGAGTTAATCGTCGACAACCAAAGCCAAACAACGTATCCGCACGCTGGAGGTTTTTTCTAGCTTTCCCGCCACTGTATACTGTTGAAAAAGGCCAGTATATGTGAGACTATGTCCACCTGAAAGAACCCAGACGACGACAACCCCTTCCGATCCCTGTTTCTTCAATGTACCTTCAGAGGGAAATGCATCGGTCTTTCAATCGGTCAGCCTTCAAATTTTCCGCAATATCTCATTTTATATGAATGACTTAATGGTACTTGCCAAAATGAATCCTGCATTCGTCCAGGAGCTGTTTCTCCACGAACGCCCTAAAATGTGGGTCATTCCTATTCCTATATAATTGCAGAATATTAACAGGGTGCGGCAATGTCTTTCAAAGAAATGACGCTCCGTCTGTTCCGATGCCCAGAATCCACGGCGGGCAGTGAGAAACATCTAAAACTGTCTTTATCGATATTATTTTTAATTATAACGATAGGCTACTCAAATAACGGAATGATGACTCTTTCTTTTCTAGTCATCAGCAACATGCGAGGCAACTGTCTGGAAAACCCAACTTCAATCACCTCTACTTAGGATTCGCGTATTGTTAATCTGTGTATGGTGTACAATTAAGAAATAGGATTACGATAAATTTAACAATAATAAAATTATGGTGACATTTTTTTGCAGAAAGTTTACCAAACACTTACACATTTACTAAAGGACTAGCAGAAAACTATGTATTGGATCACCATGGCAATATACCTACAGTTATCATGAGGCCTTCAATAGGTACACTGGTTTTTTTTTATATTTATCTGGAATATATAAAGTACTACTGTACTTTCCTTTTTTGCGTGAGAAATCTCCGACTTCTGATAATAGACTTGACTGCTTCATGATATAAGTAAGTCTATCAAGATACTTTACATTTCTTGAGATTTGTTTGTCGTCACTGTTCAACTCATAAGGGTTGTAGCGTGATGTTTATAGCAATCAAATGCTATCAAATACTAAGAGTAATTTTTTTAATCTGACTTATTTCAAAGATTAGCGTGTTCAATTACAAAACTCATCAGCCTTATAAAGTAAATCTTCTACATAGATATACTTTTTAACACGCGACGAAAATTACTTGTACGCATTTTAAAGTTTATATATAGAAGTGCCGAAAGCTAAAATTTTAAACAGTATGTGTGACAAATTTAAGAATGACGTGAAAAGGGCAACATCAGGCTACACGCGTCTAGTAAATGACGGAGGGGTATGATGATTATCCTAAATAGGGCCCATAATTCCTCACTTTCCGACTCGATTATTACAAATAGACACACGACTATAGCTAGCTACGTATATCGCTAGGAACGCGTGACGGTTTCAATATACGACCGCTCCGTCCGACTGCCGCACAAGAAGTGTCGGCCGAGCTCCGGCCTATAAACATTGACTCCGTCAAGCACCGACAGGTGGCGCTGGCCTTGCGGATATAACGTAATTGCGACATATATATTATGTTGATCTGTATGGAAAGCTAAACAATTCAAGTCGAAATTTGACCCCTATTTGATCTCTAGTTGGTGTAGATATGTTATTACTTTTTTTTAAATTTTAGTGTCACCTGCACTAGGAGAACCTTTAGAAGGCTGGACAGACAACTGGTTCGGAGCCACGGGGATGATAACTGCGAGTGTCAAGGGTGTCAATAGAGTCATACTTGGCAACGCCAACAACATACTGGACATTATACCAGTGGATTACGTCGTTAATGCTATAATTGTAGCCGCTGCTAGATGCTCGAGGTAGGCATGGCTTGTTTGAAATATATGAACAATGGCGTGGCGTTATTAGACGTCGTGTAGTGTACTTGAAAATGTTTAGTAGCTTTATCGGTTACTTCTCATTCTTCTTCTATACTTGGGTTCTCTCAGGGCGTTTGTTGCCGAGAGACCAGTTACAGGTTACCTGGTTACACCAGGGGCTTGGTGCGTGACCTCGTGACCTCTTTCCTTCCTCCTTACCTACCACAACTACCACGCTATGCACCAATCAAAGTTCGAATTCGTTCTGCTAAGAAATTAAAGTTTAACCGTAGGGTTGTCACCTCTTTTTTAGAGTTTCATCCCTCAAAAGGAAAAAAGGAACCCTTGTAGGATCACTTTATTATCTGTCTGTCAAGACCCTGTTTATCAGGAACCCGTGGACTTAACGCGCCTGAAACTAAAGAAAATGATTGTCAGGAGCCCATAGCAGAGGTCTATGACCTGCGCAAAGACAACTCTGACTTTCCGGACAAAAAATTATAGATAGTGTACATATACAAGTCTTGTATATTTTTCGTAACATAGTGTAATAATTATTAAATAAATATTATTAATAGTAAATTACATTATTTAATTTTTTTTTTTAATTATATCTACGCTTATTTTTAGCTCATGTTGGTAAATGCTCGAGAGCAATGAATCCGGGTCACATAAAGATACCTGAAAATCTAATTTAAGGAGTGTTTAATAGACAATTAAATACTCCATAAAATTGCTTCTTGCTTGTTGTAAAGTTATGCCTTAAAAATGCTCAATAAGAAAATGGGACTAAACATCGTATAAGAAACTTGATGTACAGCATGCCAAACCGCATAACCACAGTTTTTTGTTCTTTTTTTTTTTAAAGACAACTGCCGCATTAGGAATGACTCCTGTGTCGCGGGAGACTTTACAAACATACAAATAACGGACACAAAGAACACCCAGACTCGGGTGGGATTCAAACCCACGACTTATGGCGTAGCAGTCAGGGTCACTAACTACTAGGCCAACAGGCCAGTCATGGCATCACGTGGAGTTAATACATTGTACTAAAATTTGAGAAAATTGTAAAAGTTGTAAAAAATTATGGTGTTTTCTATTTTTGTTTTAAGATGAGATTGTTTCTTTTTTCTTTTCTGAATTTTTTTATGAATATAATGCAAAGTGACAAAAAAAAATTACTAAGCTAGCAACATAACAATTTATTTCACTAAGCTAGCAATCTTAGCTTTCGAGACTTTCAGGTATCATTTTGTATCCCCAATTTGCATCTTTGTGTGACCCGGGTTCATTGCTCGCAAATGTGTAGTTTTCTTGATTCAAAAAATTCACAACATTTGTTAATAGTACAGTTTAAATACGTGTACTTCTATAACAATAACTTTGCTATTTTAGGAGTGAATCCCCGGTTGTATACAATTGCTGCACAAGCTCCTGCAATCCCTTAACGTTAAAAAAGCTCTTCAGTCGTGTCAAGGAAACTGCTATTTCAATTGGATTCCGTAAGTTCTTTTTTTTTATCTTCTTTAATTAATTTATTCCGTTTAAGAAAATTTCATTCACCGTTTGACTTGGGTAAGTAATTTTGTTTTCTTTACATTATCATTAATCATTAGTTATATTATGATAGTTGGTGAAGCGGCGTGTAAATAGCCGACAACACGCGGGAACTTACTTATGTTTTTCTTTAGAATATATTTATATTCCCATTAAACCCACTCTGTAGAAACTGAGTAAACAAATGGTTTCAAACGTAGCACCGAAAACTATTGGTCCCACTAACCTGGAGATCAGCTCGGGTACGCCTTCCAGCACACCTGTCCTCAGTCAGCCGTGTAGCAATTACACAAACCAGATATCGAACAATGTCCGAAGTCCCTGCAGGGCGATGTTTAAAGGGTTCTTGCGGCTTCACTTATATTACACAATTGTTCATCAAAGCACCAAAAAATTACGTGTTGAACATTTGCCGAACGAGAGCCGAGAGCATTTTTCAAAATCAGAAAAAATGCGATGTCCATTTTGTTTTAGCCGCGTTGGCGACAGCCAATCAGAGGCCGCGCTGGTGTCGCCAGAGCTGACGAAACCGTCACCAATTGTAAAGGCGCGAGATCCAAACAGCCTCAAATGCTAACTAATTGAAACCATTTGGAAGTATCTATTTATGCTTCTAATTATCAAAGAAAACCCCATTTTATTGAATGAATATGCAAAAGTTAATTAATAATTAATTTGGGTCATATAATGTGCTCAACCAATAGTGACTCAAGACTTGAAGTAAGCATGCTTAGAGTTAATATGTCACAACTGGTTAACGCGTTAGTACCTACATTATTACTTATATATATACCTATATATGTCGCCGGTTTGCGAGGATATAGACGTAATTCAAAATTTAGTCGAATTGAACGAAGAATGCCAAACGATCATAAATCTTTGATATTTTATGGTGAACAGATGCAACGCTGATTTCGTGCTAACGTTCGTTAGAAAGCGACAAGTTCATTATATATTTAGAACAAAATACTCTAGCAGAAATCAGAAAACATTACCATTCTCGCAAACTAGGGATGTGTTCAAACACATCTATGATATTTGAATGCACGCGTATACACACAGACTTCCCAAACCCATACAGACACGAACATCATATCTCACATAATTATAGTGTTGTAAAAATGAGCGCTGAGTGTCGAGCGTTGAGCGCTGAGTCAACACACATACGCTCAATTAAAAAATTTAACGCTTCGACGCTTGAGCTCGCGACTCGAGCGTTTTTACAACACTACTGACATACCTTATTTTGTGTATATAATAAAATTCAACACAATAGAAAAAATCGTCGGCGTCCCGAATTTCCCCATTTTCTGGGTAACTTTTCCCCCAAAAACAGACATATGAAAGAATTTGTTAAATTAGTCCATCGGTTCTGAAGTATACTAGCTGACCCAACAGACGTTGTTCTGTCAAATAAATGCCAGATAAAAAATCTAAATGAAAGGTTTAATTTCATAAAAAAAGCACTTCCATTTTTCCTTGATTTTCCCATTTTCCGGGCAACTATAATAAACATATTTAAAAAAGAATTAGTCTAATCCGTAGCAGTTTTCAAGCGATGCGCTTTCCAACGAAAAACTTTTTATTTATATAAATAAAAAGTTTTTTTTTCTTTTTCATATAATTTTTTATATTTTCATAAACAAAACATATTTTCTCTTTTATTTACATAAAAAGATGACACTATTTACGTCAATAAAAAAATTAAATTTTTATAACATCTTCAACGACTTATTTTTGTACCTCATATTTGATCACTTCTTTTTTATCTCATATTTTTTATAATTTTCTTTTAGACGACAACTCATTTCCAACTGTAACGTTCACAAATAACAAATGGTTGCTGTTAACCCTTACATTTCTACTGCAAACAATACCGGCTTATGTGGCTGATTTATTTTTGCGGGCAGTAGGTAAAAAACCCAAGTAAGTATCATACGACTAATATTAATTATACTCTATAATTTGTTTGTTTTATTTGTATTTAGAACGACACACAAACATTTGACCATTTATTTATGAATTTGAAACGCCAAAATTGTTCGTGGTAGGCCGGCTCGACCCGGAGTTATACCACGATCTCACAGAAAACCGGCGGTGAAGCAATGCTTACATTGCTTTTCGCCGCGTGAGTGAGGTTACTAGAGGCCCTAACGCTTCCCTCTCCCCTATTCCCACCCTTCCCCTCTCTCCCCCCCTCTCCCCCTACTTCCACCTTAAAGGGCGGCAACGGACTTGTGACTCTTCAGTTGGTGGTGCCCATCGGCAGCGGTAGTCATTTGCCATCAGGTGACCGGTCTGCTCGTTTGCCCCCTAGAGCATAAAAAAAAATTGACATATCGCACATCTAGCTCTAAAGGGAGCTAACTCAAAAAAAAATTTTTATGAACACCTTCGAATTCCTTATCTCAATATCTACCGACCAATAGAATAGAACAGATCCCACTAATATTATAAATGTGAAAGTTTGGATGGATGGATGTTTGTTACTCTTTCACGCAAAAACCACTGAACCGATTGCGATGAAACTTGGTGTGTAGATAGCTGGAAACCTGGATTAAAGCATAGGCAACTTTTTATCCCGATTTATAACGCGGGTGAAAACGCGGGGCGCTGCTAGTATAAAATAAAACATCACCAACACTCGACGCAAGACGCCAAATTCACCAACAAAAGCTCTAGTTGAAAAAATAAAACAATTTTAATATACTCGTACATACATTGTTAAGCAATTGGGAAATAACTACTAAGATTCCTACAGTACCTACCTTTCTTTTAGCTGCCTAAAAAAAGCATAAATCTACACACACAGTAATTAACTTTTCGCCCCTTCTGAAAAAAGTGTTTTTATGAGTTAATGCCTGTTGAGATATAGGTGTGCCATAATATTGTAATGAATTTGTCATTCTTTCATTCATAGATTACATCATATTATTATTTTTCTCCTAATAGACCTTTTGAAATCTAATAAATTTATCTCCAGATACGTACAACTGCAGTCGCAGGTCATCTCAAACCGAAACCTAATCAATTTTTTTACATCTAATTCCTGGGAGATGAAAGTGGATAATCTTATATGTATATACGCGTCTCTTTCACACGCTGATAAAAGAGTATTCCCTTGCGATCCTTCAGATATTAACTGGGATAAATATAATAATAACTTTGTACGTGGGATTAAAAAATATCTTATGAATCAGTAGGCATGTACCTACGTTTTCTGGTGTGTTAAAACCCCACGTGTCTCACCAGGGCCAACGACGAAGTTATGTGTCGGAAGCAAGGTGATTAAAGGTCATCACACACCATACCGTCACGGTAACGGCACGGCTCCAACCCAGCAATTAAGTTGTCATTCAAATCTGAGCATTAAAACGTGGTCGTAATATATATTTCATAATGTCAATATGAAAAAGCCAACGGTGGGCACTAAGCGCGCTTGCTGCAACCATACAACTCGACTCGCAGTCGGCGGCGCTGTAAGCTTGCGGTCAGCTTGGTTGCAGCGCGCGATCCGCATGCTTACAGCGCGCCGACTGCGAGCCGCCAGCGAAAAATCTTCGCGTTGTGTCGCACATGAAGACGATGAAATTAGCTTGCACCTCGCGGGCGACGCATGGTAAAGCACGCTGGCGCCTAAGCGGTAGCCTTAATTTCAGGCGGCACCATGCTCCAGCTGGGCCGTTGCAGTACCGTTATAGTGTGTGATGATCTTACAACCACACGGTGTTTCGTCATGGGCACACTCTTTGTAAACCTTAATCTGTAAAACGTCATACTATTAACTGGTACTGGATTAATTATATGTATTAAGCTATTCGATTATGGGCGTAGTCACATAAGTCTATTGTTGATTAAGTATTAGTAAAAATAATTTATTAGATATATGCTTGTTTTTTTTGTCAACACCACGTACTTTGCCTAATAAAACAAAATTAAAACGATATTTTGCTTTAAAAGAAATAGGTAGGGAACCTTCTTCTTTACATAGTATAAAAACAAAGTCGCTTTCCGCTGTCAGCTGATGCTCTGGCGCCCTCAGAGGGTTATGGCGGCGGTATTGGAGGCGGAAGTGATCGCCGAAGTATATCGGCGAACGGCTGAGTTCCGGGCGGGAATCGGCAGTCGGCCCACGCCCGAAGAAGTACGCGAATGGCGTGAGGCCGCTCGCCGAGCCACCATGGCTCGTTGGTCGTCCCGGCTGGAGGCTCCACGTGCTGGCTTTGCCGCCGTGGAGGCGCTCCAGCCGCTCATCGTCGAGTGGGCAGGGCGGCAGCACGGGACCCTTTCCTTCCGACTGATGCAGGTTCTTTCCGGGCACGGCTGCTTTGGGAAGTACCTGCACTCGGTCGCTAGGAGGGAATTGAGTCCCACCTGTCACCACTGCGACTGCAGTGAGGACTCGGCTCAGCACACGCTGGCAGTTTGCTCTGCCTGGGCGATGCAGCGTCGGGCCTTCACTGCAGCCATCGGAGGGGATCTCTCGCTACCGGCGGTCATACGCTCCATGGCCGGTAGCGACAGGAATTTTACCGCGGTCGCGACTTTCTGTGAGATGAGACGTGGAGGATCTCGCAGAAGAAGGCGGCAGAACGGGTCCGGGAGGACAATCTCCACTCGAACTTAATTCCCCGCCGGCGAACCGGGCGGCGGAGGCGCGCGTACCAACGCCTCATGCCGCCCTGAGTGTGGCCGCGGGTGGATGGGACGGGTTTTCCCCTTCACCCGCTGAAGTGGTCCCCCGCGAGGAGGTGGCATCCGCGTGTGCCTGGACGTTGCCTAATTGAGAGGTTGTTACCCGAAGGTGGTACCCGCGCTTAGCGGGCAGGCGCTAGGGGGGGTCCGGATTTCTTAATAAAAGCTGTTCACGGATCCCTCCTATTTAAGGCGCAGTACGGCACACCGTGTGATTTTAGTCAGTTCGATTCCGACACACCGACCCACCGAAAACCCCGGTGGGGTGACGGCCCGAGGGGGTTTCCACACGCACAAAAAAAAGAAGGTTAGATTAGCACGCAACGTATTTTGATGCGCTTTTCACCATCAGTTTGGTAATTTTTCACAGAAGGTATATGTGTATAATAAAACCTAATTAAGTTTTTATGTAAGTAAAATAAAAAGTTGATAATTAAATGGAAATACATATATATATATATATAGATAATACTACCTGTGCCAGCGACTTCGTTCGCGTCAATGTCAAAAAACAACAATATGTCGCTTTCAATAGGTGTACCTCTTCCTGAATCCTCTACGCATTATTTTTTACACCGTATAGGCAGCGAAGCAACCTGGAGCTTACAAAACAATATTGTTTTGATTGTTTACACCCGAAATAACGACATAAGTCGGAAAAGCACCCTTTTTTCGTGTGAAATCAGACTTAAACCGACGAAAACCACATGGTGTGCCTCACAGCGCCTGTAAGGAGTGGACCATCTATAGAAAAGAGAGCGAAAAGAGACTTCTTTTCGAAGACTCGGACTGGCGTGACAGTGCGTGACGCTCACGGTCATCAGATAACCGCGCTTTGCGTTCCCCTGCGCTATCCTAAGATTGAAAATCTGCCATAACGGAACGAATCTATTATTTTGCAACTGCATACAAATAATTTTAAAATTTCAAAGAGAAAACACAGGTACGTCAATCAATTACTGTAATCAGTAAATTAATGTGCAAAGGTTAATATTATTTTACACTTAACACCGCAGTTCAAACAATATCCTCAAAGCCCTCTATAGAGCACACATACACAATACTTTGTAGGTTATGTGCTCTTTTAGAAAGTACATAATTTTTTTTCGTTTTGTGAAAATATTTATTCTTGATACTACCATAACTTAGAAATAATATTCCTGTCAAAGATTCATTACGATCTTTCCTCAACCGACATAGAACCCTATCGTCGCCGTAGTAAGTCGCAAAAACGTAACAGAAAGAGTCATTTACGCATTTATAATATTAATAAATTAATTATGAATGGGTATAAATATTTTATATAAGAAGCTCAATTAACAGTTTTTCTTGTATGAAGATAATAAAATTGACCTACCTTATTGCAGGAATGTCCATTGGTACAAAAAAATATGGACACCCATTAAGAATAGGATAGAATTCCAATTTCAATTTTCAAAGTCAAACTTTTTGAGTGTTAGTAGAACTTCGTGTTGAATCTGATTTTTCTTATTTAATTTAAGTTATGAGTGTAATGAAACGTTGACCGACGTTTTTCTAAGAGTGTTGCAGTGTTATAAATTATAATTCCAACAATATTTATTTTTAATAGGGGTTACTGATAATATTATAAGGTTCCCACTATCATTAGGATTCTCACAGAAACTCAATCGACAATTGGGGTAAATGCTTTTCATGTCTCATATCAGCCAACTACTCGCTGGGTGTGCTGTGTCTGTTTAACACACGTTTTTTTATCGCTGGTGCACAGCAGCTGACAGAGCTAAAAATTAATAATAATAATAATATACTACATATATAATATAATAATAATAATAATAAATTAAAATATTATTAAATAAATTATATAATATAGGTATACGTGGAAAAGCTCATGAATGGCTTACCTCATACTTAACAGATCGAAAGCAGCTGGTAGAATTAGAATACTTCAATCTAAATAAAAATGAAATAGAAAAAATACATTCAAAGAGTAAAGACATAAACGCCTCAATTCCTCAGGGCAGTGTGATAGGATGCTTGCTATTTCTGGTCTACATCAATGACCTACCAAAATGCATAGAGGAATCATGTGTTATGTTTGCAGACGACATCTCCCTACTAGTTTCTTCTAAAACCAATTCGAATTTAAATGAAAATATAAATAATATACTCACCAAAACAACAGATTGGATGACAGAACATAACTTAGAAATAAATTATTCAAAAACTAAAATAATACCTTTTCATCCATATCAAAAGAAACCATTAAATATAAACTTTAGTTTCAAAGGGCTTCAATTGGAAGTCGTTAAAGAATTTAACTTATTAGGATTAATTATAGATACTCATATAAATTGGAAACCACACGTAAAAAAAGTTCGGTCAAAAATATCAACATTTTCATATGCTCTACGCGAAATTAAGAAGACCACAGACCTTTCCACCGCTCTTGTCACATACTACGCATACGCTTACTCTTGCTTAAGCTATGGCATAATCCTTTGGGGAAATAGTACAGAGGCACACACTATCTTCACCATACAAAAAAAAATAATTAGAATATTAACTAATATAGAAGAAACAGACTCCTGTAAACCCCATTTTCAGAATCTCAAAATTCTTACTCTACCAAGCATTTATATCTTGGAAATTTGTAAATTTGTTCGAAATCATCCGGAATACTATAGTAAAAGAGAAGATAAACAAACCAAATTTACACTTAGACATAGAAATAGGCTTAACCTCCCAACTTCCCAACTAACAATGCATTCTACAAGCCCCTTGGTTATGTCAATTAAAATATATAACAAATTACCAGAAGCAATTAAGAACGAAGAAAAACATAATATTTTTATTAATAAATTAAAACTTTTCCTGTTACAAAAAAGTTACTACACTATAAAAGAGTATATGGAAGAAAAAACCTACCTACTTAAATAGTATTAAATCTTCACATTATAAAGTATTACTTTAGTATGATAACATAGTCAAGCCCAACCTAAATCAAGTGCAATAAGTAAATAAATAAGTAAATAAATCAAATATGACATACCTTATAATAACTAAATAATTACCTTTATTAAATTGTTTAATAATAAATACATAATACTATAATAATTACCCTATATAATAAATATATAACAACATAGCCAAATTCTATATAATCCCAGTGCAATAATAATAACAATCACTAAACATTTAATAAATAATAAATCAATTATGTATTATTACTACTATAAAACAAATCTCAAACGGCTACCATCTAATCTATAAATTATAACTAGATACTATAAACTTCAGATTTTTTTGTTAATGTTATTAAATGGCATCATAAAATAGAATAAGTAACACAAATATATAAATAAAACGAAGTAATTACCCAGCAAATATTATCAAAACTATTAATATACCCAAAATATATAAATAATATATACTTACAGATTAAACAAATAATACAAAATAATATATCATATCAATACAACAAAAAATAACTCCCCTCTCTCTCTCTCTTCTGTGCAGTGCCCGACAGGGTCCATAATTGATACTTAGCTTAAGTTTTACCAACTGTATAATTTACATTATGGCAGCAATAAAGTATTGAGTATTGAGTATTGAGTATTGAGCATCAAAAAAAGTCTTCACCGTTAGAGTATGTCCGGAAAGATACCCGTCGTAGGATTTGAGGTCGCAGCAATGCTACAAATTACCTTTTTTGTTATGTTGACAACACTGTTACGTCATTACAGTTCGACGGTAAACAATACTGTACAATACAGTAAACAGTAATAAAGTAAAAAGGTAATTTAGCACTGCTGTAACCTCAAATCCTACGACGATTCTCTTTTCGCACAGACTCTACTCTTGTTGTTAAAAAAGTCCCGCGCATTGTGGTTTTGAATTTGGAGCTAGCAACACTCAGTCGTCCATTTATTGTGAAGTGTATTGAAGTTGAGAGTATTTATTTATTTAGAAAAGGAAATCCTTAAAAAATATGGCGTAGATCTAACATTGCACGTAGTTCTGTGAAATCCAGTGTACTATCTTAATTTAAGTATCATTTGTGCTCGAAATGTCGGGATCCAGTTCTGTAGAAGATATTCCTGAGCAGTGTAAAGTAAGTTTAAATATTCTTTGTCTGTTTACAAAATGACCTTTGCTCGTGGAGCATAACGTTTTATTAGTAAACAACAAAGTATTTACATGTTTTTTTATTCAAGGACAGGCGTTAATATTGCGTCATAACTGTGTTTTTTCCTATATACAATTATCATACATTTCTAAGCCCAATTTAGGCGCATTAACTGTGTTCCAGAATGACCAATCTATACATACGGTATAGTACATTAGTTGTATTATTAATAGTAAATAAAAATTAATTGAAAGTGCACGATTTATAGGAAATCTAATAAGTTTTATTGTAAATGACGATTTCATTCTAAATAAACACAATGAAATATTTCATGCGTAGCCATCAACTCTGATTGGAACAGCTGATGATTACAAAACTCAGTAATCAATATTACTCAATTGGTATATTATTTATATGCTACCATATAATAATATTAAATTATAATTGTTTCAAAGAAATAATATTATATATAAGAATATTATAATTGTTTCAAAGAATATATAATAACTTCTTACTATAATGACAGTGCTTATTGGATTCACAAGTTTTGCTGATCTGATAAGAACATAATATAATCTGTTTTATTGTGATAAAGGTCTATATTGTCTTTGAAAACTAATAGACAAAAAATGTGGAAATATAGGTAGGAAAAAATATACTTACATAACTTAATTTTAATGGATTAGTCTGCAAGTTTTTTATCCTTCTTAGTTGATTATTGAAAATTTTTTAATACATTTGATTGTAACACATGGATAGAGCATTATCTTAATCTATACTGCGGAGAGTGGTCACTCACTCTCTCCTAAGTCTTTTCAATCACTGGCAAGCAAACCCACCAACAGAAAAGAACAGATTTAGCTATTAATAATGCTATGTGTGTATATATATATAATGTCTAACCATGGTCTTGCGTAGGGTTTTAATACAAGACCAATAGAACTGCAAAAGATTGAGCTGTTATCTAATCCTTTACCTTCTTAAATAAAGAAATAGCACCGAAGATGACAACTACTGTATCAAATTGTTTGTTATTCTGATAAGTCTATGATAACATACATTATCATAGTCTTATCAGAATTACTTGGCATTAACCCTAGATCGTATTTTCATTAATTTTAAACATGCTTTGTGTGCTGCATGCCTTAAACCTTTACAAATAAGTTATAAAACTACAGCTACCCACTTTTAAGTGAACACTCCGTAGTAGTACGAAGAATATGATTGCAATTTTATATTACTTCAGTTGCTATATATTATGTAGTTTTTGTACTACTAGCAAAAGTGGTAGTTTTAAAAAACAAAAAGAAACACGCATTAATAGCGAACCAAAATTAAAAAGTAAAAATGAGTCCCACTATACAGCTCCTAGTTCCATCATCAGACCATTGTTACTAAGCTCAATCTGTTGGACTCATCAAACAAATTCTATGAACTGAAACTCTAGGGGTTTACTGGTAGCCACTGAAGAGTTCCAATATCCATCTCCTAGCTCCATTATAAGATCAGCTCCAAGATTATAGTATTGTCATCGAAATTGCATATGTATACAAAGTTTCATTTAGATACGACAACAAGAAGTAGCTCAAAATTTACTTAGTTACAAGTGAAGCTAATATAAGCATGTTACAAATATACTTGATAAAAAATATTACTTACTAATGCCGTTTTCAACAAAAAATTTACCGTCCGTAAGCAAAAATAATTGTTTCTTTATTATAGGAATGCGGCATAAGTGTTAAGTCGTTGTAAAAGTTGATTGAATTTTGGTTTAAATACTTTGTAATTTAAAACTGTACATAAATTAAACTTAAAAAATTGATTTTAATAAAGAATAAAATGCTTACCCCGTATAGTATAATGATATTAAAAAGGATGAAAACTTAAAATTTATTCTGCGTTATAATTACATTAAATATTAGTTCTTGTTTCTCATAAAACTAGGACTAACGAAGCGATGACACTAAATAAAGGAGAAGCCCTGACATCTCCTCCTGATAATAACAATAATAAAATTGAAAAAGATAAAATATAAACAATATAAAATATTTGGATTTGTCACATGAGATTGTCAATTGTTTTGATAGTTATAATATTTGCTCATGGATTGATAGCCAAGAGCCTCAACAAATAACCTAAGCGGCTCGCCATAGACGGCTGGATCAAAGATCTGATTCAGAAAGGAGTTCTGTTTGACATGACTAACCACCAGTGCCTTAGTCCAAAAAAAATGAAAAAATAGAAATGTAAATAATATGTTATTTAATATGAATAATGAAAGCTGAAGAGTTTGTTTTCTTATTAATTAAATAATAATAATGGTTATAGGCTATGTAACAACACGCTACTACCCTTAGGAACAGAGCAGAGACATTACCAGGGCGAAGTCGGAGCACATTGGCAGAATTGGTGAGAGACTGGTGAGTCTCTCTTCTGGAACTCGAGCATTTTGGTGTCTTGCCAAAGTTGTCATGTAGATAATTGGCAATCCACCACTGTGCGGTTCTCCAGACACTTTTTGCCTCGCACAACCAATCTCTGGAACAAATTGTCACCTGGTGGCAGAGAACAGAGCTAAGCACCGTCAGAAACAAACTACATCAATTCCAGAGACTCACATGTGCTGCCATCACTGGTTGCATGCGCACAACACCCACAGCTGCCCTTGAAGTGGCTCTAAATCTAGCACCACTATACCTATATATACAGCAAGAAGCAGCAGTGGCAGCCATTAGACTCAAACACCTAGGTCTGTGGTACAAGCAAGAGGGTCCTCATTCCAAATTATGGAATCAATTAGTGGAATACCAACTACTAATAGCTGCCCCATGCGATAGGATCCCCAAACAACATATCTTCGGAAGGAGGTACCGAATACAACTAAATGAGAACGACCGAGATCAATCTGGCATAAACGAAGTCCGGATATACGCGGACGGTTCTAAGATGGGGACAAGACAAGACTTGAATATAACAATATCACTGGCGCTACGCCAACACAGTTCCATATTCCGATGTGAGTGCGTTGCGATAACCTACGTCGCTACCGCGGTCATGTCAAGGGGTATAAATGTGTATAACATCCGCATACTGTCAGACAGTATGGCCGTCCTAAAGGCCCTGGAGCGCAACACCATGAACTCCACCATGGCCTCATTTACGAATGCCATCAGACACTTGAAAGGTTAGCCTCTGTCAATGGGCTAACTCTTCAATGGATCAAGGGGCATAGCGATTCGAAGTAGAATGAGCTAGCAACGAAAGGATCTGCAACGTCAGTGGCAGGTCCAACTATACTGCTCACTTCCCTTTAATCAACTTCGCTCATGGGTAAGGCAACAGACCCGTGAAGCGCACAACGATCGCTGGGCTGACACGCCCGGCTGTAGGCAATCTAGACTGGTGTTGACGGGGGTCTCACCGCGTCTAACTTGCAGACTGCTCAGTCTCAACCGACTTGACATCTAAATAGTTGTAGGAACCTTTACGGGCCACTTAGCCCTAAACCGGCACCTATTCACCATCAATGCGACAAACAGTCCTCTATGCAGAGGCTGCCTCAACGCGGAGGAAACGGTCGCCCACGTTGTCCTGGAGCGCGAGGGAGTGGCCACACAACGGGTAAGTATCCTCGCGGGAGCGAGGTCGCTCCTAGAAGCCTGTGAACGCCCCAGGAGCCAGGAGGCTTCTGTGCTTCTGGAAGGAGCTAGGCTGGCTCAACTCGCCAGCCTATCTGAACGCATAATGGACCGCTTATGAGTCTAAATGCGGAAACAGAGTCCTATACCAATACCAATCCCATCTCAAAGGCCAGCAACGCCCTTGTGACTCTTGAGTTGCAGGTGTCCATGGGCGACGGTAGTCACTTACCATCAGGTGGGGTCTGGTCCTTTGCCCCCTATAATATAAAAAAGAAATGTCTTTAACATCAATGAATTAAAAATCCAATCAGTGTCATTGATTAAAAAATTAATTGCGATTGATAGTAATCACAATGAAACATTAATTGTGTTATTTGAATTAGGCTTTATCAATTTCAAAATTAAATTAATCACTATTAACTTCTTACACAAAATACTTAATCAGTTGTTTGCTTGTCATACATGATGATGAACATGTAGATATAAGTACATATTATATGTATGTATTGTTTACTGTAATATATATATATAAGTATATGAGAATAAAAATGTTTTGTATTATATTTCCTGTTCTATTAGCAATTTAAATTTTTAATCATAGTAGTTACCAATTAATTGTTCATTGTGACTGATTTTACGATTAACAATTAACTAATTGTTTATTATGGTAATATTATTTAAGTACATTTCATACCCCTATACTGGTATATATTTTTTTTAAGTATACTAGCAACGTGGGTCACACCTTCCTAGTGTTATTATTAACCCCTCCAGCTAAGCTAAATGCTTATGTTAGTCGCAATTAACAGTTAATTGATTGTTAATATTTAATTAGAGGAACGAAGAAATTTAGCCCAACAACTATTATAAGTTGAAAATGTTGCAAAACATAACTATTTGATCAGTTCTACCATTCTTATTTGATTAGCATAGTACAGGGGTTGGCAACCTTTTGAGACGGAAGAGCCAAAAGTTAATTAACCAAATTTTACAATTTTTAAAGAGCCAATTAAATTTGTAAATACAAGTGGCGCCCCTATAAATTTGAATTTACCGTAAAAGGAATTGGATGACCTTTTTTTTTTTAGAAAAACAAACATGTGAAACAAAATGTAATTGAATTTTTTTTACATATGGAACTGGAGAGCCACAACTTTACATCGAAAGAGCCACATGTGGCTTGCAAGCCGCATGTTGCTGATCCCTGGCTATCGACGTCAACGCTATTTTGCATGAAAGGGTGCAGCAAGTTTGATTTAGACCAACATTTGTAGCAAATAGTTATGCAGTTGACTAAATAAATATCTAGTAATGCTTGTTTCATTACTAGATATTTATTTAGTCAACTGCATAACTATGTCACAATAAACACATGTGTAAACTTATAGACAACTGTTTAAATATATTTAAATAAACGTTGAGGTGGTTCAATCAGTTTACTAAACTTAAATACATTATGTAAAGAAAATATAAATAAAATAATATAACAACAGTCTACTAAATGTACAAAGGCAAATAGAATTCCATACACTCTTGTTATGGACTGTGAATAGAACCACATGCATAAACACAACTGTAAAATAATTGTCTCATTGACAATAACATATACACACAGTAACAGTGACTCCTGATTTTGCCTCCTTTATATCGCGTGACCTACCCCAATGTTCGTCATGTTAGACCAGTTCCACTTAATAACTGCTCACTGACTTTACCATGGGAAGTACCAGCTTAACGGTCTAAATAAGAAATGCTCTTCTTCTGTCCTACTTTTGGCATGCCTAACAGGGTCCATAACTCTCACTATACTTTACCTAGTTTTTAGGGTTCCTTTCCTCAAATAGAAAAATGGAACCCTTATAGGATCACTGTTGATCACAAAAATATGAAGCTTCTAAGGCAACGCAATCAAAAGATACAGCCATTTAAGCCTTTATTTTACCAAATTTGAACATTTCGCAGGTAAATAAAAACCTATAGGGTACTTCCCATTGACCTAGAAACATAAAATTTTGTGAGAAGCAAGGTCTTACAGCACAAGTAAAGTAAAAAATCCAAAAGTCGTTAATTTGTTGTTATCCCACTAATATTATAAATGTAAAAGTTTGGATGGATTGATGGATGGATGGATGTTTGTTACTCTTTCACGCAAAAATTACTGAACTGATTGCGATGAAACTTGGTACATAGCTAGCTATAGCTGGAGACCTGGATTAACGCATAGGCTACTTTTTATCCCGATATTCCCACGGGATTGGGAGTTACGCGGGTGAAACCGCGGGGCGCTGCTAGTATCACATAAAAATTTTATTTTTGCGATTACAAACTTCGTTTGGAAAGTTGAAGAGTACCTACCTATTTTTAGAACTGCAAAGCTAAGTGTCTTTCGAAAAAAAATTGGCAAAAAGGTTCGCGAATAGATTCCCGAGATGGACGTACTATCTACATACAAGTTTCTTTGCTCATCTACGGAACCTTCGGTGCGCGAGTCAGACTCGCACTTATCCGGTTTTTTAAATCTTTTATAACATTATGGAGTACAAATAGGCTGAAACTGAAAAAAAAATTGCTATGTTATACCTACGAATTCACAATTCCCTTCCAAATTTAATTATAAACTCTGTTTCAGGACCTGTTCACTCAAGATGGCGTTCTACTCAAGGCGTGTCTTGGGAGACCGATCACTGACCTCAACAGCATCGGGATGCTTTGCATCGTGCAGAACCAGGACAGCAGCAAGAGTATTGAATGGAGACCGAACGACTTGATCACCATAGACTCCGATACGCAAGATCAAGAATGGGCCGTCGTTAACACAATTGGTATATCCATGTCTTACGCTAAAGGTATTTGTGATGATGATTTAATGCTTGGGATTGCAGGATCAGGAACAGCCGTCTTCGTGGTGTCATGTTTGGTTTTCGCTTTTGTTTGTTTAAGATATCAAGCAACCTATTTTAATCGTTATTACTTTTTTTTTAAAGGCGTTTTTTTGGTTAAACGGTTGGTTACGGACGGTAGCGTAATGGGTAACGCGTTGGACTGTTGAGGGGTTTAGTGTTCGAATTGACTGGCCTGTTGGCCTAGTGGTTAGTGACCCTGACTGCTATGCCATAGGCCGTGGGTTCGTTTCCCACCAGTCTGGGTGTTCTTTGTGTCCGTTGTTTGTATTTTTGTAAAGTCCCCCGCGACACAGGAGTAATTCCTAATGCGGGAGTTGTCTTTTTACTAAGAAAAAAAAAATTACACCCAATACATTATCGATGTAAACCCACTGATAATACAACAATTGAGTTGGAGGAATTTACAGGAATACTAGTATTGTGCAAGCCACATAAAATGTGGCAAGCCACATTTTATATGGCTGTGCCAGCACAATACTAGTATTTTTGTTTATAACTTCATATTGCATTGCTTGTTTTGTTTTTTTTTTTAAACATGCCCTATATTTTGTTAAAAAATATCACTACTGTTGGGGTGAATGTGCAAAGTGCAATAATAACACTGTAGTAACGTAAGAAGTAGGTTTAATAAATATAATAATATGAAAGAAACAGTAGGCACACACGACACTGGTAAACAAGTAATTTAACTGCACGTGTTCTACCTACATATAAAATATTTATAGTCAGCCTATATTCTTGGCCTATGAAGGTAAAAGTTCAACACACCCTTCAACTCATGTGCTCAACATCTTTAAGGTATAGTCACATTTGCACACACAAACTAACTTACCAGTTAAAAATTCGTGCCTTACGTGGGACCAAGACTTGGTGAGGACTGAGGATATCTGCCAACATTTTATCAGTTAACAAATGTTCCAAAGTTATGGATTTATTATCACACAGCACATCCCTAATTAAAAAATAAGGAATTTCAATGTGCTTACTTTTCGCGTGATAAATACCGTTATCTGTGGCTAGGCACTCGTACTTAAGTTATCAGCATACCTTAGAGAAGTTATGTAGACGTAGTTTCTACAATAGACTATATAAGTACATAGCTTCTTTCACAACTTACACTAAACTCACGAACCTCGCAGATAGACGTTGCGACGATGCGTTACTTTTCTGAAGCCCAAACGATACCTGCACCCCCTACAAACATATCCTGCAAATGATCGTCGATCATACGTAGATACAGCTACCCCAATCTACCTCCGCATATCCCTGAATGCATAACCCAGTCGGTTTGTATCCTTTTTGCTGCTTTCCAATGAGTATCTTCGGGATTCTCCGCAAACTATTCCAATTTCGCTGTATCATTCGCTATACCCGGCCTTGTTGCCATATACAAGTACATGAGCGAACCTATGAGGTCGTTATAGGTATAATATCATGACTAGGAGGGTTCCGGATGTCTTAATAAAAGCTGTTCCCGGATCCCTTCTACTTAAGGCGCAGTACGGCACACCGTGTGGTTTTAGTCGGTTCGATTCCGACACACCGCTACGCAGAAAACCCCGGTGGGGTGACGGCCCGAGGGGGTTTCCACACGTACAAAAAAAAAAAAGGTATAATATCATGAAGGTGATATTTCAACATCATCTTCCTGCCCTTTTACCAATTTTCATTAGGGTTGGCGCAATTCTCGAATGAGGAACGGGACTGCAGTAGCTCGCAGAGGCCGGGGTCGTGTACCCGAATTCCTTTGACTGGAGAGGCTCGTAGGACAGGAACACACCCATCTACCACACAATAAATTTAAAAGCAATATCTTTCATTGGTTACTTGACAACTATTTTACTCAGTCAATGAACATCTCATTTAATAATTAGTGATAACTGTTATATATAAACATAGTTAAACTTGAATATTTTTACATCCATTTACTGTAGAGTATTTAACATTTTTGTGCATCCACCCATATTCTTAAAAATAAATACGACTCATTCATTCACAGAAACATTATCGGTCAACTGTTTATCTGCTATACAGATGGTTATAATGATAAGTGTGTGTATCTACTTTGTTTTCCTTAACAATATTTTTGCGTGCAAAAATAGGAGTTGTCTATAAATACTCAGATCTTACAGATAGATTACATAGCTCCAAATATATAGAAGTTAGTTTCTAGTGCAACAATTGAGCTTTAATTTTTGGAGTCGTGGAGCTCCCAAAGATATGGTTGAGTTCCGTGATGACTTATCTAGTCTACTGGGTGTCTTGACTGGTAAATACCGCCCGGACGACCTAGCACTAGCACACTTCGAATTAGGGAACATACCCTTACTACGTGACCCGTTCTGATGGAGGAGGGGGGGTCTGCAAAATACCACGCTTGGTCTCAGGGGGGGGGGGGGGGCTTAGGGTTTCGTCACGTAGTCAATATCCTCTAGAAAAATCTCATTCTTTTCCGAGCTATATTAAAATATGGCGCGCAGCGTTTAGCGCTTTTTAACTTTCTATTGGCAAAAAATGATTTAAAACCCATTTTATAAATTACTATGTGAAAACTAGAGGGGGAGGGGGAGGTCTTGGCATATACTACGGGTGGTCACCGAGGGGGGGGGGGGAGGATATATAAAAATTGTAAAAAATGGGTCACGTAGTATGGGTACGTTCCCTTACATAGACTTGAATCCTTAAATTTGTTTCGGCGTTTCTTCTAGTCATCGGAAATGTCGGCACCTTTTAGTTAACCGACTACAAAACCGAAAAGTAGTAATTCAACGCGTATTTGTGACGTGACGTGTAAAAGTATCTGTGCCTAAACATTTATGTACAAAATAAATTCACGCCTTTGTCGTTCCATGTGTATATTGTAGATTGTGGTATAAATACTGTCACATTCACAATTGTTTTCATATATATGTATATCTAAAACTCAATGTCAAGGGTACTTATTTGCGGGTATTTTACGCCGTCACGCTGTTAAAATTCTAAGTATGCAGTTACAACATAAGCTATGAATGCCGCATTACAATATTATTTAACGTTCATGCATTGCAGGAAACCTGATTATAAAACAAATATTAATATAAACATGCTATAATAAACAATCCCAGCGGTATAGTATTATAAATACCTACAATAAAAAACGTATTTTTCATACGTTTAAATTTGACATTTAAAATATCCAGCAAAATCTTGGTTTGGTGAAGAGAGTTTTATGTATGGAAGTTGACGGGCACAAGAGAAGACGAACAAAGAAGACATGGATGGACTGGTGAAAGAAGCTATTCTTAGAAAGGGAGTAAGCAGTGACATGACGAATGATAAGAGTAGAATGGAAGATTAAATATGTCTTTGACGGTGGGAGAGCCATGCTTCGGCACGTATGGGCCGGCTCCACCGGAGTGATACTACGAACACTCGGCGAAAAGCAATGCTTGCATTGCTTTTCGCCGAGTGAGTGAGGTTACCGGAGGCCCTAACCCTTCCCTCTCTCCTTCTTCCCTGCTCTCCCCCTCTTGCCCCCTTCCCGAACCCCCACCTTAAAGGGCGGCAACGCATTTGTGTCTCTTGAGTTGCAGGTGTCCATGGTAGTCATTTACCATCAGGTGACCCGTCTGCTCGTTTGCCCCCTATAATATATTTAAAAAAAAATACCGCCCCCGCCGACCCCAAACACAATAGGGACAAGAGTAGGCAGATGGTGATTTAAAACACTCATTAGATCAGGTTTGTAACTATTACATGATTTCGTTGACTAGATGGCGATAGAAAATGAAGCTAGAGATCAAAATAATATTAGTTTCTGTTACGAAGACAGCTCTCTTTTTAATAGAATATTCAGCGTTTGAATGCTGGTTTCACTTTCGCCGAACTATGCTCAAGCCCTTCACATAAACATAATGGGATAGACGAACCACAGCTTGAGAATAGCTACATAATCTACCAATTGCGGTTCTCTCCTTAACATTCGAGAAAATTCATCTAAATTTATCATTTCTTCATCAGGTCGACGCCAAAGAACTCTCAGCGGCAATATGACATCAGACTATGCTACAGCTCGCGCCCGCATTATCAAGATACCCATTGAAGAGTTAAAGACCTTCAGAATAACCCGCAACAACCAGCAGATGCAGTTCTCCACTAAATCAGGAGTTTGGCAGACCACGTTCTACTTCCAACACGGGAACGCTGAAATTTTCGTTGCGTATCTGAAGAATCATGTCAAAACGGCCAAAACCAGACATGACAGGAACACGTATATGGTCGTAGAACCTAATATAGAATCGCAAGTGCTTAATAGGTCTTTCGCTGAACTGGATATCTTTACAGAGAACACTACAGACGTGGTGTGGAATTTAGTGTCCAATTTTAAGCAGAGGCCGTATGAGACAACTATGGAGGCGTTTTCGAAACTCACTGATATTGGTAAGATTTTTTTTATTTGTAACTAACAACCCGCCGGTACAAATTATACACCTAAACCTTCCACATAAATCACTCTGTCTATTAATAAAAACCGCATGAAAATCCGTTCAGTAGTTTTTTAGTTTACCGCGAACAGACAGACAGACAGACGCGGCGGGGGACTTTGTTTTATAATATGTAGTGATTTGGACAGACAAGGATACGACTCCCTGCTAGTACACGTTTAAAACCCTTATCCTTGCTTAATATTATAAATGTAAGCGTGAGTTTGTTTGTCACGCTTTTAGACCTTAACTATTCAATCGATTATGATGTAATTTTACGTTGTAAGGTTTTTTGAAAACGCGGAAAAATAGATAAATTACACCCAGACACAGAACAAATGATCATACTTATCACACAATTCTTTGTCCTGGATGGGAACCGAACCCACGACCTCAGGCTCAGCAGTCAGGAGCACTAACCACTAGACCAACTATTATTTCGTATAGTACTTGGATAACGTAATACCTTTCGATTATCACAAACACCTACTAGCTGCGTAGACAACTAACTTACCTACGTATTTTCTTTTCTTTTTTCTTCCTTTTTATTTTTGCCACTCTATTTAGGGAACGTACCCATACTACGTGACCCATTAAAAAAAATTTACCCCTCCCCCCCTCAGTGACCACGCGTAGTATATGCTAAGATCCCCACCCCCTCCCCCTCTAGTTTTTAGGTAGTCACTACATATTATAAAACAAAGTCCCCCGCCGCGTCTGTCTGTCTGTTCGCGATAAACGGAAAAACTACTGAACGGATTTTCATGCGGTTTTCACCAATGGACAGAGTGATTCAAGAGGAAGGTTTATGTGTAGTATACATGCATATTATTGAAGAGAAAAGTCGAGAAATTCAAAGATTTGTAATGTTATGTCGTAACAAACATTTTTTCGTGCGCTTACATTGCAAACGCTGGCTAAACCTTACGAGATAGATCAAATTAATATACTACGGAATTGTATATCTTAAAAAGATCAAAAGTCCGCGATGGTATATGTTTATCTCCTAAGGATAACCCACAGCAACCATTTTTATCTTTTACATATTACAAAAAAAAATATGGGTTATTTATCAAACTATTTTAAACAATACAGTATTATTCCTTATCCAATTAAATACATTAAATACGTTGTGCATTTCTTGTAGATAAAAATTGCCCTTTACAGCATATCATTAAAACGAATATCTTAGAAGATATCAGAGATTTAAAAAGCGGGAGCAGAGCGGCTGGCGGGCCGGACCGATTTTGATTATTCCTTTTTGTTAGATAGGGTACCTCAAGGGAGTCAGGATCTGATGATGGGATCCTGATAAAATTGAGAGAAACCCTCGAAAATTGTAGGAACGAATAGTGTTTCTGTTTACTTTTCCTTAGTTTATGAGGTTTTTGCATTTAGAATCATCATCATATCATGTAGCTGAGCTAATGATGAAAAAAAATCATATTATAAAAATCTTCACTACATATCATCACCATATATCACTACATATTATAAAACAAATTCCCCCGCCGCGTCTGTTCGCGATAAACTGAAAAACTACTGAACGGATTTTCATGCAGTTTTCACTAATAGACAGAGTGATTCATGAGGAAGGTTTAGGTGTATAATTTGTACCCGTGCGAAGCCGGGGCGGGTTGCTAGTAATTTATAAATATGGTTTTGAATTATTTTTTTCCGACAGAAAGTTAAAAAGCGCTAAACGCTTGCTTGTTGCCACTTGTGAGTTTTAAAACGCTAAACGCTGCGCGCCATATTTGAATATAGCTGGAAAAAGCACGAGATTTTTCTAGAAGATATTGACTACGTGACGAGACCCTATGCCCCCCCCCCTCCCCAGTAACCAATCGTGGTATGTTGAAGACCCCCTCTCCCCCCTCAGAACGGATCACGTAGTAGAGTATGTTGCTTTAGGCATTGTCCTATAGCCACACATTATTTGAATGTACCTCTTAATCACATACGTCTTTTTACTTCCAGTGTACTATGGCAACGAAGGAATGAATGGTAAGCGCGATGTGTCCGAAGAGGTAGCTGATCTTCTGAGCAAAAGCATAAGTGCCATGGACGAAGCTACGACAGTCACCAAGAGTGATGAGTACGAGGTCATCAGTGTCAAACCTAAGTTACCACCGAGACCCAGCATACCAAGGTGATCCTATCCACCAATCTTTCATATGCACGACATAAGTAGGAAAAGACAAAACAGCTTACTCCTCTTGTCAATCGATTTTCTTTTTTTTTCTGTCTTGCCAAAACAAAATTGAAAAGTACAACAGATTTGAAAAGTCAGGAATCGCACGTAGTTCAATGTATCGTTTTGTTTATTTAATAACGATCAGTAATTAGTAATCACCAAATGAGAACCTTAACTCGTTACAATAGACAATTATTAGATAGAATGAGTATCGAAATAACGTGCTTCCACACGTGCGACCTGCCGGCGTGTGGCAACCCATTGAGTTAGTCCGACACGTCGACGCTGCCACTCACTTGTCGCTTTATATCTAAAGTGCGGAGTGGGCTAGCCTGATAATTCCTTAAATACATATAAAGATTCCTAATGAATAATACCTACATATCGCAATCGTAGAACATTAAACTCGAAAGTCATATCAGTATAGCTATTAATTCTTTATTGATCTGACCCATCATGAACATGTGTTAAGTGATAAAAGGTCTACGGTACTACGGATGTACTTGGTACAGTCATTCATTGTTTATCAGTGAATCATTACCGTCTGGATAAAGTCAATCAATGAATTATTGTACACAGACTGGTAACAAGTTCGTGAAATACCTATTTAGTTCAATATGATAATTGTTACAAGACTTTACAGACCTGGTTGTATGCTTACCACCCGTGGAATCCCGTGGGAATATCGGGATAAAAAGTAGCCTATATGTTAATCCAGGTCTCCAGCTATCTACATACCAAGTTTAATCGCAATCGGTTTAATGCAACTGGCGAACTCCGTCAAAGAATCTTGGAGGCTGCACAAGAGATAAACCGACGGGGATATTCGCGATTAATTAAAAGATCATTTTAAGGCGTTTTCACGCATGTGTTGACGTTGACGGTTGCCAATTGGAACATTTAATTTAATTATGTTTTTTTTTTTAATTTAAGATTGTATGAAAACAATAACTATTTTAATTTCTTATTAAGAGTTTCATTTACACCATCACCTATCTAGAAAGAATATTAAAAAATCAGTTTTTGTTTCTTATGTCCTGTGGTTGAGGTGATGATGATGATGTCTCACTCCGACTTATCAATAATATTATTATCTATCTCGCTCGCACCTCTATGAATAAAGGTTTTTTTACCTGAATCTGTAACCGAAAACCCTTTTTTGAACACTTAGTAAAGTTTTTAGAAACTATGGTGAATAATCATTTTGACTTCTTGATAAGAAAGTTCTTAGAATTTTTGCAAGTGTTATCATAATATTGTACCATTTTAGAATCTTGATGAGTTGCGCTAACTTTTGTAATGACATGCCGTGGTACTCTTGATTCATTTTTTTTACACAGTTGCCTGTCAAAGTTGATTAAAAATTAAAATATACTAAAATTACAAAAAACCAATTAAAGTATTTTTTTTTTGTATTTAAAGTACGAATGTTTTGGTCCTATTTGGAACTGCAATGAATAGCTATGTTACTTAGGTAGCTAATACAAAAAAAAATGCAGCGATATGTTCATATTTGTAGCTACAGTGTCTAATCATATGGTGTAGGGTGTCAAATTACAAACATTTAAAAAAAAGTTAATGTAACGTTGAAAAAAAAGAGATGGACTTTTTCTTTTTTTTATGGTATAGGGGGCAAACGAGCAGACGGGTCACCTGATGGTAAATGACTACCGCCGTCCATGGGCACCTGCAACTCGAGAGTCACAAGTGCGATGCCGCCCTTTAAGGTGGGAGTGGGAGAAGAGGGGGAGAGGGGAAGGACGGGAATAAGGGAAAGGGAAGGGTTAGGGCCTCCGGTAACCTCACTCACGCGCCGAAATGCAATGCAAGCATTGCTTCACGGCCGGTTTTCTGTGAGGCCGTGGTAACGAGCGGAGTCGAGCCGGCCCATACGTGCCGAAGCATGGCTCTCCCACATAAGAATTATGAATTTTCCCTAGGGAGTTATCGACCTGGCCATACACCGGTTCCGGCTTATCGTTGAATTTTGGGACATGTTGTATATATACTAGCGACACGCCCCGGCTTTGCACGGGTGCAATGATGATACTAAATATACTACAGAATGTCTTTATATACAACGTTCACAGCTTTTTTGTCATTAGACAATACAAACATGTTTTCTTCAGAGGTTACTCTTGAAAGAGCGACATATAAACCGCTCTGGACGGTACCGCGCCGCAACCGCTATGTCCCTGCATTTTAAATCTGTAATATCTTCGAAAATATTCATTGAAATTACATGCTGTAAAGGGCCATTTTGATCTATATTAAATGCACAATGTATTTAAGGTACTTAATTTGATAAGGATTAATGCTGTATTGCTTAAAATCACTTCGTAAATAAGCCATTATTTGTCGTAAAAAGTAAAGGATAAAAAATGGTTATTGTGGGTTATCCCTAAGAGATAGACATATACCATCGCGGACTTTTTTTTGTAGACCTTTTTAAGATGTACAATACTGTGGTACATTATTTTGATCTATCTTGTAGGGTTCAGCCAGCGTTTGCAATGTAAACGCAAAAAAATGTGTTTATTTACGACATCACATTAGAAACCTCTAAAATTATCATTGTTTCTCTACTATATTATACATGTATTATACATATAAACCTTCTTCTTGAATCACTCTATCCATTAAAAAAACCGCATCAAATTCCGTTGCGTAGTTTTAAAAATCTAAGCGTACATAGGTACAGACGGTCAGCAGGAAGCGACTTTGTTTTATACTATGTAGTGATTTCTGTGCATGTCACTGAATTCCTCCTAAACGGCTGGACCGATTTTAATGAAACTTTTTAATATTTTGTATGTTCCGGCAGGACAACGTCTGTCGGGTCGGCTAGTGTATTTATAAATTTCTTTCAATGAAATATTTTGATGACTCTATAAAAAATGTATCTTATGAATGTGTAAAAACTCTTATGCATAAAGACTTACGTGGTTTAAGCGAGTGGCTTAGTCTTTTAAATAATGTGAATTGAAACTTTTTGATCAATAAAGAAATAACAAAAACATGTATTAATTAGGTTGTTAGATCTAGAAATATATACCCATGTTTGCAAATGAACAAATGAATGAATTATGTATGTCCTCAGTCTTCCATTTGAGGAGATATCTTCTGACTCTTATCACTTTGTGAATTGATGTTTTATTTTTCCAGAGGCACCCCGCTGTCAACAGAGAAGTGGGAAGGGCTTCAGGACACAGAGGGCAGAGTTACAGAAGTGGATGGAGTCAGACAACTTATATTTAGAGGTGTAAGTGTTTCTTACAAATGAGAGGTCCGTGTTGGCCATGAATTTGAATTTCTAAAGCATTGATAGTGTAATTTCTTAATGATTACGCTATTCGCAACTACCGATTACGCTATTCGCCGCTAGCAATTACGCTATTCGCCACTAGCTAGATTACGCTTTCGAAATTTGAATTTTATTGCGTTTATAATCGAAACTACTGAACCGATTTTAATCATTCTTTCATCATTAGATAACTACTTTATCCAGAAGTAACAAACTTATCTCCTTTCAGTTACTAAATTTTGGTACTAATTTCGTTCCAAAAAATATTGAACACTAAATAATTTTTGAATTGATATAATCAGAGTTTTTTTCAAGAGAACGGTCTTGTTATACTACAAAATATACACTAATATCAGTGGTAAAACGATGACATTACACACTATTATGACGGGTCCCCACTCTTGCCAACCTTCGACAAGCCTTCTCAAATTCAAACGTGTGGATAGGACGTTTTTGGCGTATCTAGGTTTGCTAGTACTTGCGACCGATGCGGTCGGTACGGTTTTTTGAGACGAAGCAAAGGAAGTTTCCGAAGCGAACTTGCGAACAATCTACACGTCTGTGCGAGCTGGAGCGAGTGTGGAAGGGGTTGAGCTAACTAAACTTTGGCGTTCCCTGATTATTTATTTGTTTCGGGGGTTTCGACCAGGTTGCATTGGCTGTGATCACGGCCTGGTTGAAACGTCAGGCAATTCAAAGGCAGGTTATACCTATTGACCTTGTTAATTCCCGTATAAATTAATTAATTAGGGGTTAACAAAGTACTAGTAATTACGTGATGTATGTTACAGTACATTGCTCCACTTGTTTTCATCGACTCAATGCAATGTTCAAATGTTGAAGTTGAGTAATTAAATTGAACTTAATTTATTATTAAATAATAATACATTATGTGGGTACTCTGATATTGGCACGATTTGTTTAGCGTATAAAAAAAAAATATTAAATAAAAATTTAATATACCCCATAAAGCTGATGATCATTGGACGGTTGAATAGATTTTGTTAAATTATAGCTAAGAACACTCTCGAACGAGTCACCTTTCAAACAGAAAAATCAAAATAGGTCCATCGGTTTAGGAGTTATGATACCACAGACCACTCCTTTTTCCATCGGGGGTAAAAATATTGAGTTATTTTCGCGTATGCGCCTTGCTTAAAATACTTGTACAAGCATAAAACTTCTTATTATTCAGAAAATCCAACTGAAAAACTATTTTTCTAAAACTTTCAGAAAGAAGTCCTGTAACTTTAAGATAATAATATCACAAGTTCTATTCGATATAAAAAAGTGCAAAAAAAAAGCAAAAAGAGTCTCTCCGGCGGGGAATCGAACCCCGGTCTCCCGCGTGACAGGCGGGGATACTTACCACTATACTACCGAAGACTTGTAGAATATTGCCGAAATTTTGCTTCACTATAAGAAAGTAAATATAGACGCGAAAATTAATATTTAATTTGAATGAACAAAATAATGTAGTTATTTGAAACTATTTTCATGAATTAACAATTAAAAAGCAGTAGGTTGACAATTTTATGATAGGCGATATATTTGCTAATTGAGAACGGATCTTAATTATTCTTTTCGTTTCATTAGGTAGATTATCAGAGTGGTCACATGTAAACTAAAATTAAACCCCAATTGTGGCAAAAAAGTTTTCAATAGTATAATATAGACGCATTGAATTTATGGTAGTGAAGCTAAGCACGTCCATTAATATTAAGCTGGCATTGTGTAATTGGCAACACATCAGACACTTTTTACTCTCCGTGCCGAAAATTTATGTGACTAAATTAACTTGATTATGGCTGGCATAGTCATTTTATTTTTAAATGACTGGAGCAACAAATTATCAACAAAAAAGCAACAAATTTTTACATATTCTAAATTTGATTTACTATGTTGACAATGGTGTCAATTCTGTTGTATTACTCTCTTGACTATAATTGACTAAATTTTCTTCATACAAAATGTAAACAAGGTCTTATTTCAAATTTAAACAAGTAGGTAACATATGTCGCTATCGAAATAAGCAATTTATTTGTCGACTAAAGTCTGACACGCTTAAATAAACTTTAATACCACGTAGCGAGAGCCGCTATCCGTTGAATGCCATCTCTTTTGCTCTGTGTTTTTAGTAAGCGTCTTCGTAGGTGTCGATTAAAATAACGTCATTTTAGTTCGTTTTGAACAAGTTTTTATACGGCAATTTTACGGCATTTGAATAAATGGGGACTCTCGCTGCGTGGAAATAAAGGTGAGTATATGTTGACAGGTTTTAGTGAAATTTAGTGGCGCTGAGAAATAGATGCCATGAACAAATAGACCTTGTTACGAAGAAGACAAGGTTGATTTCATATGAAGAAATTTAGTCAGGTTTTAGTTTAGTCGAGTGTACAATAGAATCGGGACCAATGCCAGCTTAATGGACGTAAGCTAAGCACTCGTATAGATCGTCTCATCTAAATACAAAATGCTTATTGAGTTAGTGAAATTATTTAAACTAGAGATGATGAGAGTTTGGAATGTCTTATTTTATTTCATTGACCATTATAACTTGACCTGCGATTTTATAGACTTGTACCATGACGGGTCAAAATAATATAATGAACGCAGCTTTATTTGGCCATTATTACATAACAATAATACTACACACATCTCACACATGGCCGTCTGATCCCAAATTAGGCAGACTGCTGATAAACATACTTATATATTACTAAATACATACATATTATAGATAGTTTACACCCAGACACAGAACAAATTATCAAGCTCATAACACAATTATTTGTCCTCGGTGAGAATCGAACCCACGATCTCTGGCTCAGCAGTCAGGGACACTAACCACTAGACCAACAGGCCAGTCAATTAATGTTTTAATTTTTTTTTGGCATTCTGAACTTCTTCTACAATAAACTTTATGGATTTCGAATTTCACATTCCTGTCTGTGCGCATTTACTTAAAAATGCGTACATAGAATTCTCCGTATGTATATAGATTATTTTGTAAACTTATGTAAATCTAGCTGCACCCCGCGGTTTCACCCGCGTAAGTCCCGATCCCGTGGTAATATCGGGATAAAAAGTAGCCTATGTGCTAATCCAGGTCTCCACCTACTTACATACCAAGTTTCATTGCGATCGGTTCCGTAGTTTTTGCGTGAAAGAGTAACAAACATCCATCCATCCAAACTTTCACATGATTATAGTAGGATTATTGAAATATTTCTGTTTTTTGTCCTTAAACAACAAAATGTTTTTGCACATTAGACTCTGCACTTCAGTGATATCTTCCATTTCTCCTACCAACGGATGGATTCTAATATTTTTGTGCATTTGAAAATTCATAACTGAAAAAATTGTTATTATTTTTTGAAGTGAAAACTTCTTCAGGCACATTTGTGCACTTTTGCTATGGGGGAAAAGCACTGAACTCTTGACCGTCACGCTATTAATACATATATAGATCCACTAGAGGGCGCTAATCTAAACATTAAGTTCTGTCAGCTTCTTATTAATTAATGTCAGCAACCTGCTAATGTGACGTTTTAAGTTAGTCGTTTCGTTTAAGTTTTCACTTCTGTCGGCAGTGCCATGACTGTCTATTTTTTTATTGACATTATATTTGTTTACGCTCAGGGGATCGCACACTCAATACGACAATCAGTTTGGAAGTACCTCTTAGATTACTATCCATGGCACATGACACATGCAGAGTTGAGAGCTTTGCAGAAAAAGAGGACAGAGGAGTACTTCACTATGAAACTGCAATGGAGGTCCATGACTGAGGGACAGGAAGCCAGGTCAGTGAGCATCATATAATTTTATCGTAAAGATTATTTGGAATATGAGTTAGCGTTCGGTAGCCATTTTGAAAAGTGAGCTATCTGGTTCGGTAGAGACATACTAATTAAAGTACCTACCTAAAAAATTGTTGGCATCGTCTTTTGTCTTGTCAGCCATCTTTAAATAAATTAAATATTTAATGTTTACATAAAAAACTGGCCAAGTGTAAGTTGAACTCGCGTGGAAAGGGTTCCATACGATTAATTGCAAATGTAAGTTTGTACGTTTGTGTTTCTAGAGATTTACCATGTTATTTTTAAGACCATAACTTTGATAAGGGAACGTACCCATACTACGTGACCCATTTTTTATACCCTCCCCCCCCCCCCTCGGTGACCACCCGTAGTATACGCCCCCTCTAGTTTTCACGTAGTAATTTATAAATATGGTTTTAAATCAATTTTGCCGACAGAAAGTTATAAAGCGCTTAACGCTGCGCACCATATTTGAATATAGCTCGAAAAAGCACGAGATTTGCCTAGAGGATATTGACTACGTGACGAAAACCTAAGCCCCCCCCCTCCGCCCTCCTGACCAAGCGTGGTATTTTGAAGACCCGGGTCACGTAGTATGGGTACGTTCCCTAACTTCTTATAGGTTTTCCTGTAATTTATTAATAAGGGCCTATTTTCAATATTTTTTCACAATAATTAATAGTTCTGAGGTAACGGTGAGGAATTAATCTATAAAAGATATACTGCGTTACTCATATGTGTATTTCGGGGATGTCTGACTTGTGTTGTAACCGACAGAAGGGGTGAATATCTTTATAATAAAGCGATTTTATTACAGATTTTCAGAATACAGAGACCGCAAGAGCCTTGTAGAGAAAGACGTGAACAGGACAGACAGGACACACCCATTCTACGCCGGCGACAACAATCCCAACCTGATGGTGCTACAGGACATACTCATGACGTATGTGATGTACAACTTCGACCTTGGATATGTACAAGGCATGAGTGACATACTGGCGCCGCTGTTGCTCTTGCTAGGGAATGAAGTGGATAGTTTCTGGTGTTTTGTTGGGTTTATGGATAAAATTGTGAGTATTAACTGGTTATACTGGAGAAAAATGAAGGTTAATTCCATACTATTGTATATATTAGTGGGCGCCTAGAGGTGAAATTCGACTAGAATTCAATAAAAAAAAACCTCCGGCTTTAGGGTCGTCTATTAATCACGTGATGTTTTGTTAGCACATTTTTAACCCCTCCCCCTGGTGATACGTGGTGAGGTTTTAAATTAACCGCACCCCCCTAGCCAAAATCACGTGTATTTTTTTAAGTTATATATATATATATTTAATTTTTTTAAATATTATCTCAGTTTAAATACAGATATAATCGCGCGTTCTACAAAAAATAAATATACTCGATATCCCACTACACCCCCCCCCCTCCTCCCCCCTTGTGATGTTTCGTGATTTTTCCGAGCCCCCTCCCCCCCTTTCAAGCCTCACGTGATTAATGGACAATCCCTTTCCAACGGAAAACATTTTTAAAATCAGTTTTTTTTCTCAAGTTTAATTATTTTTCAGCTTTACATAACGCTCCTAGAATTTGACCACACCTTTCTTTCACATTCTGTATAACGTGGTACCGAAAGTTGGTCACATTGTAGGAAGAAAGGTATTATCAATTTTCGTGTAAATTTTGGGTAGTACTTTTGTTTTAGAAGTGAAAACTTCCTTAGCGCCGTTGGGCACTTTTTGAGATGGGTAAAAAATGTTAAACTCGCGTCAGGACACATGACCCTGATCGAAAATGTATGGAAAATGTGTCCGAGTGTCATATGTTTAAAAATAGAGAGAGAGAGAGATATTGTTATTATTTTATTTATTTGTTAATTTACACTTTTTTTAACCTAATTATATAAATACAGATGTGTGTGTGTGTGTATGTATATATATGCAAATACATTGTGAAGTTATGTTTTCACTTCTGTCGGCAGTCCCATAACTGCCTACTTGTTTTTTTCAATTCCGGGCATTGCGAACAAATCCAGCCACTTCATTAACGTCCTTAGTAAAAATATAAATATTACCATTCATAAAATTTCAAATTTCCGTATTAAACATTACGAGTTTCTCTAAAATTATTAGTGCTTTATGCTAGTGATGGGGCCTTCTATGCGATCCTAAACTATGACCACACTTTTATGTAACACCTTGCATTTCGATTGAAATTTTCCAAAATCTCCGTCATATATTATTTACCGTTCCTAATATCAATCAGCCTATTGCTCACTGCTGGACATAGGCCTCTCCCAACCTCCTCCGCCTTCCGCGTCTAATTTATCCCAAGCTACCTTCCTCAGGTCGTTGGTCCATGTGGCTGTCCAGGGGCATCCTTCCGTTTACCGATTCGCTGTCCCCACGTCTCATCTCTAGTTCCTAATATGCGGCACTAAAATGTAATTACAGCCTTATATAACATTTACTAATACTTTGCAACATCCAGGCATCAAACTTCGATATAGACCAAGCAGGCATGAAGCACCAGTTGCTGCAACTGCAACAGTTGTTGCTGTTCGCGAGTCCCGAGCTGGCCAACCACCTGTCTCAGAAGGACTCCGGTAACATGTACTTCTGTTTCCGCTGGCTCCTCGTCTGGTTCAAGAGGGAGTTCTCACACAGAGATATCATGAGGTAAGCCTACTAATATTATAAACGTGAAAGTTTGTGAGGATGCATAATGCGATAGAGTGATCGTGAATAATTGCTAATAAAATGTTGTAAAAAAAATACTCTTTTTTCATCGGGATCCATATTTTTTCTGTTTCATCATCAAATTACTATCTGTCTGTCTGTCTTTGTTTTCGGGAGCGTTCCTAACACCCTGTATACAAGTCCGCATATTGTTCAACCAAAAAAACCCACCAAAAAATCTCCACACGTATATTAAAAACTAGCTGACCCGCGCATCATCGTCTGCGTTGATAAATTTTCCCAACATTTTTCATTCATTGATGCTCTGCTCGTATTGGCCGTAGCGTGATGTTATATAGCCTATGCCTTCCTCGATAAATGGACTATCCAACACAAAAATATTTTTTCAATTCGAACCAGTAGTTCCTGAGATGAGCGCGTTCAACCAAACAAACAAACAAACTCTTCAGCTTTATAATATTGGTAGAGTAGATTTATGACTTGTATATGTATAACGCGTTGGTAGAGTACTCGACCACAACGTCAAAGAGGTCGCGGGTTTGATTCCCGCTCAGTGTAAATATTTGAATAAATGAATATGTCTATAAAACTGTTGTCATTAATTTGTGTGATAAAACGACATTCAGTGGTTAAATGGCCAAAAAACTGTTTATTGACAAAATATTGAAAACGCATAATATTGTCAATTGATATGAACTAGGCCAATAGACCCAGTTTAATGTTCCACTTCTATACAATAAAGAGAATAATTTCGTCTTATTAACATTATTTATTAACAACATTTTTCTTTGCAGGTTATGGGAAGTGTTATGGACAGGGTTGCCGTGTGCGAATTTCCATTTACTAATATGTGTTGCCATACTCGATTCAGAAAAAGATGTTTTGATCAGTAAAGATTATGGTTTTACTGAAATATTAAAAGTAAGTAGGGTCTTTATTTATTTATAATTAATCATTTTATATTTATTTAGTGGTGGCTAGTCGTACAAGTGCCTCAAAATCCAACAACAAAATAACATTTTTTATCTTTTACCTATTTTAAATATTGACGTAAGGTTAAGTTATAATCGCATTTTTGAAGTTATACTTCTTTTGACGCGTTATTGAAAATGATGAGAGTAAGTTTTTATGATGCGCGCGCGCGCCGTCACGAAAAACCGAAACCCTGAAGTTAGCTAGTCAACATTTCAATTTTTCAAAAAAAATAACCAACTTCACGAGTGATAAAAATGGTTTTTACATATTACTTTGAGTAAGTTTGTAGAATTTGAGGTTAGTTCACGATATGTATTATTATTTATTATGATGTTTAAATAAAGTTTATTTAAATAGATAAAAGTTCTTTCTTCTTTCGTGCGTACATAAGTACACACACACTTTTTTTTAAGTTTGGATGGAGGACGGGGCAAATTTATTTGACTGATTTAAAAATCAGGTTTTATGGATAAAATTGTATTAAAAAGTTAAATGAAACTTTTTATACCTTCAAAACCCCCCAATAAGTGCAGCCCAGCAAATGCGATGCATTCAAATGTGCATCTTATTATGTGTCGAAACCATACGCCTGATAGCTTCTTTTGCTCTAAACGCGGGCCTGTTCTCACGAACTAAGGTTGTTATTTCAGGCTTGTACGTAGAAAATTATTATAATGTAAGAAAGATGTGGAGTATTTTTTGAAGTGAAAACTTCTTTAGGCACGTTTGTGCACTTTTGCTATGAGGAAAAAGCACTGAACTCGTGACCGTCACGCTAATAATACATATATAGATCCACTAGAGGGCGCCAATCTAAGCATCGAGTTCTGTCAGCTCCTTATTAAATAATATCACCAACCTGCTAATGTAACGTTTTAAGTTCGTCGTTTCATTTAAGTTCTCACTTCTGTCGGCAGTCCCATGACTGCCTATTTTTATTTATTTTTCTTTTTTCTTTTCAGCACGTAAACGACCTCTCAATGTGCCTAGACGTAGACAAAATACTCAGTACGGCCGAAGGTATCTACCACCAGATCGTTTCAGCGCCCCACCTCACAGACCAGATCCGTACGATCCTCGGCTTGCCCACTGTCAGTATATCTACCTCCACGTACTCGGAGGAAGACGACGACGAGCCGACCACCTCGAGGGGGAAGGAAAATGGTACGACAGAGACGACAACCATGTTCGGACCGGACATGGAAGAAGTTATGTATCAAATAGGCCTAGACATGAATTTTTGAGGTGGTGATATATGTTTAATATATGTATTTAGATTCACGAGTGTGACTCGAACTAGTTTTGAAATTACTTAAAGAAGTAATTAATGGCTTCGCTGTCGCCCCCTCATGTTTTCGAAATTCGGTATATCGGTCACACCAAAACGGTACCGGTACGAAACGATCAAAAATTTGGTTTACCAGGGCCCTTAGGTATCCGGTGACGTCGTACCGAAGTATCGGTATGCGGTTAACCTGGACTTGGACTTCGGTACACAACTGACAGTGACAGCGGGGCTCCGGTAGCGACTGATGACGGCTTTCTCTCAACTGTCCATATCCATAAGGCGTCTTCCAAACCTTATACAAAAATTTTAAATCTGAAATTGCCTTTTTCAAGGATATTTCTTAAGGTGGGTTTCTACTAGTCTGTAAATATACAACCACAGTGAAATGTTACTCGAAAATGGCTGCACTTCGTCTGACAGTGAGTTCTCTCTGTTGCAGGGAGGAATAATTTAAGTAATTTCAAACTGGTGTAGCCAAAGATGCTTGCTAACAATACATAATATACACACCATTTTCAAAAGCACACAGTAACATTTTTTACTCTATTGCATTACATAAGACATGAATGAAACAAATGTTACATAAAGTGAACATAATTCATTATTTTACTAAGCATTTTTTTTTTTTCTTAGGGTTCGTAGTAGAATCACTTTGTTGTCCGATTGTTAGTTTGTCTGTCCGTCAATATATATTTTTAAGAATACGTGATTTTCTAAAGTTGAAATTAATATCAATGCTCAGGTCTATTGTCCCTTGAAGATATTCTTCGATTTATTCCGTTTATATGACATTAAAATTGGTAATGTGGAAAATCACACAGGACAATAAAACTAAAATATTTATACTTACATTTGGAGTTCACTCCATGTTGACTGTGCCGTAATAGGGGTTTAAATATCAAATTGCCGTTTTATCGCACTGGCCACTGATTAAAACGCTAGCTAACTAAACTTCGGAGATCGTCAGTTTAGTTAGCTAAACTGCTAAGCTGAAGCTATCTTCTAAAAATAAAATTGTATTGAAAAAATGAAAATGTTGCAAAAACTGACAGTGGTTCATTAAGTTAATATAAGTATATATGAAGTTAATATTATGATACTAATTGACAGCTGTCAGCTTGTTTATCGGTTAATGACGTAATAGATCTGGTTGGTGTTTGCAGTCACGTGATAAATTACCGTTGAGCCTTTTTTAATAAATTTTCTTAAATTTATTATAATTGATCAAAATTTAAAAAAATGTGATTTTATTTGATCATCAGAATTAATCATTTATTTACAACATAACATAAATATGCGATTAGTGTCAACATCTATTTATCGTTAACGGTCGGTTAACTTCCAAAAAAAAAGGAGGTTCTCAATTCGTCGGAATGTTTTTTTATGTATGTTCACCGATTACTCGAATACGCCTGAACCAATTTAGAAAATTAGATAGATTTTTTTTTGTTTCAAAGGGCATACTTCCCAGGTGGTACCATTTAAATTTCATCGAAATCAGTCGAGCGCTTTTTGAAAAATCAACAAATATCTAAAAATTGTATACATCGATGATATTTTCGTTTACTCCGAAACCTCGCTGTCTCATCGGAGCAGTGCGTTTAATTAGCCTACCCATATTATATTTAAACAAAATACATCTACTTTCCACTAAAAAGCACATTGAAGTGATACTTGTTAAAAGATAATTATAGCTATCTATAATTATCTTTTAAAGGGAAGATAATTTACACATCATCTGTAGATAGCTTGCATAAGCCTATCATAGTTATAATTTGAGTATAGTGACTAATTTATTATTTGCAAAATACAAAAGTTTGGAATGAATCAATTTTCCTGTAGTGACATTTTAACTATATTAAGACTGAAGCTAACAAAAAGGTATATCAGACACCCGCATTTCATCTTCTTTCGCATCTTTACCCTTAACTAATCTAGTACCTGTGCATGTCGAGTAGCGGTTTGACTATGTATTGCTGTTTTTAACCGATGAAAAAAAAAAAAGAGGTTCTCAATTCGACCGTATATATATATATTTTTTTTATGTTTGTTCAGCCCTCTCTCCGTTATTTATGAACCGATTTTGATTATTCTTGTTTTTATTCTAATTTTTATTAACATTAAATTTATACAATACAATTTCAACAGTCGTGTCTCGAGTTTCACCCCGAGTCTCGGGACTCGAGACGACTAAATTTACAAAAAGTCCCGGGACTTGAGACTCGAGACGTCCGGGGACCCAAACTCTACTAGCTTGTATTATTTCTTTTGGATTATTATAAATGTTCTTGGCAATAATAATAGGTGGCAAGATTGCTTTATAACTGGAATTGGACTTAATAGTATTATTTTGGATTTATTATTCTGCTTATAGATATATTAATGAATTACTCTTTAAATATTACATTTGTTAGTTCTTCCAAATACATTATATAGGCTGTCGTATCTTTTACTGATTGACGTTTAATGTCAAGGAATAAAACAAACAGCACATGATGTAAGCAGATGCCATATTTTTTTATTACAAAATTAAGGAAGCATTTACCGATTTTGCTAATATAACAAATAAAAATAAACCATTTTTTTGAAGCATATTTTGAGACAAACCTTTTGTAACTTTCTTGTGCAATTTTTATATTAAACTGTCAAAGGTGAATAATATAAGTGTTGTATATAATTAATTAAGTAAACAGAAGAAGTAGAATCGATTAAAACGTATTTTTTTAGCCACATCAGCATTTTGAATGCACCCGTAAGCATCCAATGTATAAAAGATGTTAAAAATATTAAAATATATATTTTTCTATTGCAGGATACGCTCGAATATAATGGAATACAAATACATATAGTTACAAAAACAGTATGGGCGCTACTTACATAGCGACAACGTATGTAGATATTTATATATATATATATATATAATATGACGAAAACAGACTGCATATAGAGTGATATTTTTTATATTTTTATAAACCACGCTTAACAATTTGATGTAAGTTTGGCTCCTATTTAATTTTTTATGACTTATGGCTTCAATTCCAGCTTAAATTATAATGTTCCACGTAAATTGGCTTTGTGATTAAACTGTATCTATACGGATTTGCCAATAAAATGAACATATAATAGACGGTGTTCTAATTTCAAATATCTATTATTGGTTATTCTATTATTATTTATTATTTAAAAAGTAAACTAAGTAGGATTATTTAATAAAAGTAAAATTAAAAAAATGTCCATTCCTTTTTTTATTCATATTTTTATTAAATAACCTTTGTAGTTCATTCGAAATTTAAGTTAAGTGTGAATATGTAAATTTAACAGTAACAGTAACATTTACTGCATTCAGTCTAGAAGCAAACTTGATCTTGTTTTTTGATTCATTGTTTTATTATTTTTTACCTACCATGTGTGGCTCGAAAGACCACAAAAAATATGTGTGAAATGTGATAAAACTATGTTTTCGTAAAATTGTAAGGGTTAGGAGTGAATATATAGTGTCAATAAACAGTTGAATCAACATGAAACAAAATTGTTTCTAATGAAACAACATTTTTTTATTCAAGAGACATCTCACATCAATGAAATTTCTTGTCAGTCATCATCTTTGGTAGTTATTACAATTAATAGTAAATATTTAAGTCCATATTTCAAGTTACAAATTTCCAGTGATTTACTATACCCATGGTTAAAATATTACCACAGTTATCTATAGAGGTTTGCACGGATAGTCGTGATTTCCGATATGGGAGCTTGAATCTGTACAGCAAACTTTATCACGTTATCGTCAACCCAGCGAGATTTAAACCTATTTTATTAAAGTTCGCCATTGTATAAGATTTACAATAGTTCAAATGAAACGTGTCCTCGATTTTGTTCCTATCGGCCTTTCAATTAACGCAATGCTTAGCCCACGGGCGCTGATAGCTTTTGAAATTTCTAGTTTTATGTGAGAAATATAATTTAACAATTGATTGAAGTGTTTGTTATTAAGCATTTATAATTTTTTGTTTTGACGAAAATATTATACGAAAATGCAGAACACCAAAAAGTTCATAGTTATTGAGAATGGACAGCTCATTAAAAAAAGTCTAGATATTGTTATTTAGATGTGTGTATTTGTAGTAAAGGTAGTTTATCATTGATATTGAACGAAGGTTGTCACAATTTATTTTTCTTATATTATTATTTATTTATTACATATTTCCAGACTTCTAAAACATAACATTGATTAGTTAAAAAAAATGTTTTTAAGTTCCCATACTATTTGGTCTCATATTCGGTTGTTATATTTAATTCAAAAATGTGTTTTTTTATTAATTTAATGTATGTTTCTTGTTTAAAGGGCACAATAATATTTATACTAAAAACCTGTGTCAAATATTTCTGTTTCTGATATCTACTGATTCAGTAATAGAATCTATTTTATCTAAAAAGTGAAATGGCGTGTACAATGTTGTAAGGGTTGTGCTACTTTGCCAACACCGCTCTTCACTGGATCACTTAAGAAGAGCGCGGACGGGTGATTTATGTGGCTAATATCAAGTTTATTAAATCGCTGGTTTTGCGAGAATAACGACATAACTAAAAATTATTGATTTTAGAGAATGGCAATGTTTTGTGATTTCCGCTAGAGTATTTTGTTCTAAATATATAATCAATTTGTCGCTTTCTAACGAACGTTAGCACGAAATCGGAGTTGCATCTGTGTTCACCATAAAATATCAAAGATTTATGATCGTTTGGCATACTTAGTTCAATAATTATGTCGATATTCTCGCAAACCAGCGAAATATATTTCTCAGTATTAGCAGGCCCGCCTTACTTCACGCCGTACGACTTTCAAATGACTCACTTAATAGGCCGATACGCGCGTGTCAGGTGTGAGGTGCGTGTAACTCTTCACTAACTATCGATCGACGAAATTGCCACTTGTGCCGCTTTCATCCAACAACTCCCTTCAGCTTGACCAGGTCATGGTTCCATCTAGTGAGGGGACGTATCACGAAGCAGTTCCCAGTTCTTAGAAATATATGACCTGCCCATTACCTTTTAATCATCATGTAGTCAGTCAGTCAGGTAAAAATGCGTTGCAACCGCAGCAGTTATCGCAACATCGGTTGGCAGGTCGACAGCCCTCCTTTTCAGCAGCTAATCCATTTAAGTCTTTACATTCAAACTAGTTACTCAACTTAAAACTCTCTTCTCGTACTATAATAATTATCCAAATTTTTAGTGTATTTCAGCTATAGACGCCATTTTTTTTTATTTGCCTCTAAAAGCTAACTTGCCTTAATCATGGTGCTTACAGTTTTATACAATAGGAGTCAAATAATTAATCACTGCTGTAAACATGTCAATTATTTTAATAAAATTGTATTCCTTTATTGTAGAGAAATCATACTAGTAAGTTAAGTGTCTCTGTTCGCCATTGTTTCTTGTTAATAATTAGTTTTGATTGTGATTATTCTTAACCTTTATGATAAAATTGTATCGAAGAATAGAATATTATTAACGGGCAATTTTATGAGATATGGCAGTAATCTGTGTTATAAACTGGTCATAGATACTATTTCAGAATACACCATTAAATGGTTCAGTTACATGTCATATTCCAGTTACATGTCATATTCCAGTAATAAAAACGAATGAAGCTTTTTGCATCTCACGGTAGAAATTGATTGTAGTTTTTGTTGTTTTTTTTTTTAATTTTCATTGTTATAGACGCATTTGTTTAATTCTTAGTGGAATATGACAGTAATACATTGTAGCCATGATCCGTAAGGATGTTTAACAAACTACCCGAATATCGAATTATTCGATTTCGATTCGAATCCAAATTAAAAGCGTTTCTCTTTCTGTCGAAGATGTGTGATCTCGTTTTCTGGACATTGTTTAAAATTGTTAATTTTGTTAAAATGTTTGTTTTTTTTTTTCTCTAATATTGTTTATTTAATTCGAAAATTGTTGTTAAAATGTGTTTATTTTTAATATTAATTGATTCAAACACAATAAAATAGTAACAGTTGTTCTTGAATAAATATACTGAATACTGAATTAAGCTTTAATCTTGCTTTTAACACAGAATTCTGCCATTTTTGTAAGTCTCTTAATAAAATATTTTTATTAAAGTTTCTGTATGTACCTGCATTACATGTTTTATTTAATTAAGTCCTCGTATTTCCTTGCGGTTAGAGGCCAGAGATTTGAATATAAGCATGACATAACAATGAGCAATGGTTTTTGATACCACTTCTTAATAACGCTTCTGTTAACGATACACTAGGCTATGCAGTCTTTCCTTATTCGCTCAAGCGGCTACTACTGCCTCACAGGAACACAATATTGCAATTAATAGTACCTTTTGGTTCTCAACTTTATTATATGTTACCAATTAAAAAAATATATAATTATGTTTGGAGAGGTTACCTACGAATAAACCTTCAGGACACTACTGGTTTCTGTGAAAATGATTCGAGTGTGACGCGAACCGGCAGAGTGGTAGCACGAATTTTGCAGCAGTGGTTGTACGAATTTCTGTCTCATGCGAGGTATGGAACGACTGAGGCCTGCAACCTGTATGGAAACGGCCGCGACCGAAAGCGAAGATGGGGTCGACTGCAACTGCAGGTCGCAATCGTCTCGTAGTACACAGGTAGCTCAGATCTTACTCTGCCCAATAGCTCCACTTTTTTTGGTAAGCAGTCACTCTTTTTACGAACACAAGACGTATGATGAACGAAAGACAGCAATGAGCCACAACGCTGAGTGACGGATAAACGATTTTAATACGTAAAGGTAGTATTTTTAAAAAATATTTTTGCTCCAAAATTCTGAAGACGAGGACAGATAGAGGAAGGATAAACTGTGAAATCAAAACCATGAAGTTGTCCCAAATTATATTACTACCACTACAAACTAATATTAAAAATAAATGAGATCAACAAACATTTGTACTTCTGCTCACAAATTCAACACATTCATACTTATTTGCGAATGTGACTTTAAATGCACATTCAAACCATATTTCGTCTGGTAAGACTTATCACATAGATGACAATGGAAATTCTTTACCCCAGTGTGGGTTAGAGAATGTCTCTGCAGCTCGGACTTCGAAAAGAATCGTTTACCGCAAGTGTCACACCCATACTTCTTCTCCTTCAAATGATTCTTGCGTATATGAGAACTCTTAGAACTTGATGATATAAATGTTGCATTACACACTTCACATTTATGATTTCTTGTTCTTTTGTGATTCCAAAGCACATGCGAATTAAGTCCGCCGGGAACTTTGAATTTCTTTGGACAGTATTTACAGCTATATGGACGTTCGTTGCTGTGGGTCAACATGTGGATTCTTATATACCCAGGCGGATATGATTTTCCACACTGATCGCATTGACGTAACACTCTATCAGACTTGTTCTTCTCTTTATTTTCTACGTTTGGTTGACAGGAGTGTGAGTTGAGTTCATCTGCACTGTAGAAACCTTCCCAGCAGTTCTCACACAAATACGGTTTCAAGTGTAGCTTTCTATGCAAAACTAAAGACCGAAAATCCTCGAATTTTTCAGTACAGTAATCACAATCTCTTCCAACATCTGATTTCGTTGGATGATGTCTTGCGCAATGTTCATTGAGGGACTTTATCGAATGGAACTCTGCTTTACATTCAACACAAAAGAGCAACCTCATCTCATCTTCTATAGTTTCTATCTTTTTAATTGTTCTATTTTTCACTTTTATATGGGAATTTGGTTTTTGATCATCGGATTCAAAGTTGCAGTCATAATTGTCACTGGTTGACTCCAGAAGGTTAAGACTGTTCAATAGGGTTTTTGAACTAGATTCTATGAGCAATTTGAAGGAGTATGTTATAGTTAGTTGATGGACACAGTTGATGCAGATATTCTCAGGGTACATTGGATCTGGAGTGACCTGCACAAACAATTAGGTTGTTTAATTTAAAAGAAGGTTTTACTTCCAAACTTTTAAAAATTTTAATTTAAAAGAAGGTTTTACTTCCAAACTTTTAAAAATATTAAGATGTGAGCTCATATTGTAGACATTAACATAGATCCTAAGCCAAAGGGTGTTAAAAGTTTCTCTATGATAACTACCAGTAACAGAAAAAACTGGTGGCAATAAATTGCTTAAAAACAATAAGCTACAGTTCGAATAGCAGATATTAAATGATAACTGATGTTTTAATATTTTTATATCTTTTTAATCAAGTCCTAGTATTTAGTCCAAAGGTGGATTAACTAAGGTCAACTTTTAATACTTATATAAACTAAACTCACTTTAAAGTGACTAAAGTTTTTTAAAATGGCAGTGGCGTAATGGCTGATTCATTGGAATTGTGATCATGTGGTTGCGGATTCGAACCCCACCCAATGCACTACCGACTTACCGACGTGAACCCACTCCTAACACAAGCGTTAAGCTTAGTTGGAGGGGTTAAAAAGACTACTAGTAATATGACCCACTTAACTTGACACATCTCACATATGGAAATAGCCATATCGCCTTTCAGATAATAAACCGTTACAGTTAGCCATTGGCATCAGGAATTCCTCCATCACAAGCGCCTATGCATATTTCCAGAGTATTCATGGAAACACCAAACTATGTAATCAGAGAACATACTCGGACAGGTGAAATCTCTTCGCAGTGAGAACTTTAGCATGCAACTTTAGCTTCTAATATAAGTTCTAGTTTTCAGTTTTATGTGAATGGTGAGGCTTAACAAGAGTGCTAAATTCGGTTTCAGAATAAAAGAACAAAATGACAAGAAATAAAACTGCCTTACTGTGTATAAAACATTGATTCTTAACTACACTGTTTCGCAGTATAAGAACCAGATGAACGTATGTACAAAAAAGTCAAGAATCTTTTTTTTTCATAATATAGGTCACAAAGTGCTCCTTTATAAAATGCCAAAACGATGTAATTGTAAATGCAATATTTCACAAATTCCAAAATAGCTAAGGAACCACAAGGAACTAGGTAAATTCTCGAGAGTATTTTTGCTCTCCTGTAAAATTAAGAGAATGTAGATACGTTCATCTGGTTCTTATATCGCATTGTGATAAGAACTACTGGCTATTATGCTATGAGACTAAAATTAGTTAAGTAGTTAATAATATTTACTACTACTAGAGGTTGCCTAGAGGTTAAACTTCAACCATAATTAAGTTTCAACAACGCAAAATACGTGTCTTGTCGTAAAGTTGCAGAAACCTGCCCGTGAAAACCTAAACAGGTTTCAACTATTTTGCTTTACATCAGTGACCAGTATTACTTAAAATTCTCATTAAATACACTTTCTGTACCATAATCAACAACATATATAGTGGACGGCTATAGCTTCTTGTTGCCATTTTTGCATAATTTTCACACACTTCTACATGCAAATAAGATACTCTTGTATTCAGGAAGTGTTGTGTTGATGTTCCAATACAGTTAGATATGTTGTTATCCTTTTATATGTTAGTACATGTTGTAAAATGGATTAAATAGAAAACAGACACATTTTACATTGACAATTGAGAACAAATCTTTAATAATGATAATACTTGAGACACCTCCCACATGGCGTTCTGATCCCAAATAGGCAGAGCCTGTACTATGGTAGCCATACCAGCAATTGCATACATATTATAGACTAGCATCGCCCCGCGGTTTCACCCGCGTAAGTCCCGGTGCCATGGAAATATCGGGATAAAAAGTAGCCTATGTGTTAATACAGGTCTTCAGCTATCTACATACCAAGTTTCATCGCAATCGGTTCAGTAGTTTTTGCGTGAAAGAGTAACTAACATCCATACATACATACATACATCCTCACAAACTTTCACGTTTATAATATTAGTAGGATAAACTACACCCAGACACAGAACAAAGCTCGTCAGACAATTCTTTCTCCTGGTTGTGAATCGATGCCACGACTTCTGGCTCAGTAGTAAGGATCACTAACCACTACACCAACAGGCCCGTCGTCTTTCTTTTGACGTGGTTTTTTAATTGGCATATAATCACATTTCTTACCAACTACATCGACCTACGATTAAAAGCGTAGTCCAATTCAACTGTAAACAAATATGTACGGGATATATTAATGAGTTTACCTTAAAATTGTAAAAATTCTGTAAGATTTCTGTGAGAAGGACATCTTCCCCGGCTATTCTTACGCTCGAATGTATTTTGCGCATATCTTTCTCGCTCCCCAAACAGGTACGACATCGAGTTTTGTAATCCATTTCATTTAATAATGTAAAATGCTTTATTTCACCGAAACCATGTGTATTATTTATTTTTGTTGACATTAGCGATGAGCCGATGAGCGTTGAATGCAGGGTTGCCAACCTTAGAACTTTTTGTCTCGTACATAAACAATTAAAAATCTCGTAGTTTGGCTTTCAAACCTCGTACATTGATCAAACATTTAAAATGTTATAAAACCAAAAATAAAGCGCTCATACTATTTAAGCAAGTTAACTAGACACTTATCCATTAACAATATGTTTTGACGATTGCTTGTCTAATTTTTTTACCGATTTAGTTTTCTTAGTCAAGTAATTGCTGCGCGTACGTACCCCATGATGCAACCTCGCTTACCCGTGGGGGAAAGCATACTGCTAATTGGGAAACACTGTTATAGATTCTAGACTCAACCGTAGTATTTCGTAGCCGGATAGCCAATATAAAAAGTACGTCTCAAAAATTTCATCGCAAATAATATTAGCAATGTAACAATATTTAATCGAAAAGGTCAACTCAAGTTAATTGACATCCTTATCTTGTATGTGCATAAATTAGTGATATGTATTTCTTATGGCGAAAACTACAGTTTTACTATAAATTTTATTATTGCGTTTTGCATTGAATTCTGGCCTCTAGATAAGATACTAATAGTTATACTAATGGGCATAAAGCTGCTATACGTTTGAGACAGAATTGCAGAACATCGATTTAGTCACGACATACGCATGCGATCCGATAATTTGTTTCATTCTATACACTAATGGGAAATGAATTTAATAGACAAAAAAGAGAAATGTTTGCATAAACTAAGTGTTTATGCATCAAGTTAAGTTTAGGTCTTGAACCTGTTACATTTATTTCTAGTAAAGACTTTATTTCTCAACTACCTAACATTTTTTTTAACTTTGACCATGATCTTTTTCGCACTTTCTTGTACGTAGGTGATCCACTTTTCATCACCATCGATATTTTTAATAATGGTTCGGTTTCATTACGTTTCAATAGAGAATCGCAAATGAGTGCATGATTTAGTAGGTTTCTTTCAGTGAGCTCGTGTGGCACCCCTTTTTTGTTTAACCAGACTTTTTCAAATGGGTCAAAACTGTTTTGTATCCTCAGTTCATCGACATCGACTTTATCCGTATGAGAGCGACCTGAGCGAGCTGTGCCAACTTTGTGCTACTCTTACTGATAGTGCATTAGGTTCATAAACGTCATAATTTTTTTTCATGGCTTGATTCGCATTTTTCCCTCTTTTTTTTAATAAAACTTCAAAATCTATCGAATTTCCTCAATAAATTCATTAGGTTGGTGGACAGACAATCAATTGGAAAATGGCGGGATAGTGCTTTTTAATTTTGATTTTTTTAAATGTAATTTTAAAACCAGCCAGATACAAACAGTACAACAAAATTTTTCTTTAATTTTATACATACAAAATACGAAAAGACTTTTTCCCCGACCTATTATATTTTTTGTTATTGGGTTTTTATTTCCATGCTATTTGTATAACTAGCTTTGGTCCGAGTGCTCGTTCCGTTTATAAGGAATTGGCTAAGCGACTGATCGACACTTCTCGTGACCAGAAGGCGGGCCTTTTTCTTGCACAGAGAATTAGCATTGAAATTCAACGTGGCAATGCTGCCAGCCTTCTGGGAACACTGCCAGTAGGCGACGATGTGGAGGAATTTTATGACGCATGCATGTAAATAGCCCATATACAGTTCTTTTTCTTTTTTTATTAGTTTTAATGTGTAAGTTGTATATAATTAAAATTTATAATATATTTTTAGTATAACAGTATTTATATTGAAAAAAGTTCTAAATAAATTTTTGTAAACGGAAAAAAAAAAAAAAAAAAAACTAGAAATTTGACATATAAATTAGGACCTATCTTCATTACTTCTATTTATCAATGTTAGACTTTGAGGTCATGTAACATTGAGGTAATAATGTTATTGTAAGTTGTATTAGAGCTATTGAATTAAAAGAAGAAGAAGTTGTGTTAGTTGCATAAACTTAATATTTTACTAATAAGTTTATGGTTAGTTGTTGTTGTTAGTGTAAATTGTTATGTCAATGCCATGTAACCAGAGAGAAAACTGTCATCTTTTGTTATTTTACTGTCAAATTTGACAATCAGAGCCAGTCCAACTGTCAGACTTCAGGACAATGTTTTCTCAAAATTCTCAAATACCCGACGACGAACCGTACAAAGCTTTGCATAACAACCCTCGCCGTCAACGAAGAAAACCCTTCAAAAACAAACGCAAGGGTAACAAGAGAAAAAATAATAAAAAAGATTCAGCACAGCCTTTTTTCACTACTATCACAATGTCGTCTTGGGCAGAAAGCTTCACTCACGCTGCTACATGGCAACTTAAGCAGCAAATCGCCTACTGGAAATCTAAAGCCACAGCTTTGGAGTACGAAAATCGTTTGTTACACGACATTATTCGTAAAAACTACGTGAGTGGTTCACAGCCAGAAGCGAATGTTAGAAACGATTCTGAAAATGGGGACATTTCAGAAACCGTCGAAGAATGTCAAAGTTCTGAAGATGATGAAGAGAATAACGAAGAATTTGAAGTGAGTGAAGAGTTCATACAGTTCTTAATGCAAAATGCGAAGTACAAGGAGGACGCGAGACGCGAAAGAGAACGTTTAAAGGCTTTGCATAATACTGAGCAGAATTTAATTGAAGAAATGGAAGCTATGCCTACTAAAAGTCCTGAAGATAAACAAGAAGTACTTCAGAGCTTGTATGGAGAGAATTGGCAAAGAATAGCTGCGTTGGAAACTTCAATACACTCACAATTTATAAGTAATTGTGACCAAGACAAACCTGAATATTGGCCCAATATACCTCTGAACTTTAATTTTAATTAAGTGATCATTATTGTACTTTCGATTGTTGTATCTGTTTATATAAGTATAATAATGGTATTTTGTAAGAATATTAAAAAACTTAGTATGCATAATTATATTTTATTTTCTCCTATATTTATGGTCACTGCTTAGCTCCTAAGAGTTTATTTATTTATTTACAAAAGGTACAGTTACAGAATACAGACAAGTAGTTCTTAAAATTACTTTTAAATGATAACATTTTTAAATCTGCACTCCGATTACTACCGTACACAACTTCCAGGATTTATACAACTTCAAAGTGAAGATTACAAAAACAAAAAAAGAACAGATACAAAAATATAAGTATGTAGCTAAACCAAGTAGATATATTTAAAAAAAAAATAGTTGTAGTGTGATGTTACATAGCCCATAATATTTGACAATGAATACTCTATGCATAATTCAAAAACAATTATTCAAATCTGTCTAATACTTCCAGAGATTTGCATGTTTAAACAAACAAAAGAACTCCAGCATTATTATATTATTATTAGTATACATTTCACAAGTGAATCATGAAGATTATTGAGAGAAGAAGAAAGTGTGATCCCTACTCTTTGTAAGTTATCAATAAAGTTCATACAAACTGACAATGCCTAAAATAAGTTTTATTCAAATTTGATTATTTATCGTAGCCCATTATCTCAACCATATCATAGCAACACAACTTGTGCAGTCTTATAATGTAGTATTGTAATGGCAATAACAAATTATCGTTTTGGATTCTTAAATGTTAATTTTTTTTGCATTTAATTAAAAGTAAACAACAGTATGGAATAAGTTCTGTTTTATATAATTTTAACATAACAGTTCACTTTCCTAAAATCCAGTTACCTACTTATCATTTTTGGAAAAGTTGCCTTCTTATTAGATGTATATATCGCAGTAATATTTATAACAAATCAACCCATGACCATGATCAGTGTTATTAGTATTGTATCTTGTACATAAACTTTAAACTCCAGTTCACCCATGAAATACACTTACAATAAAGTTTAAAAACAAAGATCCCCACAAACTATTCAGTTTGCAGCGCTTGATGATATTTGTGTTGGTGGAGTGGAATGTGGGTCACACACATTACTAAAATTCTTGTTAACTGAAATGATGATGATGTATTTATTACATGTAATGTCTTATTTCTTCCTTTTTATTTAGGATTTTTGCTCTATTTTCTGGTCGAAATCTGCAGAATGTAGTATAGTAGTTGATGTTAAAACTAGACAATCTCACGAGTGCTACCTTTTCCAGGATTCGGTGATATGGGTATAAGGGATACAACTACTTGTATAGGAGTTTCCCTTACCTCTGCAAGGAATCCTGGTTAAAAGATGGCATTATCTTGCATCACCTTCTTAAAAGGGAGAGAGAGTACCACGCTGCTCCAACCAATGCTTGCATTTTATTTGCCTCTATATCCGTATAGTGCACATAGGGCATACTTAATACGGTTTAGTTTATTGTATTTTCGCTAGATGGCGTTGAATGTATACAACGTGTGCGATGCTTCAAGCGTCCATCGCGAGCTAAATAATCAGAGGTTAATAGTTTATCAATGATTCAAAGTTGGCCAAAAACTTGTATTTAGCAAACCCTTATGAAAATAAATTACTTAAACACGAATGTAGTTGCTTAATTGTAACGTATTTATTGTAGATATAAAGAGTTAATTAGAGTAGGTATTTTATTTTTACAATGTATGCAGTAGCACACTTCTCATCAAGAAAAACGAAACGGTACCTACTGGAACTTCAAGTACTATTTAGGCGGCATTTAAATAAAAAAAAATCGGACAAGTGTGAGTCTGACTCGCGCACCAAGGGTTCCGTAAGTAAAAAAACTTGTATATAGATCGATAGTAGGTCCATCTCGGGAATCAATTTTCGAAGACTTTTGCCCGTCTTTTTCCAAAGACAAACTTAACTTTGCGTTTGCGTTGCATGATAAAGTCAACAATCCAATCGCAAATTATAAGTTTGTAATCACAGAAACTATATTTTATGTGATACTAGCAGTTCCCGCGAGGCTTCGCTCGCGTGTACTTATTTATATATTTTGTGCGGATCCCTAATTCTTTTCCAAAATAAAAGTAGCCTAAGTTACTTCTTACAACACCAGCTGCCTGCCTGTGAAAGTCCCGCGGAAATCGGTCCACCCGTTCCGGGGATTAGCCAAAACAAACAGACCGACAGACAAAAATTGAAAAAACTAATTTTTACTCATAGATATCGTGCAAATAACTGTATGAGCTTAAAAAGACCTATTATTTTGACATTACAAACAGATACTTCAATTTTATTTATTTGTATGGATTGGTAACAACAAATTAGCGACTTTCGGATTTTTTCCTTTACTTATGCTATCAGACCCTGCTTCTTACCAAATTTAATGATTCTAGGTCAATGGGATACTCTATAGGTTTTGATTTACCTGTTCAAATTTGTTAAAATCTAAGGCTTAATGGCCGTATCTTTTTTGATTGCGTTGATTTAGAAGCTTGATTTTTTTACAGCTTCAAGGGACCGCAGACTTATGTAGGTATATGGTATGAATTTCAACTTGATGCGTCAGACAGACAGATAGACGGACAACAAAGTGACCCTGTAAGGGTTTTCTTTTTCTTTTGAGGAACGGAACCCTAAAAAGAGGACTATTATAATTAAAAAAAGTACGCCAATAAATAGCTGGCAATTTAGTCTACAGAATGGTGCACAAATCCAAATTTAAATTTAAATTTTTGAATTTTCATCCAATAAATGACTGATGATGTCTGAATTTCTGCATTTAATCACATTTTTTTCTGCAAATAATATCATTTTTTTAATAGTGATTGTTAACTAAGCTCTGTGACATCTTAACAAAGAGATTTTTTCCTAACAAATATGGATACCTCGCCCAAATCGAGGCGTTGCCGAATTCAGGGTATAGTCAGCGTGTTGTGGCTGCCCGATTGCATCTTAGCCTCTCTGCTGTCAATAGAGTTGCATCAGCGTTATCCGGAGACTGGTATGTTTACTCGCCGTCCAGGATCAGGTAGATATCGAGTCACGTCTGAGCAAGATGACCGTTATATTGCGTCAGTTTCTCTAAGCAATCATCACTTTAACTCCATTCAACTGTAGCAGCGGCTCCGTGAGGTTCGAGGATTCACTTTAAGCGATTCTACTATTAGAAAAAGATTAGCGAATCGTGGCCTGAAACAGCAAGCTGTCATTATAATAATTACAATAAAAATAATTGTAATTATAATAATCGGTGATCGTTGTTCCTATGGTCATATCTGCTCATGGTTTGATAGCCCAGAGCCTCGACCAACACCTTAAGAGGCTCGCGTAAGAGGGCTAGATCAAGGGATTCATGCAGAAGGCAGTTCTCCACACGGCCCGTATAGTGAGGAGGTTCCTGACTTTGGAGCCCTAACCAACGGCGTTTAGGTCCCTGTACCCGATGTCGGTGGTGTCCTCTTTATAATATCTTGAAATATATTTAATATTTCGTTTCTTTTAGGTAAATTATACAGGTGTAAGTGACACCGTACCGAATCCTGAAATAGTGTTTTCAGACCATCATTCTGAGTGGCAAATCATTGGATATTTCTGCCAGAAAATTCGTAATTTTTATTGTTTTTCCTTTTTTTGCTTAAAAGTGATATCACAATGAGTAAACAGAACATTTTACCGAAAAAAACAGTAAATACCCCATTCTGCCAAAAACTGCAATGCAAAACATTTATGCAATCAGCTGCTTCGACGGCGCCGTGCGCTGAAGGCCATTCAGCGTAGCGCACTGTAAGCGTGTTGCGTTACACTGCGTAGTTCAAAATCAAACTATAGACTGTAAGTGATTAATCTCGCATTTTGATGATGAACTCACTTTTACATTGTGATAAGTATCCAAAAAAGACATTTTTGTAAGTTGTAGCGACGGTGATACTTACACGCTGTATTTCGTTAACATGAATAAAGAGAATAATTGTACATGATAGAAAAGCGATAAGTATACTAAGCAGGTGGTAAACAAAGAGTATATTTGTTTTTTCTTTTTAGTGGTCCGTACCCGAAGGAACCAATGGGATCCTATTACTAAGCCTCCGATGTCCGTCCGTCCGTCTGACCGTCTGTACCTCATGATCTGTAATAGGTACACAGTTGAAATTTTCACAGAACGTGTATTTCTGTTGCCGCTATAACAACTAATAAAAATAAATAAAAATTTAAAAGGAGCTCCCCTACTAGAAACGTGTATTATTTTTAAGTATTTAAAAAGTATCTACACAGTATTAAATCTTGTACGATGATGCGGAACCCTTCATGCGCGAGTCCGACTCGCACTTGACCAGCTTTTTTTATTCTATAAGTTACGCGATACCTATCTGAGACGTTTGGAAACCAATTCCCTTTTTTCTTATGGTCCCGTAAAAAAAAAATTGGCCCCCTCCCCTTGGTATTGAAAACAAATTACACCCCCCGGGGTAAAATATAAATAAACAACGGATATAATGATACAAGGAAGTAACATTATCTTTCTAGTTTTAAACTATTCAGTAATTATGTATGAATGTTTATGGTTACACATTCATTATTACTGATTCGTACAATACCTATTGTTTGTCGTAGTGACCACCTACTATTTGGTATACATTTTATGAGAACGTGTATTAGTTATTGATGATCATGTTGGCAAGCTGCGTTGTAAATACTTGCCAAATACCGATGTCACAGAATACATAATAGCACAAGTACAGAAGTCTCCCTCCGCCAAATCATTTAAATAAATAGCGACTCTTGCTCCGACGTAATAAAGTCGCAATTCAGGTCGCACAGCGCTAATTACCTAGAAGATGCCTGTCTTTTTATCGCGTAAGTACTAACTTTTAAACTTTCGCATCCAATGATATAATTATGCATTTACACGGGAATTAACGCGATCACGAAATAGTGAAATCACGAATAGATAGGAATAGTGGAAATATTCCATTCCCGATACTTTTAGTGCAGCCTATGTACTATACTAACAATGTCCCTATTTTATAAGCAAACCGATATGACCTTATTTTGTTGTTTATCTGACTGTGCATAAAAGCGAGGTGTCATGTTTTTTTGTCACTGGATTCCACGCTGTAGAAATTGAAACCATCTTCCCAATTGAAAGTTTTGTGTTTTATAATTTCAATCGCTTCACGCACAACTCTTGAGTAAAAGTGATGTTCCGTGGAGAGGACTTGCGTACGGTGTAACTCAATCCAGTGATTGGTGCCCGCTTCGAGTGCAATTCAGAGGTATGTATTACCTATTTCGTGATCGCGTTAATTCCCGTGTAAATATATAAATATATCGCGTAAGTGCCTTTTGCGTATGTGCTTTTTTTATGGTATTGGTGGCAAACGAGCAGACAGGTCATCTGATGGAAAATGACCAGCGCCGCCCATGGGCAACTGCAACTCAAGAGTCACAAGTGTGTTGCCGACCTTTAAGGTAGGAGTTGGGGAAAAGGGGAAGAGGGGGAGAGGGAAGGGTTAGGGCCTCCGGTAACCTCATTTACTGGGCGAAATTAATTTTCGTAGAAGTCGGTTTTTGTTCGGTCATTTTTGGTTAAAAAAATTTCAATAGCAGAATTATCTGTATAGTACGCAGACATAAAATATAGTACAATACTATACCTACACATATTATAAAACGGTTGGCAACCATAACTCTTATTCAGGAACACAACAGCAACAAGGAAACTTGAACTTAATACAAAAAAAATCATAAATAAGGTCTGTGATGTTTGAATATCGGTTAAAAGTTATTAACCGGCAGCGGCGGTGGAAAAGTTTATTTATTTGCCGTGACACTGTGTGCGTTGACCGTTTTTCGATAAAAAAAATAGTGATTACAAACAATTTTATGAAATAAAAATGATTAACCATAGACCATGTTATATGTATTATCGTTTCAGAAACCGGGCGACCGAGCTTGAACTTTAACATACTTCTAATATTGTCGTACCTAAATTAAAATTTGTATGTATGCGTAGTTCGGAAGACAATACTATAATTTTGTATCTTAGAGCTGATCTGACGATTGAGCCGGAGGTGGATGGTGGAACTCTTCAGTGGCTAATAATAAACCCTTCAGTTTGGACTCATATGATTCGTTTTGACGAGTTCAACAGATTGGGTTTAGTATAGATGGTCTGATGATGAAGCCAGGAGGTGGGTACTCCAAGTAATTTTTACTTATTGACGTGCAACTTCTTTGGAATCGTTGTGATTTGAAATGAAGCGACACTAAAAAGAGACAAACATATTCATAAATAGGATTTAGCCTGCGAGAGAATGAGATAGAATACAAGTATCAGTGTTTCTTATAATATTTGTCTGTGCGCCTGCGTACTAATAAGCCTTCAGAAAATGTGTCAATGTCAACGTAGTGTCATTTTTGTGCATTTGCGTATTAAAATTCGTTGGTTAATTATTTTTTGGTTAATAATTTAACACCTCAGTGTTAATTTAACCAATAACTTTTATGCAAATTATCTAAAATTAAATTTATTAACATCAGTAAATTATTTGTGTTGTTTTTATATTTTATTTCTCATTCTCTCGTAGGCTACTTTTCTGAAGTTTCACTTCTACCATGTGTGAATTGCACACACACACTTCGTTTAGTTTGGTTCGTTATTAAAGCGTTTTTTTTAGTTTTTCTAAACTAGAATTTATTTTTTCCATAAAAACGTTTTTTAGGCTTTCCTAAAAAAAGCGCTATATAGATCTTTACCTATAGGCACCTGTAGATAAACTTTATACGCAAAACCTTGTACGAAATATACATATTTATATCTACATACTATACAGTAAAGTCGTAGCCCGCAGTCTGTCCCTTAGTACGCTTAGATCTTTTAAACTACGCAACGGATTTTAGTGCGGGTTTCACCAATAGACAAACTAATTCATGAGGAAGGTTCAGGTGTAAAATTTTATTAAGGTTCTGTGTAAAATAGCTGAAATATGACGGTGATTGTTAAAGATGTCGGAAAAAAAAACTATAAATGCTCTGCTACCCGTGCGAAGCCGGGGCGGTTTGCTAGTGCACATACAGGGTGTAAGTGACACCGTACCGAATCCTGAAATAGTGTATATTCAGACCATCATTCTGAGTGGAAAATCATTGGAAATTTCTGCCGGAAAGTTCTTTTTTTTTTTTTTGCTTAAAAGTGATGTCACAATTAGTAAACAGAACATTATACCGAAAAAAAAAAGTTGTTAGATGTGTCGGAATATTAAATTCTACACGTTTATATGAGAACTCAGAAATGTGCGTTAACAAGACATGTGTACATGTTTTTTTATATTGCACGCTGATGTACACTTAACAAACGAAAAGCACTTAAATAAATATAATACGAGATATATTTAACTTGTATAAAAAGAAAGCGTAGTGTTGAACCGAGACGCCATGACCGAGGCGCTCAATTTCAGCTGGCAGTTTTGCAACTTTTTGTAATAGGATTCGTGATAATGAAAATTAATTGAAATTATCTTTATATTTTTTAATGAAAATTTATTCATTTCATTTTCATGCCTACACCGGATCAACAGGAGGGAGTTAATTAGTGGCCAGAACTCAAAGTATCAGTTTTTTCATATTACATCGACGTCGTCGGCCTTGTCATATACATTTTTGCTGCATAGTGCCCCTGCTGAGCTGAAAAGAAAAATTCAACAAAACTAGTACTTTTTTTTTCATGGGCGTACTCAGCTCTTGGCCCGCTTGAGGGGGAGCAAAATTTATTAATGTCAGTCCAGAGGAGGGGGGGATACGACATTGCGAACATAGTTGTGTACAGGAAATAAGAATTACATTAACAATTCTGCAATTGTCAGTAATGACTACTGTAAGAAATGGGCAATACTTCTTCTTTTAACGTTAATCGTGGGAGTTACTCTCTCTATTTCGAAGGAAATTGCTAAGTGACAGATAGGTAGAAAGTGTTGTCAACTCAAACGATAGAAAGCTTCAACAATATATATGTGTGCAGAAAATTATTAAAAGCGTTCATTACTTTTACACACTTTATATTAGTAGACCAGTATATATCTATAACGGAATCTTTCACCGTATTTTGCACCAGCTCCAAGACCTCCCATTAATTTGAAAATTTAATATCTTTAAACGAGCAATTCTTGTATATATATATACAAACTGAATCTAAAAAACGGCAGCAACGATTTTGCTAAAATTTTATATACAGATACAGTTTTGCATTTTAAGTTCAACTGCATAGTTGTATTTCCAGTAAAAATGCAATTTTACAAAAAAAAAAGAAAACGATTTTACAAAAAGCTACCGAGCGAAGCTTGCTATCCCAGGAACTGTGTATTATAGACCGATGACAATACAAGACTACAAAATAAGAAAGTTAATTGTTTTATAAAAAAAAATAAAAAACACTAAGAGTAGGCAAATCGAAAAAAAGTAAAAAATATTTTTTTCATATAAAGTTTGTTCCAAAGAATCGATATAAAGTCCACTGGTTCATTGTAAAACAAAAAAATTAATAAGTTTATGGTAAGAATTTCAAGCAGATCACACATAATTTAGGAAAGCCTAAAATTTCCTCAGTGAGTCTGTTAAACCTACCAACCATGAGTTAGGGAGGGGCTAGCTAAGCGCGGTCGCGGTGGCCCCAGCTACACTCAGGTGCGACAGGTGTGAAAATTTTATGAACTAAAAAAGTATTTTAGGAAAGCTGCCGTTTAGATATTATTATGTCAAAATATACTATCATAGCTATTTAAAAAATAAAAACGGCAAATGATTATCACGGTTCTAAGATGGTGGCAGACAACAAAATAACAAAACTATTGATTTGATTGTAAACAAGCGTGGGGAGCTTTACATCAAATGTTACAAACGCTATTTAAGTGTGTTTTTTCAGTTTTTTTTACTATAATTTATTGAACATTAACTTGTGTTTTCGACAACTCTTGTGATGATACAAGTGTCGTCGCAATGTTTTCTTTACTTGAGTAATAATAAAAATAACCCCGTGCAGTCAGTACAATTACTATTTTTTTTTTTTATATTATAGGGGGCAAACGAGGACGCGGGTCACCTGGTGGTAAGTGACTACCGTCACCCATGGACACCTGCAACTCAAGAGTCACAAGTGCGTTGCCGGCCTTTGAGATAGGAGTACGCTCTTTTCTTGAAGGTTTGAAGGTCGTATCGGTCCGGAAATAACGCAGGCGACAATTTGTTCCAGAGATTGGTTGTGCGAGGCAAAAAATTTCTGGAGAACCGCTTAGTGGTGGATTGCCAATTATCCAAGTGATGGGAATGAAAGTTTTGTCGCGTTGAACGATGGCGAAACGTTGCGGCCGGTATAAGTCCGAACAATTCCTCGGAGCACTCCCCATGATACATGCGATAGAGAATGCAGAGTGAATTACTATACCTTGGAGATAAAAAATTGTCAAGAAAACTGACGTCAGTAGCTAATTAAAAATAAAATATTGAAAGTACCTGTTAGTTGCTTAAAGTTCATAGAAAAAGAAATAATTTGTATGAACCAAATGGGGTTAATTCCAGCAGTTTTAAACCGGATTTGGAGAATCTCGACGGGCCTGAACATTACAAACAGGAACTTCAATTCTATTTATTACTATAGATGTAAAGAAAACATCGCGAGGATCTTGCATAATCTGATAGTTAAAATACAAGGTAATGTCCAAAAAGATATAGTTAAAAGAAATTAAAAGTAGAGAGCCTTTCATTTTGACTGAAGCCAATCGATTCCTTCCTTTGTAGCCTTTATAAGATCAAAGTGTTGAAATTCAAGTTAAAACCTAATGTAGTAATGACCAAATGAAAGATGACACACACTAGACTTTTCATTTCAGTCGTCAGGAACAATATAGTGTCAGTTCTTATCTATAAATATATTAAACTTGGATAAAATAATTTATTAAACGAGTTCAATATTGTTTTTACTCTTTTTAAATCGATTAAATCTTCCTCTTAAATGAAATCGATTATAAATTTTAATAGAATTGGCGACGTTTTAGGGTAAAGAAAGTAAAAGAATGTATTAAGTATGCAGTGTATAGTCTACCGTCGGTTTTTAGTCGGTTCCGACCTAAGGCTTCCTCGATGAGATTTCAAAAAAACATTTATTCGTGGGAGAGCCATGCTTCGGCACGTATGGGCCGGCTTGACCGGAGTGATACCACGGCCTCACAGAAAACCGGTAGTAAAGCAATGTTTGCATTTCTTTTCGCCAAGTGAGTGAGGTAACCGGAGGCCCTAACCCTTCCCTCTCCCCCTACTCCCTCTCCCCCTCTTCCCCTACTCCCACCTTAAAGGCCGGCAACGCACTTGTGACTTGAGTTGCAGGTGCCCATGGGCGGCGGTAGTCATTTACCATAAGGTGACCCGTCTGCTCGTTTGCCCCCTACATCATAAAAAATAGGTTTATTTGAACCTAGGACTTCCGTACAATAGTCGTATCGAATAAATAATGCTTCACCATAGATATTTTTAACTTCTGAGCTCCTAATAATCCTTTATAAATGAGAAACTATGTTTATTCTATAGAAGTCAGTTGCAGCCTTTGACTTTCAAATTTAGTACATATAAAGCGTGTGTATAGTTAAATGCTTAGAAGACATTCAATGTTTTCGCTTTTCTTTCCTTTTCTTGCAGAAAAGATATTTCTTTCTAAACATATTTTAGACAAAGACGCGCTAAGTACTTGTGAATAGAAAGTTTTAAGACTATTAAGGCTTATGATTTTTTAATATGTCAATTACAAAGGATAAAAAAAAACACATATTGAATGTTTTGTAGGTATTTTCTTTCCTTGGCACGTGTCAGATAAGACAGAATAGGATTAATTTTTTTTTATTAAACCGATGCATTTATGGACACTTTAGTATCTAACTTAATTATATATTTATATATATATACACAATAATTGTCATTCGGTGTCATAAACAAATAACAGACCCCTGGTCGCTCCCGGCGCACGCTGAATGGCTATGGCTAACCTCTGCACCAGGCAAGACTCTGAGCGGGAGTCGCCACTCACTTTGTTCAGGGTGCGCCCATACATACATACATACATATACAAATTTTTGAAATATTTTATTTACAGTGTTTTTACATATTTAAAACTTTTCTATTATTTTTTACACGTGTCAAATGCAATAGAAAAGTATTAAACAGATGTTTAATTAAAGTGTTATTAATAAGCTGACATGAATAAGAATGTATGTGGGTTTTTGTTATGTTTTTCATTCAAAACCGAATCAGGTGAACTGAGATATAAAAAAAAATGTTTTCCATAAAAAACGTAACACTGACTCTACCGACTCTACATAACATCTATCAACATTTAAAGTATCAATCGTTGAAACTAAAGAACGTAGAAATTGGCGCTCAAAACGGTTGAACGCAACCTGTTTTGAGAGCCCCCGCCCCCCTCATCCGGCGTCCCTCGCCAGTGCCATCCGAGCCTCCGTAGAGCTCACTTGCGCGCGCGCAGACCACCCCGCACGAAAAAAAAAACACGTTTGTTTGTTTGTCTGTGTGAATTCCGGATTGCAGTGTAGTGATTTTTTATTAAATATCTATATAAAACGCGTGTGTTTGTAAAAATGTTATGACGTTACGTATAAGTGATTGTGTGTCGAAAGGATTTTGGAGGTAAATGTGGCTTTAAGCCTGAAATTTATCTCTACGTAGAGTCGAAAGCTATACATAAATAAATATTTATGTAAGGTAAAGTGACTATTTTGGTGTTCTATTCCTATGCGTTATATCTGCGTTAGGTTCTATCGTAGAGCCTGTCTAATGTAGAGTTAAATTAAGTAGTACTATTTTTCTTAAAACCAGTAGCATTAAGATTTAATCTAAACTCATAAGTTTGTAAAAACATTCAAATAGACTCTATCGGTTTTATCAAAGAAACTTATCTCAAAGTTAAGTGTAAGTTCATATAATTTTCTTTGAAAGCTTTCGCTAAGCGTAGGTTAAGTCGACTCTACATAGAGTCTTATAACTATATTTCGCCCGCGGCACTGCCTGCGTTTTACTAGTCATTTGTTAGAAGTTTTTGATATATGATGATACGAGTCATTTTACACTCATTATAATTTGCATTGAAGCTCTACCATAGAGTCGGTAATTTAGCACCATTTACAGAACATATTAATGATAGAGATTAAAGAATGAAAGCCGTTTCGTACATACTTAGGATATAATTATATTAAAATAGCATTTTATAAAGTTATGTAGAGTTTGAGTTATAAAAGATAAGAATTTTTATTTCACTTTTAGTATTACATGTATAGGTTAAGGTGACCGCTTACTATACAATACCGTACGTTTATGTGGAAATATTTACACACAAGACACAATAATTTCTATCCGCTTGTGCGCTTATAACTAGGGAACTACACTGATTTACTCGAGTCCTTTTTCTAGCCTCAAATGGCAGCGGCGCAAGCGCAGCCCCAGATTTACTTAGTAATTTATTGAAAATATATACACATTTTTACCTAATTATATCCTTTTTACAAACATAATATGTATATCTGCACGATAGAAGAATGAAAATCATCGCCAGAAGCTTCTAAATTCATTACTCTGTAACTTTAATAATAATAATAATAATTCTACTTGAGTACTTGCACAGACATAACCAAGTGGCCAGGATAGTCCATCAGGAACTGGCTCTTAAATATAACCTTGTGACTATGGAATTACCGTACTACAGGTATGTGTTGAAAATGGTCGTGTAACATTGTACTGGGATCGGTCTATTATCACTGACAGGACTATTGTTGCCAATAAACCTGATATAGTGGTAATAGACCGATTAGAGCGCCGAGCAATGATTGTAGATATCACCATTCCCCATGACGACAATCTCTTAAGGGCTGAAAAAGTAAAACAAATGAAGTATTTGGATTTGGCCCATGAGGTGGTCGACATGTGGGATGTGGATTCGGCAATCATTGTACCGATAGTCATATCAGCCCATGGGTTGATTGCAAAGAGCCTCGACCAACACCTTCAGAGGCTCACGTTAGGCAGCTGGATCAAGGGCCTAATGCAGAAGGCAGTCCTTCTTGACACGGCGCGTATTGTGAGGAGGTTTCTGTCTCTGGAACCCTAACCACCGGTAGCTTGGTCCCTGTACTCGATACCGGTGGGACACTATTTTTTATATTTTTAAATATATTCTTTTTATAATAATGTATTTATATGTTTTATAGATGTTAATAAAGAGAATAATATTAATTCCACACATCTCACACATGACCGTCTGATCCCAAACTAGGCAGAGCCTGTACTATGGTAACCAGACCGCTGATAAACATACTTGTATATTTCTAAATACATACAGATATAAAGAATATAACCGAGTATCTTCGAGTGTAGCGTCAGGGGACACAGGTTCTAATCCCGCTCAATGCAAATGCATGCATCAATACGTCTTATACTTTAGTCTGGGTTGTAGGTATAATGTATCTAAGTATGGTTATCCGTGTTCTAGAGCACATAGTACAAGCTATGTTTAATTTGGGTCTAGACAGTGCTGTGATATGTCTCTGAATATTATTTGGATATCCTACTTAATATTATTATAAATTAATCACAACATATTATAAAACAAAGTCCCCCGCCGCGTCTGTCTGTTCGCGATAAACTGAAAAACTACTGAACGGATTTTCATGCGGTTTTCACTAATAGACAGAGACAGATTCATGAGGAAGATTTAGGTGGTTTTGTGAAAAATCTCTGAAATATGATGATGATTGTTGAAGATATCCGAAAAAATCATAATTTGTATCCGTGCGAAGCCGGGGCGGGTTGCTAGTAATATATAAACGTGAAAGTTTGTGAGGATGTATGAATGTATGCATGTTTGTTAGTCTTTCACGTAAAAACTACTGAAGGAATTGCGATGAAACTTGGTATGTAGATAGCTGGAGACCTGGATTAACACATAGGCTACTTTTCATCCCGATATGCCCACGGGATCGGGACTTACGCGGGTGAAACCGCGGGGCACTGCTAGTACATACATTCACACACGCTTGTATCTGAAAGAGATAGACATACCAAGTTTCATCGCAATCGGTTCAGTGGTTTTTTTGCGTGAAAGAGTAACAAAACATCCAGCCATCCATCCATCCATCTAAACTTTCACATTTATAATATTAGTGGGATTATTATGTTAGAAAATATACCACAACGATGGGTTTTGAAATATTTTCTCACAAAACCATAGAATTTCTATTACAATCTTTATTACCAACAGATACTTACAATGCTGTTATGGGGCCTATTATTATGAAAACGTAGAAATCCGCGTTAAATGGCTGTTATTAGTCAAAGACACGATAAATGAAAATAACATCTAATAATCTTCTATATACGAATAGCTATATAACATACTGGAAATTATAACTAAAATTAACTAATCGCAAAAACTCAATCGTGGGGCTCGACCGGAGTGATACCACGGCCTCACAGAATTTTTCATAGCTTTTCGCCAAATGAGTGAGGTTACCGGAGGCCCTAACCCTTCCCTCATCCCCTCTCCTCCCCATTTCCCCTCCACCACCATTTAGTCGGTAGTCATTTATCTCGTTTGCCCCTATACCATAAAAAAAAACTAAGTCTTAATATACAAGAACTCATAAAAGAGTTCGTTCTTCCACTGTTATTAGGCTAGACCAAAATTGAGTATAACTGTGCTTAGTTTCATAAATAGAATTAGACTCCATAAAGTGTGGTCTTGTACAATCTTCTTTTGTGGAAACTTCACGAGGTATGGAAACAGCTGTAGCTGTAGCTGAGTTTCTCGGGTCGTGATTCAGTAACAAAATAGTTTGTTTAACTTTTATTATTGTAGGAACGTATTTAATGATTTAACTTTATAATGAGGGCGAAACCTCCCATAAATATCTATAGTAGCAGAAATATCTATAGTACGTGTGCAATATTCCCGGATATGCAGACCTCAAAAAGTAGATGAAATTTCGTTAACATTAAAATTTACAATTTAAGTTCATTCATTAGCTAAGATTGTTTACAATCAACAAGTGCATGTCTTGTGGTCGTTAATAGTAAAATCGGTTACAAGGACACAGAACAAAGATTTAATACGTCTTTTATACTGAAGAAGAATATTTTATTGTTAGCTTTGTTTTATATCAGCGGAGGAGTAACTAAACATAGACTTATTTATGGTATCGGGGGAAAACGAGCAGATGGGTCACCTGATGGTAAATGACTACCGCCGCCCATGTGCACCTGCAACTCGAGAGTCACAAGTGCGTGGCCGGCCTTTAAGGTGGGAGTAGGGGGAGAGGGGGGAAGAGGGAAGGGTCCCTCACTCACGCGGTGAAAAGCAATGCAACATTGCTTCACTGCCGGTTCTCTGTGAGGCCATGGTATCATTCCCGTCGAGCCGGCCCATACGTGCCGAAGCATGGCTCTCCCACTCTGACTGTAAAGTAATGTTATGTTATTGATTCAAACGCCATTTTATACACTTTTACTAATAATGTGTAATCCCAATTACTTGTAGTCATGTAAAGATACACGTCACGGCATTTTAATAAACATTCTATATACCACAAAAGCAGCAAATCAGTATATGTCTCGGTTGATAATGATAATGTAAGGCTGTTGGCATTTATCAAGACTTGCAAAGTAAGAAGGTTTCTTCCACTGTACAGATCCTCCTCCAAAGAGTTTGGAGAACTAACTAATAAGTAGGTACAAAGCATTTTAGTAGTACCTACCTCATACGATTTTCTGTAAGTGTAGGTACATGCCGGTTTAAACTAGAATTGAATTTGTATGTCTAACAATTTTTACAGCCAATTTATTTCATTTGAAGCCAAGTAATGTGTGCTAATTAAATTTTATTATTAAGGATGTAGTTAGATGTTAATTTGATTCGATAAAATTTTAAGATTAATTGCAGAGTTTAAAAGACGCGTTATAGTTATTGCCAATTTAACTAAAAATACGTTTTAATTGATTTTAATATACATCTAATTATAGTCGAAATTAGTTAGTCAGAAAAAAGCAAACGGGAGGTATCTATTGCCGTTTTACTGCAAAAATATATCTCCTTAAATAAATATTGTTATTCCCAATGAACCATGTGGTTTGTTGCCACTGCATCGAACAAGTTTCCCAACGGCTCACGGGAGCTGTTGGGAAACTTGGTCGAATAGAAATCGAAAATAAAAAACAAATGAGACACGTAATTATAAGATTTATTAATGGGGAATTATATACACATATAATTTTATTTATTATATTATGTTGACATAAGTATGACAGACAATATACATATGTATGTTAAAGTATATTTTTAACTTATAAGCTCTTATCAAAGTTCAGCTACGTACAGTTACATACTAAATACTTATTTAACATGTGTGTAAAAAAAAAGGTACGTGGTTCGTCGGGAATTTTAATGTTTTAATTTTGCAGTTACAACTGACCAGGCATGTCACCTAATCCGTCGGGAATAACCATTGCATTGAACCTACTCTATTTAACAAGCTATATCATTTACGAGTACTTTTGCAAAAATCAGTAGGAAAACTAATCACGTCAACTCCGCACAATAATTACATATAGTTCAAAACCTTTATATTATTGAGCCCGTCTCAGGCCTAACGAGGGCTCTTTATTAAGGTTTGAAGCGATCTGCCGCGTCGGTGTCTTTCTTAATATTTATATATTTAAAAATGAATCCCTATTTCCCTTGGTCACGGCATCACGCGTGAACGGCTGGACCGATTTCGCTAATTCTTTTTTTTTGTGTTTGTTATTGTCAGGAGAAGGTTCTTATATAGAAAAAATTAAGAAAGTTGCGCGAATAATTAGAAAATTTAAGAAAACTTAACGGCCATATTAACTTTTCTAATGTAACCTTAGCGCTTTTGACATAAATGTCAGTAGTTTGACAGTTGGCGCGATTGACAAAAGACAGAATAACGTCTGTCGGGTCAGCTAGTATTTAATAAATATGAATTTAACTATAAACGGAAAAGGCTTTTAAGTTCAGGTGTCGAAGAATTTCAATGTTTAATAGTGGTAATTTACAAAAGTCTGGCGTTACTGTTCAAAGACAAGGCCAGTTGTTTGGCGACGGGAAGTGTTGGCTTTAAAATTTCTTTATACAACAGTTTTGAACAGGAACCTAGCTTCTTGACCCCAAACGGTACAAAAACATAATTAACAACTCATATAATAAATCATTATGAGTAAACCGTTTCTTGTTTTGATACATTTTTAGATAAATCCGTATAAGATTAATCTACGCTATGTGAAACATTTAATAATGAACTTTGCAATGAAATAAAACATTATTTAGTAGAGTGTATAATTAATACAATAATTTGATAGAATATTTAATGCTGTCTTATGAACGTTAAACGATTTAATAAGAATATTATCTCTTAATCGAATAAAGTGAATTCGCCATTTTATGATGCAGGTTGAAGCAAGTCTTTTCGTGTAGTTATGGTATAAAAGACGAAAGTTACAATAACTAAAGTTTAATACCCACCGACTATATAATGTCTTTCAAAGAAATTTTATTTGCCCTCCTGTTGATGAAATATGTTGAATTATTACTATTATTTTTACGGTGAACTTAATAATTATTAAGACAGGTACCTAACTCTGGAACGTAGAGATTAATTGCATTTATAATTGAAGAGTAAGTTATTTTATTATTTGAAATATAATTACCTCTGTAGCGAATAATTCCCATGTTACAGTGGTTCCATGAACGTTAAAGATTCGTAAATAAAATAGACAAAGGGAATTGTGTTCCGATATGTGCACAATTGTGAAATGAAAACAAATACCTTGATAGCGATTATTACCCTTGTTTAGGTTTCTTAAAAAAACAAATTTATTTTTCTTGAAGTTAACTCAACTATTTTTTTAATGCTGCATAAGGCTTATGGCTTAAATATTGCCACATTTTTCGATAACACATGGTATACCTTTTAATCGTAAATAAAAACATTTACAAAACTCATTAAAATAAAAAGTTTCCTAACTTTTGAATATTATTAATACCAACATCAAAGATTTTTATTTATAATTTTTATAATTCGCTCTTGTGAACCAAATCAAAAAGTTTACTAAACATCCATTTTATTAATGTTTCTCTTGGCAAACAGTATTTGGACTTCAAACAAAATAAAGTTATTACCTACTAACAATCTTGGCTTAGCACGGGTAGCAAAGCACATAATATATGTATTGATTTTTCCGACATCTTCGACAATCATTCTCATATTTTAGTCATTTTACACAAAACCACACCTAAACCTTCGTCATGAATCACTCCGTCTATTGGTAAAACCGTATGAAAATCCGTTGCGAACAGACAGACGGGCGCGGCGGGGGACTTTGTTTTATAATATGTAGTGATATTAATGTATTAAACCTAAAAAGACTTTTTTTGTTGGTTGTTTGTTTGTTTAAACGCGATTATATCTGGAGCTATCAGTCAGATTTGAATAATTCTTTTTGTATTAGATAGATTATTTATTGAGGAAAGCTATAAACTATGTAACATCACGCTACGATTCTTAGGAGCGGAGCAGTGGCCATAAACGTAAGTGAAACTGCGGGAAACGCCTGTTACAAATGAAGCTTTTTACATAAGCGTAGTAGAATTACTATTTACTACCTTTTAATTAATTAAATAAATCATTAGACCTTTCATTTCACTGACCTATTGGTCTAGTAGTTAGTGATCCTGACTGCTGAGCCAGATGTCGTGGGTTCCATTCCCACCCAGGACAAATATTTGTGTGCTGAGCATGTTCATTTGTTCTGTCTCTGGGTGTAATTTATCTATAATATGTATGTATTTAGAAATATTTAAGTATGTTTATCAGCAGTCTGGTTACCATAGTACAGGCTCTGCCTATGTGAGATGTGTCAAGTAATTATTATTATTTATCGTGGTGAAACCCTCGTGGGTCATCACCATCACATGTCGAAAACAAACTGACTAAAACCACACTGTGTTACGTCAGAAAAGGGTCTATCCATTACAGAGTGCCCGGGATACCCTAAGAATGAAGCCTCTTAGAACAAACCGTTACTGCATTTACACACATTTGTGTATTTATTAAAACATCTATCTAAAAAATCAAATATGATGTGTACTGAAACCATTAATTTATTTCTTTATTTGCTCTTATTTACTTCTTACAAGTATTAATGGATTCTCATTTATCGCTGCACTCATTAATGGAATTCTCATGTACATTATTTTTTATTTTATTGACGTTAATATTTATATATTTATTTTATACATTTTGTGTTATTTGTATTAGTTTATCGATATCCATGCTATTTAAGTATGTGATGGTGTCATTTAAATTGGTAATGATTAAGTTCATAAACATTTCTTGAGTTTCATATGAAATTAATGTATAATAGGATTTTTTTTTGTAATTGTTTTTTTTTTCAATTGAGACGCAGGTTACGAGATTTATAAATTTATAATGAATTACACATTATTGATTCATGTGCTTGCATGTCAATTTAAGGTTACTGACATTAATTATTTATTATATCTGACATTTTTTTATTAAGACCTTATCTTAAAGTTAACATTTTTTAAATTACATTGACATTGGCACTGGTTCTAATTAAATTGACATGTGTGACAATTTTTATACTTACATTTTTATCCAATTTTAAAATCTATACTAACATTATAAAGCTGAAGAGTTTGTTTGTTTGGTTGAACGCGCTAATCTCAGGAACTACTGGTTCGAATTGAAAAATTATTATATTGTCGGATAGCCCATTTATCAGGCAGGCTATAGGCTATATAACATCACGTTACGACCAATAGGAGTGGAGCAGTGACCATAAACGCAGGTGAAACTGCGAGGACAGCTAGTTATAAATAATAATGATATTGACCCTACCATCTGTATTTGTACGCCTATATTATGCAAATAAATACTAATTTTATCTACATCTAATCAATTTTAAAGAAATTAAAGTAAGTATTTCTGCCCGAATTTCTGTGAAACTTGTACCGACGGCGGTTAGGCGTAACTCAAAGTACACACAGACTGCTGTGAGCTTTAAAAGGTCGGTAACCGTTTCCCATCAGACAGGCTTTATTTTGCCATCTTAGTAGTATGAAAAAAATTCATGCCAATATAAACATTCCCCAACCCTTTGTCTGTGCTTCTCTATGCTAAATTTTAGTGCTCTGTATTCAGTATTTGGTGGAAATTCACATGTTATATTGAGATAGATAGATGTACTTTTTACTGTACACAAAACAAAAGGATGCAATATTGTACTTATATCTAGCTAATGTTATGTACAATTGGCAACCTTACTGCAATTTGCGATATCTTGCAGGCAACCATTGGATGGATAGAAAAACATGTTAACTTTTTACCAAACATTTTTTTTCGTGGAAGAGCCGTGCTTCGGCACGTAAGGGCCGACTCGACCGGAGTGATACCACGGCCTCACAGAAAACCGACAGTAAAGTAATAATTGCATTGTTTTTCTTCGAGTGAGTGAGGTTACCGGAGGCCCTAACCCTTCCCGCTCACCCTCTTCCCCTACTCCCAGCCTAAAGGCCGGCAACGCATTTGTGACTTTTGAGTTGCAGGTGCAAAGGGCGGTGGTGGTCTCTTAAAAAATGAAAATAATGATACATATACAAAGTTCTACGTCTATTGAATATTAGGTACATTTCTCTAGATGAAGGGTATAATGCTATTCTATATCCCTGGCAACGTGTACGCAATGTCATAATGATCGGTGATAATAATGAAACAAACAAACTAATATTCGCATTATAATATTAAAGTTACGATTGCCAACAGAAATAAGAACAAAATTACATGTGGGTGAGATGTTTCTGTTGTGATAGTCTCGGATCCCAAATTCTGGGCGTTTATACAAAGTGTGATAACATCTCAACGAATACAAAAGCGTGTTTATGTGTAGGCTTGCGACCAAATGATCATTGTTTAAATTTGTTTATGAATAGAATATTCAGTAATAGCATGTTGGCTATCAACAGCCCACCACCGCATACGCCTTTAACCAGTTATACTAAGGTTAGTTAAGGATTATATTGAAATAATAATGATTTAACAGTTAAAGCTTGAGAGAGCCTCAACGATAACAATGCTTTAAAGGACGCTTTCATTGATTTGTCCAATAAAACATGTAAAATGTATTTTATTGTGATAAGAATCTATTATTTTAATAAGTACTTTATATTAAACGCGAATAGATAATTTATTTTATTGTGTTATTTATTTTATCTAATGTTAATTATTTAGCTTTACATTATCTCTTTCATGATTTAGCTTATAAATTATTTAATGTCGTAAACATTAAAATTGGAAAATAGTTTCATGCATAAATAAAATAGTCGATAAATTTCCTAAAATCATTTAGAAAATTTAATTTCCGTTAAGCGTAATATCTAATAAATTAAATTTAGTTTTTGGAAAAATAGAAAATTATTCACGTTATGCCTGTCGATGTAAAACATTATGATAAATATTTAAAAATTGATTAATTAAATATGAAATTAACTTTTGTATTACGTTTTAATTTTATATTGTTTTTTTATGCGCTATGATTGTTTTATGTATTTATGGTTTTTTTACCGTCGTAATATTGTTACTTAATCTAATAAATTGTATTTTGTAGAATTTAGACTTATGTATAACCAATTTCAAGCAAACACAACACTCACATAGTGTTAGGTTATTAAAAGTGAAAACAGATCAACTTTATTATAACATATATATACATATGTTTTTAATTTTATTTAAATATATATTTCCCACTACTTCGAATTGAAAACCAATGTGGTAATTTTCCTCTAGTTATGGCGACCGTTACTACATTTTTATTTATTTAATCGTTTCTTGTATGTAAGACACATGGCTTGTTATAAAGTTATAACTGGAATTAGATCATTACTATAGCTGACAGAGAGGTAACAAGTTCTTGCTTCTAGATATATTGTGATAAAAAATAGAGTATGAGTTATAAGATAAGTTGTACGATAACGATGAGTTGAGAAAGAAAATGTAGTGGGGCTTAGATTTTGTTAATTAATTCAGTTTTCTCTCAGAACAGTTATTATTTTCTGTATTTAAGTGGGTACTCTGTTCTTTTCTATACCCCTGAAAAAGTGTATGCAAAATTATGTATTTATACGCGAATTAACGCGATCAGGAAATAGGTATTACATACTTCTGAAGTGCCTGACGTTTCGACCAGGTTGCACTGTCCGTGGTCACATATATTTAAAAGTTAGTGAATGCAAAATAACGTGATGATCGGCTAAATATAGTTGAGAAGAGAAAGCGCAACAATATTATTATGTTAGGATAATTATTTTTTACATAGAAGTTTTCTCGCACTTAGAGGTGTTTAAAAAAGTGCATAATTGAAATTAAACTGTCCCTTCCCTGAGAGGTATAACTCATTCTTGCATAGTCCGTGTTGGGGAACGAAATTCGGAATTTTTGATGTCCGCCGCCGCGAGGCCGCCGCGTGCCCCGCATTCTTGACGCTAATTCGTTTAGAAATTAGTTGCTTTTCTTTTTATTATACATTTTTTGTTAATTCTAATAATACTTTTAGGATATCAGAGCTTCAAACTTTGCAAGGATTAAGTTTTAGAATGGTGTTTTTTTGTTTACAGCCGAATTAGATTTAAAATGCGTCTTTAGATAGATAGATAGATAGATAGATAGATAGATAGATAGATAGATAGTACTCTTTATTGTACACCAAACACATGATATAAATACATTAAAAAAAAACATCGTTTACATCGTTTTAAAAGCTATTTGTGATATATTTTTTTATATTTAACTACTTTAAAATTATCACAGATTTTAAATTAATTTTAAAATCCGATTTTTCCTCGCTTTAAAGCGAATGCTGCGAATATCAAAAGCTTTAGTAATTAAAATTTACATTTTGTGTGATATAATACTCACTGATGTATGATTAAATATCTACTCTAATTTTTATTTGAATTCACAGATAGGTACTTCATTTAGTTATAAGTAAATAAATATATTTATTACTAGCAACCCGCCCCGGCCTCGCACGGGTAGTGGAGACATCTTCAACAATCATCATCATATTTCTACCAATTTACACAAAACGTTAACAAATTATACACTTAAACCTTCCTCATGAATCATTCTGTCTATTGGTGAAAACCGCATGAAAATCTGTTCAGTAGTTTTTCAGTTTATCGCGAACAGACACACAGACAGACGCGGCGGGGGATTTTGTTTTATAATATGTAGTGAAGTATAACTATAGCTGCAATACTAACAAGCAAGTAAAGCATTGTGAATAACTTATTGTCTAAACAGATTTTAACAACTTGGTTTTCAAGACAATTTAACTCGATCCAGATTCACATCGCAAACCTTACTCTCCCGTCTATAATAGTAAAATTGGATATGCAATCTATCGCTATTAACATACCACAAAAGCATTTACACCAATAAGACAAGCTAAACCCTTTAATATGTAATGCAGGATATGTGCAATGTACGGTTCATCTACATTTTAAGCTTCGACGCCATTAAAACCAAGTTTTTACGAGCCGTTCGTCGGCCGGCTGAGCGAGCTCGCCTCGTGCGTGTGCGTGGAAAGGCTTATAAAACCTGCTCATGAGTGCGTATATGTTGAATTGTTGAGTAGTAAATCCGTTTTCAACAGATTAATGTTCCGCGGGTATGGAACTAGCGATAGAGAAATGCTCGTGATAAATGTAACTAAGATAAAAGGACATAAACGAACGTGTAAGTATGTATAAATAAGTATAAATGTTTTAAGGTCAAGCATTTTTTACGACTTGAACTTATGTATGCGAGTAAAAGTCGCTCCTGTGCTTTAAATATCATACTTTTATGTATTGGTTAGGGGGCATCCATTAATCTCTCTCTCCCCCTGGTGAGATGTCGTGAGATTTTGCTTGACCCCCTCCCCCCAACCCTAATCTCACGTGAGATTTTTTAAAAATGCATAAGTTCACGGAAAATAAATTGTAGTAGGAGCAACTGCGGTTGTAGTACCATTTACTTCACCATGTAAAGTAGTAGAGAGACTACTTTTGTACTGAACTTTACAATATTATACTATTTACATTTTACATTACATATTATTTAAGTAAAAACATTTCTTATTTATTTTAACCTAGTTTTCTTGCAATTGCGGAAAAAAATTTACGTGATATCTGCCGAGGCCCCCTCTCCCCCACGTGAGATTGGGTGAGATTTGGCTCGATCCCCTCCCCCCCTAAACACCTCACGTAATTAATGGACGCCCCTTAAATTTAGAAATAAAATAATGTTTAAAGTATTAGAAAAATAATAAGTTCTTTCTTCGACTTCCTCTCTTTATCGTATTATTTGAGATTAGGTCTCCTAACTTTCTTGCGCCAAGTAAAAAAATTATAAGCAGGTAATTTATTTTTATTTCAATTGAAATTAATAAAAGCAACTGTGATTAATTATCTTGTACACCTACGTCTTGTTATAAAACTATTTCCGCAAGAGAAAAAAATAATAGTTTCTGTAACTACAGATAATACTAAGTATGAAAATGCTATGTTACAAATCGAAAAATTCCTTTTTCATCGTTGTCTCCGCCAACATGGCTGCTGCTGTAGTAAAAATACATAATAATGACTATAATTTTAAAGGTTTATTATTGAATATGTAATGTTAAAAGTTTTATTTTAACGCAAACTTTTATAAGTCAAAGTCTTCAGTTAAGAATTTTATGCGAAGCGATTTAATAACTTTATTTTTTTTAATAACTTGTGTGAAATACTTTTTTGTTAAATAAGGTTGATAATTCAGGGGCAACTTTATTTTAAGTTGACATCTGTTTTATATATTGTCTACAAAAGGGCATTTTTTCGATTCAATTTCGATTTTATAACTTGCTAAGCTCTAGAGTTTTAACGGCGTATTTTTTATCCATCTCCAAAGAAAATACCATGTTTGTCGCTTGTATACTTTTCTATGTATGTTCACTGATTCAAATGCTTAAATTAATTCAAATCGAATAATAAAAATAGCCTGTTTAAATATGCAATCAGGAAATTATAACATTTTATGATATTTTTTGCACTGACGCTCCAACAACTTGCTGCTTCGACGATCGTTATAATAAAGTTAGCACACAATATTTGAGAGATCTTTGACTATTGCGACTTACCAAATGACTTCAAGAATGTCGCAAGAAAGTAAGGTATGGTAGGTTTCGCCCTAAATAAATTGGTTCCTCTAAATTGGGGAAATACGTCCACCCCGCAGAAAACCGTGGTTAACTTACTAGTTTACCGTTTATACTAAGCTTATACTACTGTATAAGCGTGGTGTAAGCGGTAAACGCTTAAACACTTAAAATGAGGCGCGCTGTAACCTGTCTTGTTTATTTAGTTATGTGTATAAGTAATAGAACATCCCGTCACGCAAGTAATACGTAAAAGAATTTATATTAATTTAATTTAAACACTACTCATTAAAGTAATTTTGTAGTTGAAACAGGAAAAATCATAAATGTGTTGAAGACCTAAAGATTATAAAGTTTTTGTGAGACTAGATGGATTTAATTTGCACGTTTATAGACCACTTATTAATCGATGTTGATATAATCTGCTTTATTTATCACATTCACAGATAATTTAAGATAATATAATGCAGGTGTCATATTATAAGAAGAGTTTTTACAGATAGGAATTAATTTTTGAATCATTTGCTGCACGTAGACATTCAAAAATATGTTACAGACTGAAATCTGCAAAAATATATTGTTTTAATCACAGATAACAATGATAAAGGTCATACGAGGCTTTGTTGATTTCTGCCACGCGTTTGTAGTCATTCATTCCATTTACTGTTCGGAACATCCCTACTCGGCACCTGATTTGAGCATTCTCGAACCTATTTACCGTTCGTATTCCTTTTAATAACATTAGAAGATTAGATTCTCTTAAATATATCAGGTTAAAATAGGTATGTGAACATAGTTGAGCTGCCTATAACTGCATGCATTTACAGGCTACATTCAGTAGGGTGTCGCATGTCATACGAGTGTGCGTGACAATTTTTGACAAGGCCTTAGATCGATAGCTTAAGCAAAATAAGTTCTTGTAAATATTGTGACAGAACATAAAATAGACTTGGCATGACAAAAACTTATTTTAAATATGAATTGACATGCAACTTAGATGGGACTTTATTGTGTGGTAACGCAAGTTGCTATTAATTATAAGTACTAAATACTAAAAAAATATATTCTGTGGAGTAAGCAATAGAGGTGTATTGATATAGAGTAGAGAAAAACGTCTCGAAAAACAGTATATTAATGTTAATAATTCTTTCAAAAAAAAAAACCGACTTCAACAAAAAAAACTATTCCATAAAAGACTTATATATGGTTTTCTCATGGATGCCATTGTCAGAACTGGACCAAATTGAAATGGGACCACACGGGAAGCACCAGCTTTCAAATAAAAAAAGAATCATCAAGATCGGTTCACCCAGTCGAAAGTTCTGAGATAACAAACATAAAAAAAAACATACAGTCAAATTGAGAACCTCCTCCTTTTTTGAAGTCGGTTAAAAATATCAGTTGAGGTGGGTTTCGTTTACAAAAGATGAAGTAAAAAGAGTTAAGTTCCTTAGATTTCCAAGCACCGCAAATAATATATTTTTCTGGTGTTAGCTACAAAAAATTCCAAGATTTTAAACATTTTTGCTACAACACTAACTTTTAACTACAAAACGTACCTACCTATGATGATATACTCATAATACATTAAATATATGCAAGTGTCCGGATTACCATAAGACGCCATGCTGGCATACATCAGTTCATTAAGAATAACAATAATTCGTTCATTATGTAAATTAGCTTTAATATTATTATAATATCTAGCTTAAAATGTCGCGTCCGATATATTCTGCGTTCGATATTGGAGCAGATCGATAGATTTTTGCATATTTAATTGCATATTATTGAAATCAGATACCCATAAATAAATGTATATTTAATTGAAAAATATTATGTGGATGTACAATTCATAGAATATGAAACACGATGATTATACTACTGAAGCATCTAGAACAACAACTATTTTTTTTTAAACTTTCAGGGCTTGTTTAGGACGCTTGAAATATCCAAAAAAAAAAAAAATATAAGTACCTTAATCTATGTGTTTGACAGTTACAATAATATTGTTTTGAATTGATATTATCAAGAGAAGTATCAAGCAAAATTAGATTTTATTTTTTTTCGATCTCGTTTTACTAAAAACAAAAAATTATAAACAAAAATAATATAAATATAAAACAATATTAGTATTCTTTGCAATGCGAGTGGAACTAAGATAGCATAAATATTAGCCATTCAAAGTGACAAAATAACTAAAACCACATTTGAACATCAAAAACTCATTTGGCGAAAAGGTTCCCATTCCTTTTTACCTGTATCTAGTACCTGATCCTTCGAAAGTAAGGTAAGGGGAGCTTTTAACAAAGGCAACACTTGGCTAAGTATAAATATTATTGAAGGCAAAATTATTTGTTTTGTCGCTCTAAGTAAATACTTTGCGGTATTTGATGGTGTAGTCTACTAGTTTGTCTTCCTAAGGTCTTTTTTATTTTATAATAATAATATAAGCCTTTATTCATAAATTGCATTTTTTATCTTATATTCTCGATTCTAGTGAGTCAAAAACACCGACAACTTTTTTTTTGGCAAATTCCGCCATTTCTTTCCACTGTGTTCTGTTTAGCGTTTTCCTAGTCCATGTTTTGCTCGCTAGTGTTTTTATTTTCATTATATGGAAACTTAATAGGTATATTATTAGTTAATAGATGAGAGACAGAACTCTGCTCGATTCTTTAACTTATACAAGTCCGCCAACAATGGTCGTTAGACGGTACCATTGGTAGTGCGTTGTTTTTTTTTTTTCCGGTAAATAGGCAAAAGCCCCATAGAGGGACGGATGAGGTTTTACAATGTTACCGGCACCGGCGTTTGCCATTAGGCCGGCCGTTTGGTTCTGTCATCTTGGTTGTTTAAAAAAAAATTGTTCAAGAATATGGGTCTTATAAGTGACATATTTTCTATATTTTTTTATAAATTCGTAGTAAACGAGTTTCCTTTTAAATTATTGGTTGTTATAGTTTTTATCACATTGCTAGACTATGTTCTGCAATGTTTAAATACATATTTATGTTTCATTTCTTTAATAAAAAATATGGGAATTATTTTAGTAGCTCTCGCGCGTCATTAACATAAATTATTAAGTTATGGCATTTATACTGCTACGGCAAATATGCATATGTTAGCTGTCATCATAGCCTGTAGACCTTATCAACATTTGGTATCCGTCGTGGGTTGCCAACATTAAGAACAACGATTAATGTGGTGCTTCTAATCGTCTGGTGCAAAATTTGCTGATTTGAATAAAAATATATATGTACGTATGGGAATAGAAATACCAATAGTAGTCTGCATCAAATATTATGACTGAATATTATTTAATCTGTCTGAAGCAATTTAAATTAACTGAATACATATCTTCCAGGTGCAAGTGACAATGTGTGAGCGGTGAGTGAGAAGAACGCGCTATGTTGCGCGTGATCACCTGCCTCCTGGTCGCCACCGCGGCTGCGGAGCACGTGCGAGAGTTCACCGTCAGAGAAAACGCCCGCGCTTCTACCCTCATCGGACATCTAGGCGACGAACTCCCTGACGCAGCACCACCTTACACCATCGTCCCCGTCCCTGGCAGCGCTGTCAACGACGACCTTAGAATAGATCCCCACACGGGAGAAATCAGAACTAGAGTGCCTCTAGACAGAGAGAACCGAGACCACTACGCACTGGTCGCCATCCCCGCCAGCGGAGATAATATCCGTGTTGTAGTTCGTGTACTAGATGAGAACGACAATGCTCCCACTTTCCCTACGCCTATAATGAACGTTGAGTTTTCTGAGAACACTCCAAGAGACGTGAAAAGAAAACTAAACCCTGCCAAAGATCAGGATCTAGGTGCGTTCAATACGCAAAGGTACAATATTGTGTCTGGAAATACTGATAATGCGTTCAGATTGTCTTCTCATAGGGAACGAGATGGGGTTCTTTATTTGGACCTACAAATTAATGGCTTCCTTGACAGGGAGACGACTGACCATTATCAGTTAGTTATAGAAGCATTAGATGGTGGTACTCCACCACTTAGAGGTACTATGACTCTGAATATTACAATTTTAGATGTGAATGATAATCCTCCAGTGTTCGCTGAAAGTGTGTACTCTGCTACTATTCCGGAGAATGCCACTGTCAGCACTCCGGTTCTTAAAGTGTCTGCGACCGATTTAGACACTGGTGAAAACGGTGTGATAGAATACTCAATAAATAGAAGACAGAGTGATAAAGAAAATATGTTCAAAATCGATCCAGAAACTGGTGAAATCACTGTAAATAAAGCTTTAGATTTTGAAACTAAAGAGTTGCACGAGCTAGTCGTTGTAGCGAGAGATAAAGGAGCACAGCCCTTAGAAACAACTGCTTTTGTATCAATAAGGGTAACTGATGTAAACGATAATCAGCCTACAATAGACGTTATATTCCTAAGTGACGATGCTACGCCAAAAATATCAGAATCGGCGCAGTTAGACGAGTTCGTGGCTCGAATATCGGTCCACGATCCGGATTCGAAAACTGAATACGCGAACGTAAACGTTACATTGAGCGGCGGCGACGGGCATTTCGACTTGCGGACTCACGACAACATAATTTATTTGGTGGTTGTCGCGTTACCATTGGATCGTGAGGCTCGTTCGTCTTATACTTTGAATGTGGTAGCTACTGATAAAGGGTCGCCGCCTCTTCACGCGTCTAGGATTATTAGTCTTCGGGTAACTGACATAAATGATAATGCGCCTGTTTTTCCTGAGCCCGAGTACAAAGCGAGTGTTCCTGAGGCTGCTGCGCCCGGTACACCAGTTGTACAAGTGTCTGCAATCGATGCTGACGAAGGAGAGAACTCCGAAATACGTTATTCTTTACTGCCGACTCCACAGTCAGACTGGTTTGCGATTGACGAGCGGTCGGGGTTAGTGACGACTAAGTCTAGGGTAGATTGTGAAACGAATCCGATGCCTCGTCTGACGGTGGTAGCCCAAGATCGGGGTAACCCTCCGATGTCGACAACAGTGCCTTTAATAGTGACAGTGTTAGATGTTAACGACAACGAGCCGATCTTCGACCAGTCCTTCTACAACGTCACCGTGTCGGAGAGTGAAGCAGTCGGCAGCTGCATTTTAAAGGTAAGGTTTTTAATTTTATTGTATTACCTTTGCCATAGTTATACAGAAACAATAATCTAATAAACTTTGCATAAGTAAAATGTCGTAGTTATAAAAATATATTGTATTTTATTCTACTTAATGTGAGTTCGAAGTTCTTCGTCGTAATCTAATAAAACAAGGCGTTTGAACAGCATGATATAATAACACAACTTTGCTATGATAATATAATAGTTCCAATGTTGTTTTAAATATAATACGTATTTATAACTATACATCAATAAGTTTCATTATTTTATTTGTATGTCTTGACAGCTTAAACATAATTAAGTACTGTTTGACTCTTCACATTTTTTTCTAAAAACGAAAAGGAAAAAAGCAAATCATAAGATACACAATATATAAATCGCACTGTCTTCTAAATTCTCACAGTATCCAACATTACTAACGTCTTGTTAAATATGAGCCAACCACAACACAAAAATAAATCCCACAAGTGAAAGCGCAATTTGCATAGCATTTTGCCAGAAGTGAACTACGGCACTGGCATTATCCGCCAGTGAAATGCCAAATGCCAGGTGATGATTCCATATGATTTGCCACTTACTACCCATATCTGTTATGTCGGACGTATGACTACGCATTACACACTATTTTGGAGACCGTTTTAGAAAATTGTAGCTCTTTTAATGGGATTATGAATGGTTGATAACACGTCTAGTTTGATATGAAAGTTTAACTAAAAGACTGCACGAGATGAGCTTGTTTTCGTCGCATACTGCCGGAGGGTAACATTGGCGTTGTGTCATCGATTTTATTACCATATGTCTCGTATAAATCGAAGGCCCGGAGGGGTATAGGAATCAATTGCGTTTTACAATTAACATACACATATGTACTAATAGGATTTAATCAGGGTAATAATTCGATGGGTCTATGACATAGTAGCAGTAGATGATTACCTGTAAAAAAATGTATTATTGAATAAATCACCTTCATCGAAGGCAGAATACTTCTCACTTCTGGGCTTCCTTTGCCGATACAAAATCGAAAATTGCGTTTTAGAAGTAGAACATCAGAGAAAATAATCTCCTAAACACATTCACGTCAGATTAAATTCCTAAATCCCGGGTATTTCTAGATAGATGCATGACTGTCCAAAAACAGAAAAATAAGTACCTATACAATTGTCAAATGTGTGTATATTCGAAGTAAAACAAACAAGTACTTCGTCAAGAATATCGTCATTTAAATAAAAAAGCGGGAAAATATAAAAGTAATGCATGAAGCTTCATCAAATAACTTGTTAAAAGTGACATTTCGTAAGTCAAATTCTACATCCGTATAATCAAAGTCTTCATGATCATGATAACATATCAAGTATCAGCGAATAAGGTCCCACAATTACTACAACAAAAAAAATAATAATATATTACATTGTATTACCATTAAAAGCGTTCATTAGACGTTCACACAAGGGTCACTCTATTCCAAGTCTTTGGGTAATCAATATCATGCAACCATCAGTCACCATAATGGACGATAGGTTATCCGTCAGTCACAATCTTGATTGTGGTAAAATTTACAATAAACCGTGTAATGGACGCCTTAGTCTTCACTTAATACACTAATGCCGCGTTCCAATAAACAAGAAACGATTCGTTTTGCTTACGGACGGTAAAATTTTCATTGAAAATTCAACGAAATTTTACCGTCCGTACGCAAAACGAATCGTTTCTTGTTTATTGGAACGCGGCATAAAACGATAGGAACAAACAAATACCTACCTAGGTAGGTAGTAGGTATATATAACTTGTGGCACTCGAGTAAATGTATGCAAAGTATGAATCCATTTTAAAAGCAGTTTCCATTCATTTGAGATATATTTTTTTCTTTGTTAATGTGGTGACGACGGTTTTATATTTCTCTTTCTGTGTTAACATCCCATTTACTAGCGTAAGTGACTATAAAATACTAGAATTGCATTATTATGTGACCGTTAACTAGATATCGCATTTCAACTCAACTTCGGTAATTTTCTTAAGGCGTTATCTTAATAAAATATGAATACTATGTATAAAAACTGGAACATTAAGTACACCGCAAACTCGGTACCAATTAGTTATAACGGACAGATCAATTCCGTTTATCTCAGTTAGCCACACCCGCGCTTGACGAATATGTCGAGGAAAAAAAAACTCAATTTTCATTAACTCTTATCTTGAAAAAGGCTGGCTCGTAACTTACACGAGTTAATTTCTTTTAATATATTCCACGTATAGGTACTTATAAGTGGCTGTACATAAATCTATCTCGTCGAGTGATGTGAGTTTGGGTGTACGCCCGCGCCGGATCACGAATTGCGATCTAAATTGAAAATTAAACAGTGGAGTTTGAAATTGCCTGCTCCCGGGACTAAGGAATGAGTTTCATGAGGCATTCTGACTTATACCTTTGCCTATTCCAAAATAGAGTTTCTACTTTCTGATTAAGGCAAAGAGGTTTAATAAATGAATGAGATCAGTTGTTACATGTTTTAATGAATAATATAAAAATATAATGTATATAGTGCTATCGGCAATCGCGTGATTTTCAGTTTGTTCATTATATATCGCTTCCCGGCAGAAAAAGTGCCATAATAAAAACAGCTATTTCAAGAAAACAAGAAATGTCTTGTTTTCTCGAGATAGCTGTTTTTATTATAAAAGGATGCCGGTGAATTGAACAAAACAGCTCAGTGAAGAAGGGAACAAAGTTAATAACGATGTTTTTACAGCTGACCAAATGCAACATTTGCTATTCAATGCTATAAAAATCTCAAAACGTACCTAATATATGATATGATATGACACTTTTTTTTTGCCGGGTGGCGATATTATGTTAAGCAGATTCATAGTCAAATATAATGTTGTATTAAAATTCAAAGCGATCCACGAATAACCTGAGGATATTATTTTAAGATTTTGATCAGACGAATATTTTTTATATATATTGTTAAATAACTTGTGATATTATAGTAAATTTAGTGTAAATTGTATAAGTTGACAATAAGACTGTAGGTACTATCAGTACAAGGTATAACAATTCAATTAAATATTAAATGTTAGTCTTTAGACTATGAATTCAAAGTAAGTACTGAATGCACAATTGAATTGTTAGATTTTTCGTCACCTGCAACACCGTCACGATCTCACGACTCTACCGATTGTTATTTGGTTATTCGCATAAAGTTCTGTGTTTCGCTTTTAATAGAGGTTAAGTACCGCTAAAGGCAGACAAATGAACTTTGACTTGATGTCTATGCGTCATAAAAAAAAAAAAAAACTTTTACTCTCTGTTGTGCGTAAATAAATTACAAGGCAGTCAAAGTAGCTTGACTAGCTTGCATATTCACTGTTTTGAATCGTTTTGATAAACCTTTTCTCTTGTGTTGTAGGTATTTTAAATGTATTGATTAATGTTAATAAAATTTGCTTATTTGCTTGTTTTTTGATAGAATTTGAGGAAGACGAATGTATGTTATATATAACTGAGTATATTTTGTAGATGAAGCGAGATCAGCGATCAAAAAGTGCAAAAGCAAAAGTAGAAATAGTCGTCAATTGCCATAATTTTTTTCACTTTAACTTCACTTTCTTTCCCAAATCCTCTTGTAATTTTTATTTAAGGTGCGAAGGCAATAAACGAACCTAGTAGCATTATACCAAATATTTATATAACGGGACTAAGTGAGACGTCAATAATACGATAAAATACGCAGCCATATTGGATTCCAATATCCATCACCTTAGTTGAAACGAACGTAGAAGATTGACCATCGATATGTTCACTGATCTTTATTAATATGATCATTAGTATAGGATTAGTGTTATATTTTTTACGCTTATTTTTGTCTGATGTATCTATCTATAAGTATATATGTTCTACAAATAATTATTGAGATTTGTGGTTCAATAATAATCTGTATCTTTTGTTTACTTTGTGTTTATTATGGTACAACATTTTGAATATTCAATTTAGTTAATTAGAAGGAAAATTCACATCAATATTTATCTCCTTATATAATTTTTTAAACATGTTTTGCAAATAAAATTATGTCAAACTAGCGACCCGCCCCGGCTTCGCACCGGTGCAATGATGAAACTAAATATACTACAGAATGTCTTTATATACAACGTTCACAGCTTTTTTGTCATTAGACAATACAAACATGTTTTCTTCAGAGGTTACTCTTGAAAGAGCGACATATAATTATGTGAAAAACACTCAACGCTCAAATCTAAGCCTGCAACATTGAAAGTTTGACCCTGCGATTTATTAATGGTCATTGCAAAAAAATATCTTTACCGGAAATTGTCTGGCCCTCTGGCCGGTACCGCCGGTACCGCCGCAACCGCTATGTCCCTGCATTTTAAATCTGTAATATCTTCGAAAATATTCATTGAAATTACATACTGTAAAAAGCCATTTTGATCTATATTAAATGCATAATGTATTTAGGGTACTTAATTGGATAAGGATTAATGCTGTATTGCTTAAAATCGCTTCGTAAGTAAGCCATTATTTCTCGTAAAAAGTAAAGGATAAAAAATGATTATTGTGGGTTATCCCTAAGAGATAGACATATACCATCGCGGATTTTTTTGTAGACCTTTTTAAGGTGTACAACACTGTGGTACATTATTTTGATCTATCTCGTAGGGTTCAGCCAGCGTTTGCAATGTAAACGCAAAAAAATGTGTTTATTTACGACATCACATTAGAAACCTCTAAAGTTATCAGTGTTTCTCTACTATATTATGCATGTATTATACATATAAACCTTCCTCTTGAATCACTCTATCTATCAGAAAAAAACCGCATCAAATTCCGTTGCGTAGTTTTAAAAATCTAAGCATACATAGGGACAGACGGACAGCAGGAAGCGACTTTGTTTTATACTAAGCAGTGATTATGTTTATATACTTTTCGCTATTAAAATGACTTAGCATCTAATAGTTATGCGATTATTTCTGTTTTCAGTATTTAATAAAACGAAGTGGATCTCTATAAATCGGTCGGGGCAAAACTTAAATAGTTGCTAAACAGTCGAGGACAAGTTCTCTTATGGTTCTCAGTCACGCGATACCGCTAATTATGTAACAGAATTAATTTATTACCCCGAAGTTCTAAATGAAAGACTTCCAGTCTAGTTTGGAGTCAATGGCATTTATTTTGGCCGAATGGTGAATATCTTGATAAAAAAAGTGGCGCGCATATTTGACAGATTTTGTATTTTAATATATAATGTTGCCACGTTATTAAAAGATAGTATTTCTTTTCTTATTGCAAATATATTTCTTTTCTTATAGCAAGCATTATTGTGATATGGTAAATATAAGTTAAATTAGGTACGGGATAAAATAATTTAATTATCATTGCAGATTTTAAGGGTTTACGTGATTATGCAGTACCGTTAAGCTGTAAAATGTTTATGTACGATTGCCATAAAACAACAGTTTAGTCAATGAGCTGTAGTTTTATTAGCTAATTTTATTCGAAGCAGTGCCGAGAAGCCGGTATTTGTAATAATTAAGTTTATATGCAATAATTAGAGTAAACAAGTGTGTTACTGTATAAATGTAGTTTTCATTTTCTCTTTCGATATCAACGACCATAGAGTGCTATTAGTTAACACGCGAACGCATCCAAACATGACATTAGTTACGTAAAAATTAAAAACCAGCAAAACTGATTAATGTTCCAATAATGATTAGACTTTTAATGTTAATTTTGGCTTTCTAATGTTAGAGAAAAACTACTAGGTAATTCATTTAGATTCGCATGCGAGCGTTTATCGAATCATTATGTGTGATTAAAATTCAGTAAGGTATAAGTTCCAAGAAACGCTTATTTTAATTTTCGCTTAAAGAATTTAGATACAGCTTCTATTTAGATACACAAGAATTGTTTAATTGTAATAATCATAGACAGTTATGCGATTATCACGTATATATATGAACTATTATTCTGCAGCAGGAAATTGGCAAGGCTCACTGGGACTTAATTCACTCAGGAAAATGATTCAGACAAAAACAATACTATTTTTTTATTTAAAACAGATTGCCATATAAGGAATGAGAAAAAAAACTACTATTATTTTTCTGTGGTCATGGATCGTGTAGGATAAGGATAAGTGACAGATTGAAAAGATATTGACTCACATTTTTTATATTGACTAACCTTTTAGAAAAAGAAAGAAAAAAATCTAAGAATCTTTAAAAAAATCCGATTCTAATACTGGTATTAGTTTTTGTAGTATGTAGTTTGAGTTTCTACAGTTACAGTTGCCATTGTCTTCGCCAGGGGCGCTGTCAGCAAGGAATACATATATAAGGAGAATTCATGATGGAATGACAAACTAAAACTGTAAAAAATCAAACTAAGAATGCTAAAATTAGAGACAAAGTCTATATAAAAGTGACATAAAAAATCTTATCTTAATGTTTATTGGACTCGGTGAATAAAAATTAATTTAAAAGGTCCAGGTAAAATAACTTTGACAGTTATTTCAAAACGGTTTAACGACATCAAGTAAAGGTGGAAACATACTATTAAAACCCGATGTCACTCGACATAACACGACGCGAGTTGAGTCTATTAGAATCACACTCATGTCACGTCACGTCGGGTGTTCATAGTGTAATGCTAGTCATATAAAATGATGGGATTTCATTCGACTCGACACGGCCGATGCCACCCGCCCAACACGCGACGCGTGTTAGGTTGAATCAAAAGATATTATATACTAGAATCATACTATGAACACCTGATGTCATATTGCGTCGGGTGTCATAGTGTAATGCTAGTCCTACAAAATGATGGGATTTAATTCAACTCAACACGCGTCGGGTGGCATCGGGTTTTAATAGTATGTTTCCGGCTTAATATTCAACGTTTTGCGTGTGGCCAGTTCGTGGATAATATTAAATGAATATTCATGTAGACTCAACTATTTGAGAGTTTATACCAGTAAAATTGCAATAATTAAAATCTTTTTAAAGCAATTATGGATCAACCAATGATTGGTAGGGGTTCAGTGCAAGCGAGATGTTAACTATCGGAGTGTATTAGTGTATTTTCAGTTATAATAATAGCTTAAGGAAAAAACAACGTCAACAATTATAACATGGTACGGGACTACACTCTTTTTGTTTTGATACATTCTCAATTGTATAGACAATATCGGTTTACAACATTATCGAGATAACAGGGTATATCATCACATAACCGACACTAGGACCCAACCTTAACATACATATACCTACATAAGTACTTGATTTTATGATAATCATGCATTAAACCGTTCTCGGTGTCTCCCGTTGATCTTAATGAAAATACCATTTAAATGCGCTGTAAATTATGCTGAGAAAAATGTAAACGAGAACTCAACATGTTCTTGAAACGCTCCAATCTATATCTTTACTTTTTTGTTTTGAATTTAAATCCATTTTTATTTTACTTAATGTATAACATGCGCGTCATTATAGAAAATACCACCACTTTTTCAGAATTCCTCGTGAGCTAGGCTACCTACTAACTTGAAAGTTCTTGCTGACAATCTTCTTTCTTGTTTTACACGACTGAGCAAGTTGAACAGGTTTTGAGTTAAAATTTACAATAATGAGACCCATTTAAAGACTATAAAATAATTGTTTTTTTGTGGCATGACTATTCAAAAGTTGAACATTATAATATGCCAGTTCTGTTTTATTTAGATTCTAGATTCTATATTAGATGTTAAAGCATACGCAGTAAAATAAAACCTACAGTTTTTTATTGCGTTTATTTCAAATTATATTTTGTCACATAATCTAATAAAATAAAATAAATGCTGATCTGAAGATTTGCGCTTTTTGCATAAGTTTAAAAATCATAATATGCAATGGTAACAGCACCGTACAGCCTACTTTATGATAATAAAAATATCTAATGTTGGAGCGCAAGATGGCTGACATTTATCGTATGTAATCTATGGCCTAACCTATTAATTAAAACCTTTTATCGTTCCCATTAAGGTAAAACGTTTTTTTTTTGTTGGGCCTTTTTTCTAATAGTCCTTTAAAAGTCTTCATTTATTTAAGGGTAACATCCTCTGCGTTCAACTTTATGTAGCGTGCGTCCATTTTACTTTAATTTATAAATACTTTTTGTAAAATAATAAACATGTAATAATTTTGGTACTTGTCAATTCAGTAGGTACGATGTAATATCATTAATTCTGACCTTTTAATATATACGGATTTTTATTATCGTTGGTTGTATTTAATGACTCAATAATCAGATAGTAGTAATACAAAAATATCTGAACGTGTTCCGAGTTTGTTGGTCGTAGACAGTAGGCATGTATAAACAAACATGATTATATATATAATCGTGTTTGTGCCTATAGCCTTTCTAAATTAGTATTTAACTAAACATAATCCTTAACATACAGGGTGTTAGTGAAACTTTTTTTTCATCAAAGGTACCATTAGTATAATCGTTTGTCTTCATTTTCGGGAGCGTTTCACTAACACTGTATACAAAGATACAAATATCTAGATCTGTATCTAGATATTTGTATCTTTGTATACAGGGTGTTAGTGAAATGTGGAAAAAATATTATAAGAATATAAGATAAATGTTTTTTTGTTTGCGTAAATTTTTTTAGGAAATAAATTTTGAGTAGACGGCGACGCACGATGCTGGCTCCAAACTACATTTTAAATGTTTTTAAACATCTAAATCTGCGTTTATGTGAATTCAGATAATGTACCACACTGTAATATATATATATATATATATATATATATATATATATATATATATATATATATATATATATATCTTGTTTATCCCAATGTCAAAGATGGCCCGGTAGTATATTATTGGTTGGAAGTAGATACGAAACCACAACATCTCGTTTTTCCCGTTATGTCAAATGCTATATTTTTTAGTATACAACTTAGATTGCCAGACTGTCGCATGGTTAAGCTACCTGGCAACGATTAAACGCAATAACTACATCAATGAATATTCAGACTTTATTGAAGTCAATAAAGGAGTTTTCTACTTCTTTTCATATAAATATGGAGACTTGAATGTAGTTGATCGATCGTGCGTGGATTGACTCATTAATTTACTCACCATCTTACATTTTATGATACGGATTCAGTACGTGCATTCAATGTAGTTTAGTACGAGTACTACGTACTGAAAATTGATAAGAAAAAGCTATTCTTATCCCACTAATATTGTAAATGTGAAAGTTTGGATGGATGGATGGATATTTGTTACTCTTTCACACCAAAACTACTGAACCGATTGCGATGAAACTTGGTATGTAGATAGCTGGAGACCTGAATTAACATATAGGCTACTTTTTATCCCGATATTCCCACGGGATCGGGACTAACGCGGGTGAAACCGCGGGGTGCTGCTAGTATACAATAATAAATAAAACTAGTAATATGACTGCATATTACGATTTTAGAGGATTTTTTTTCCAATTTTTTTTTCGCACTTTTTTTGTACTACAAGGGAAACCTTTTCACTCTACACTTGAACGTTTTAGGATTATAAAATTATTTTTGAGCTGGGACTACTAAACCTTATCATTACTTGAATTAAAAATATGTAGGTAATCTAAAAGAACATACCTGTCGTTTTCATTATGAATGTACCTACCATAGAATTATTTAAATAAATGTGCGATTAGTAAGTATATTAAAGCCGGCTGAACGTTGTCGCTTACCAGTGCATTCTTGTTTAAAAAAAAAATCAAGTTCTCAATTTAAAATTCAAAATCTTGCTATTCCAGCGATCACGATTTGTATCAATATTTTAAAGAAAGCCTTAAACATCTTACTTTAGAGTAGCGTTTTGTATGTAATAGTGTAATTTACTTGTGTGCTCGATAAGTACATAATAATAGAGCTTCTTTTAAAGGCATGGGATAGTAACCTGTCACTACACAAGAATTGTGGTCTTTAGGCCACAACTTTACTTAAGATTAGCTCGTTTGTGATGATACTGGCAGCAAACTCAACCTACTTCTCACTTCATAAAAAATACAGCAATCTATACTAATCAATACTACCATTATGAAAAAAGATTGCGAATTTAGTAGTAGTAGCCATCTTGGGTTTATGTGGAGGATAAGCTCCGAAATCCTATATGAAATATTATTTTCCTATTTGAAACGTATGTTAACTTTAAAAACACTGGCTACACCTTACAGAAGATAGACAAAAGAACTGGACAGAGAACTGGCAGCCAAGCGCTTTTCGCCAACTTGTAAAAAAAAAAACAAAATACTATGAATAAACATTTGATAGCCGTAATATGGTCTTGTGTAACTTACACTTAGTTCCCAAAACAGATACGTAAGTATTCTATTTGCTTGTTGTCTAGGTATATAAAACATGGGACAAACAACAAAAAGTTTGTATTACGAAGAGCATTCCCACAGTACTGTATGGCATTTTTTTTGCCCACAGGCCATGGCATAGGGCTGTGAGATTAGTTATTTAATTGACTGATTGAAACCTGTTGGAAACTTGAGTTTCAGATTTCATTTATTAATTAAAATTATTGATGTGAACAGGAAGCGCGTTTTATGTTCGTGCTTGTTTTTTTTTTGTCAGAAAAAGTCAAATCCGTTTTGATTACATGTATAAATGCCTCTATCGTATACGCCAAAGCCTCCGTTTTTTTTTTTAATATTACTAATAATGTGTGTCGTAAAATATTAGTATTTATGTTAACCCTTCTAACTAAACTGAATGCTTAAATTGATAATGGGTTTATGTCGGTAGTGTATACTACGTGGGCTTAGATCGCAATTGTATCGCGTTAATATAATCATTCTATAATCGCCGCATATCCTGTTTATCCTGTTATGATCATAAAACCGTTGTTTTTACTCAAAATATCTAGCTTTATTAACAACTAGCTTTAATCAGCAACAAGAATGGCGAGACTTGTAACTAATTAAATGTTTCTTTATCTCTTTCTATCAGGTCTAGTTATGGACTCATACCTCATGATGCTATCTCTGTCTTTCAAGACTCATATGTGTATGTAACTTACTAAGTTTGTTGTGTCTTAAATTCTGTTCATTTAATTAATAGTAAGTCAATGATTTCTTTACTTCTTGATCTAAATGATCCTACTTACTTTAGGAACACTTGCTTCAGATACACATTAGAATCACAGAAAATTATCTGGTTATAATAACTGAAGGCCTTTTTTTCATTTACATTTATTAAAAAAAATTTAAAAACAAAATGTATCTGTCATAATCTCAAGGCACTGCGCGGGAAATTGTTAACCGCCAAAGATGAAATAATTCACGGGCATGACGTGAAGAACAGCCTCGCTTCACCATAAGGAAAGAATGAAACTTAACGAATAGTTAATTAGCTACCCTATGTTCATAGGGGGCCAAAATTTATTTAGCGGTTCAGAGGAAAGCAAATCAAAATTTTACTTAAACGTTGCTGTAATAAACTAATACGTATGCCTACGTGGGTTTGTTGTGTTAGTTAAACACGAGTAAATCTTGCTGATTTTCTATGTTTAAGTTTGTTGCAAATAGCAAATCTATCTAATTCTAGATTTTAATAAAACTACTACAAGATGTATATCTAAGTATCCTTGAGATTAGATCTAGTAGTTTTTTCGCGTTGCCACAAGACGAGGTAATATAATATCTTGGAACGATCATAATTTTTGCATTTATTATGTAGATAGCCTGCGGTTGATCACTTCTTATAACGTATCGAAAGCAGGGCAGTGAAAGTAGGACTCACTTATCTTGGGCAGTAACACATCTGCGTTAGATCTATCAAATAAATCGCTTCTTGAATTAACTGTAGCAATTTGTCCGCAGTAGCTGGAGGTAAAATGATTGGGCATATTATAAGTCATTATGACATGATGAAAAATGTTGTGGAAGGAAAGCGAGGAAGACTAGAACGACGATAAGATACATGATTCAAATAAAAGAGAAGGTCACTGTCATGTCAGTAGGTAAAGAAAACCGCACTCTCTTTAAGCAAAGTGGATGTATGTACTTGCATTATTATCTTGTAAGAGTTTAACCAGTCTGAAACTCAATAATAGCTATATTGACAATTGCAACCATTTTAAACCATAGACCATTTTGATATACCCATTGTTATAAATAACAGTCGCATATTGCGGTATAAATAATAGTTGCATATTGCGATGATATTATCTTCAATATGATATACTACGTCGTTCAGAGAATAAACTCATATTGCCCAGTAGCAAAGAAGTGAACAATAAAATGGTGGAACATCCCTATAAATCCCGAGTCCTACCGCATCATTTACTTGAGTTCGCACGTGGCAGGCCGTGTCCAATGTTGTCAGCGTTTGCAGGGCGGGAAAGTCAACGGCCATCTTGAAAAAAGTTGTTCTACTAGTGTCTAGTCGGCCGCAGACCGGGCGGTTGCATGTGGAGTGAACCTTTTATATTTTTTAATTGCGTTCCATTTCTGACAGATTTATGTATTATTGCATAATTTTTTTGTTGTTTATTACTTAAGGATAACACATTTTTATGTAATTATTTATTTTGTTTCATTGTTTTGGGAAAATTATTCTTCAGGAGACCAATATAATGTCCTGCTGAGAGCGAGAGCCGCACTATCAACATCTTTGTTTTTAAACGGTGTGACACATTATAAGAAATTCTACCTTGTCACACGTAGTAAAATAGATAGTTCCTTATTTAAATAAATGTTATCAAGTTTTTATAATCTTTACGTAACAAAAATACCGTATTTACCGTTGATTGCTTAATAATAATAAGATAGGGTTGCATTAGTCGTAGTCGCTGAGTGCGGCGATGACTGATGATAATGCAGGTTTCTTTCAAGTAGGAAATTATTTATTATTGGGTATATTACGTTCCCGGTAAATATTTCACATTCTTTAAAAGTTCTGCTTAATTAAAAATAATTATACATTTTTGGATATGGAATAAAGTAAGCACAATTATTATTGTTCTGTCATCGGTCGCTTTTAGTTATGTGGCCGAATGAGGTATCGATTATTAAAAAAATATTACGCGACATCGATCTGCGGGGCGCCCGATTACTCGATTACCCACTGCTCGAGGGCTGTAAGGTAGCGCTGTTAGTGGTACGATGAGCGATTGTTTACTTTTTATATGTATTTGTAATGACTTGTAATATAATGTTTTTGTAAGAAAGTCAAGAACTCCGTGTTACTTATAATGAAACTTAAACGTTTAAATATGCATAGGTATCGTGTTAGATATATCATTTTGGTTTCAAAACAATGTGAGAAAACGCTTTTGAAATTTGATCAAGTACCGATAAACCCACCTCCCACTGGCTTCGTCCAATTCCTCGTACAGTAGCGACAATTTTATTCCAACTTAATATGTGTATATTACAATGTGAGCAAACCTAAAAAGTTACCCTAGGAGACGTGCAAAGTAATAACTAATAACAGATAGTTTTTGGTACGAAACATTGTGTTCATGACCACTTATATTTGAAATTAATATGGAAGTGATCTGATATTTTTAAAGATAAAAGAAAAAATAATTTTAGGTGTTCATTTGCGTTCATTTGACTTAGCTCTTTTAAGAGAAAAAAGTATGTTCAAAACGGCATTTTGAAACAAAAATGTAAAAGAATTCGGTGTATATTTTGGAAAGAGATTCCTTCTCGCACGTTACACTTCAGAAGCTGCGCGAATGGGGTTGGACAGAAAAAAGTGTTAGCGCAACGAAACATGCTGACCGCGAGTTATTTTATTTACGTCATTCTGCACGATACTACTGTTGTATACTAATTATTCATATATTAGTTCGGGCAACATTTACAGACACAACTTTATTTACTATGTTTGATACAATTTATTCAATCCGGGTGTCCTAAAGACACCTCACGCGTTTTATTGTATTTCAACGTAAACATTTTGTTTAAACATCAGCGGACAAGTTTACGTTTAGATAATATATTCACGTTAATACTTAATGACAGGGAGACAAATACCAAAAATAAAACAAAGAGTGCCTTAGGTTCGCCGTAGACCAGCGGGCGTCTAATCGTCAACTTTTTACTCTTCAGCTCAATGAACTAATTTAAATTTTATTGTCATATCGGATGATTTTTTTCTTTATTTAAAAAAAAAACATAATGTAAGCAGGTGGTATATATTAGAAACGGTCAGTATTCTTATCATTTTGCATCGGCAACACTTAAAATTATTTTTCCCGAGTTATCCCGCGGGAACGGTATATTTTCCTGGAAGAAAAATACCCTATATCTTTTTTGTCCCCCTGACAAATGTGTATGCAAAATTTCATGTATGTATAATGTAATAAACACACTCATTTTTGCATTTATTATATTAGTTAGGATTTAGTATTTACACACGAACAATAAAATATGTATTTAACCATCTTTGAGTTGGTGTAGTCAGCGGCTGAAACCGTAATAAGCTACCGAAATGTAATTGTCTCTTACAATGTTTTTATTTTTTTTAACACTTTCTATAGAGCATAAAAACTGCATGTTTTAAACCTTATCGGCGAAAGGACAAGTTACACATATAAGTATATCTTGTTTGTGCATAATTATTACGTGAAAGTTGATCGGCGAGTTAATTGTAAGAAATTCGTCGTGTCTTCATTCCGATATAAAATGGAGTGTTTATGAGAACGGGCTCACAGATATCTATCGCGGTAAAAGTTAAATTACTTTTAAGAAGTGGGTTACCATATCAAAAAAACGTAAGGTTGTTGTGTGTTACGATGAGATTTTTAAAAGATTTTTTATGTGAAAAGTGTTAAATATTTTAATACAGTTTTGTAGGTATACCCTATCGTCCTGAAGAATCCTACTATAATATTTTTTTTTTTTTTTTTTTTTTAATAATAATATGTTTATTTCAATCCCACAAAAGGTTTACAAAATATTTAACAAAAGTTTTACAAACGCTCAAAAATGTTTAAATGATTTTGTTTGAAGGTCCAAAAAGTTTTGTGGGAGTCAGGTGTCCAAACTAGTCCAAACTAATATTATAAACGTGAAAGTTTGTGAGGATATATGGATGTATGTTTTTTACTCTTTCACGCCAAAACTACTGAACCGATTGCAATGAAACTTGGTATGTAGATAGCTGGAGACCTGAATTAACATATAGGCTACTTTTTATCCCGATATTCCTACGGGATCGGGACTTACGCGGGTGAAACCGCGGGGCGCTGCTAGTATTTAATATATTGCGACCGGGATGGCTTGGTAACTTAATGTTACCAGTTAAAAATCATACTTTTACTAAAATGTCATGCATTAAGTCTTCTGCACACGCAATATGTAATAAAGAAGTTACGACTGCAAGGGGATCTGAGAAAAGAACCTGTGAATATGGCAATCGATATTAGCAATGGCCAAAAGATCTTTAAGGAACCTATTTTATAAAATAGAAATTTTACAAACAAAGAAGGGTCATTGCTACCACAGAGTATATAGGACAGTGTCTTTAAAAAATTAGTAAAAGGAGATAGACAAGTTTGCGTCGTTTTTTGTGATAAGTAGCTAGAATACATTATATCAGAACACAGTCTTCAATAAATATAGAAATAACGACTCATTCCTTCCGCTTAGTATAAAGTCTTTATGTATTCAAATCTACAGCGTAATTACAGCGTTATTATGTTAATTTTATGCTAATTGTATCTAATGGACCGAAACGTTTGATCATTCGCCGTAACACTTGAACTGATTCAAATTTCTAGCGGAACATCACTAAATTTAACTTCAATAGTGCTACCATAAAATGAATACATTGTTCCATTTGAAATATCGCTAAAACGAATGAAAGCTAATACAATACAGTGATTTTTCATCTGACGCGATTTCTGAACGATTTGAGATGTCAAGTGTGAAATTAAAACTCCTTAAGTTGCGATACATCAACTATTGTGAACCGATTCCTAAGTCGATTTTAATATCGATTCGCTGAGCGAGTGAACGGTTTTGTTGTTCGTTTTGTTTATTTTTTTCTGTAATACTTTTTGTGTTTATAACCAGCACTCCCGTTAGTTTATTTAATTAAATGTAAAAGAATTAAAAAGACGACAGAATCATGTTTTATCCACATGACGTATATCTGAATGAAAATTATGTTGTTTGGTGGGTTTAATAAGTTTATATAAAGGTGCAACAATACAATGCTTAGAATGTTAATGACATGTTTTAGGAGTAAGATATTTCTGTTTTGGGATACATTTTAAATCAAGTTGTATGTGAAATTTTCGAGTTATAGTAAGTATTGATGTTTTCGAAGTCAAAGCTAAAATGAGTGATGAAGACTTTTTGGTATCTCGGCTATCAATTTATTCACTACGACGGTAAGGAATAATAAAATAGAAATGTTATTACCACTTTATACGAAAATGTATAGGTGAATAACTTGCGATTAAGTCTCCGATATGAGCCCACTAACGTCAATTAATAGAACTTTAGACCACCACCAACATTCTACTTGTTCAAGCATAGTCTTACTTTGTGTCCTTCATTTATTCGTAATTATATCGATTTAAAAATATCGTTATTGTTTCGATTAAGAATATCGATAAGGCGACTTTGTGATACCGAATAATCCAGTCATTGCTGGTCTTTAATTGAGGTAGAATCATTCGATTTGCATATCGGAAATCTATACTATGTTAAGTAGTTACTTGTGGGTCGATTTTTAAATTAGTTTTTTTAAAAAGAAACTGATATTCTATATTTTTAAATCGAGTATGTTCTTATAGAGACAGTGATTACGATTAAATACGAATGCGTTTGTTTAATGCTGAAAATGGTAAAGTAAATAATGAAAACGAGATGTTCTTAAATGAGATAATATTTTGTTTTGGAGATGACGCTGCCATTGATATTTTTGCAAGATTAAAGCTTAGTTAAAGAAAAAAATTGTCATTGACTTCTGTCAAAGATTAAATTTTGTTAAAACCCACAGATGATTTTAACAAAATTTATTCTATATTGTCTATATCATCATAATAACATATCTATATCATCTGTATTTTGTTAATTAATTTAATTAATTTTCAATGGCGTAAATCCATAGTCTTATTTCAATTCACTCTATGTATTAGTATCTTTTATATTACGACAACCTGGCCTACTAATATTTTATACATACGCTTTTAAACACTGTAAACATTATTGAATGGCCACCCTCACAGTATTTTCTACCTGTTCAAATATAGAAGCGTCCGTTTGGAGAAAGCGCAGGTGAACAACATTATTTGCTATTTAAGTCATATAAAAACTATATTAAACAGTTAATGTATTTGAATAAAACGACATAACCTCAATACGAGCCCATCAAATCGAGTTCTTACGAACAAATGCCTGACGCAGTTAATTTAGACAATCCCCAAAGGGGCTTTTATAGCTAAATAATAAGTGTATTAATACGGCGCACGCTGTGAATTCAAATTATATCATGTTCACTACCTTTGTGCAAACTCTAATGCTAATCGTCTTTCGACGTTTATACACGTCGTGTGGTATTACAATCTGTATTCACTGACGTTTATAACCGTCATGCTTCTTAGAAATGTTATGTTGAACGGCATTTGGCGTCTCATGGTGTTTTCGAACATCATTTTGTAATAATATAATTGGTGATGTCTTTTTTTACTTTCTAAAATATTATTAAGGTGAAAAAATATACGTGTCTTCACGTAAATAATTGCAATGGATGAGTATTTGGGCTTGTGATTACGATTTTAAATGTTGTTCGTGTCTTATTGCAATGCGTCTTTCAAATTATTTTGAATGAGATATCATACATTATCCTAACTAATATTATAAAATAATGCGAATGTGCGTTTGTTTGTTTCTTACGTTTTTACTACTTAACCAATATTTATGAAATTTTTTGGGCCCGATAAAAGAAAAATTAAAAGGATTGAAGCTAATATTACATACTTTTGTTTGTTTTCTGGAACAAGTTTTGAATAGCTTACGATTGAAGCATTGTGACTCCATTTGTGAAGTGGTTGTTACTTTATTGCCCGTAATGTGTGAATAAAAATTACATTTATGGTCATTTGTTTCTTTTATGATAAATCATTTTATTATAAGAAGATTATAAAAATGGTTTGTAACACAGCAGCAGCAGAAGTAGGTTAAAAAATATTTTGCTGGGATTAGTTATTTTTCAAAACTATGGAGGGAAGGGGTAAGGAGTGCATCTTGTATGGGACGCAAACTGAAAAAGTGTCCAGCAGAAAGCAGTGAACTATAGTTAAAAAACCGACCGGAATGGCGCTGGTGTAGGTAAAGGGTATGCTATGAACTTAGCAGTTAAAGACGGAGTGAAGTGCGCTGAGTTGAAATATTTAATTTAGGCACGTTTGTGCGCTTTTGCTATGGGGAAAAAGCACTGAACTCGTGACCGTCACGCTAATAATACATATATAGATCCACTAGAGGGCGCTAATCTAAACATTGAGTTTTGTCAGCGCCTTATTAATTAATGTCACCAACCTGCTAATGTGACGTTTTAAGTTCGTCGTTCCGTTTAAGTTTTCACTTCTGTCGGCAGTACCTGCCTATTTTTTAGCTACTACAGTAATTGATGAAGCGATGAATAACGAAAAAAAAAAACAAAATCTTGTCGAACATCTGCTAATTTATTTAATGGTTATTTCGACAAGTACATGATTACATAGCGGAACTTTCTTTCTAGTTAGTTTACTACACCCTCTTGCTACGCTAGCGCCACCTTAATACACACTTTTGACATGTTTCATACACAGAGATCGTCCTCCTTGCTTCTACCTTCCATATTCAAAACTACGTTTTGTGCAGATTAAAAAAGAATAAACATGAATATAATTTTTTCTTTTAATTATTATGAACGTCCATAGCATTCATTCTGATATGTTTTCAAGTAACACGCAATATACTTTTTTCCAATTACTGTTTAAAGTTTTTTTAGTTAGGTAGTTCGTGTATTAGGTCGATTATATTCTGTATTGTGATAGGGATAAATAATATTTATAATAACTTGAAGTTATATCCATAACATTTACGTGCAAAATGGTCACAAATAACAGGTTATGAGCCAATCACCTTCGAGTGCCGATAACCGTTTCAATAATTTCTACTTCAGGAGGATAAACAGCTCATTTTTATTTTACTCCCATGAGATTGTTTTTACATTCGGTTATAATTTATTCATTGCACACCATACGAAATCATATAGGCATTTATGCAGGACAAAGATTAACATGCAGATAAGTAATATTTTAAGGTTTATACCTACGTTATAATCGACTCGTAGCACGACAATACTATTGGGCATTGAAGTCGTTTTAAATTAACTTGCGGTCGCCCAGAGTTTGAAATTGAATAGTGTTCATTAAATTATGTTAGCTGTATCTAGTATTTTTTATTGAAGACAGTTAGCTCGTCAATAGCTTCTCAACGATAGAAAAGAAAATCGGTGTGTGTGACGTGTGTGTTGTCTTTGCCTATTTATGTGTGCATTTATGTGACTAAATGTCAAACGGTTGAATTTGTTACTGTTTCTTATTTCGAACGCTTTGAGAATTATTTACTCGTCTTTAGTGGATTACTAAAGTTTTTTTTCTTAAATTCCATCGTCGTTCAGTACCTGCCTGACTTAGATATTATGAATTTGGAATGAAAATTGCGATAGACGTCAAATAGTACTTTTTTTCTGCAACAGTTCTATTTTTATATGAAGTGTGAACTTACGGTATTTCTTTAATTTTATAGTTATCAAACTGTAAGAAAATAACAAGTATATTGTAAATATATTATTATGATTTTTATTGGTTATATTTTTAGTTGGTGGTCAAATGTTTCACGGGTTTTGCCGTTGACTTGAAAGAGTCGTACATTGCTTAGAATATTCATTTTTTTTTTAAACAAGAACCACATGCCTGAACGGCTAAGCTAAGGTATAAGTAGTAACTATCACGTGTTTTTCGAAGATTGATTGGTGTAAAATTTACTTATTGATTCTCCATAACCAAACGGATGTCAAATTGATGTTTTGAAAATCGAATTTCTTTGAACCTCATTTTAGAACGTCTTCTTGAAAGTTTTAATAAAAGTGAAGCGAGGGAGCAAGCGAGGTGAGGTGGGCGGAAAGAGAGAAATTATAGGGTTGTACGCGTTCGTCGGCTTATAATGATGGATGGAGAGTGCCTACGACCGGTGCGCGTAATGAGAATGGCAGCCCTGGCATAAGGCATTTTAATTTGAGAACTATTTAATTTTTCATCTAGGTACGTTTGGTTTTATGATGACCATGATGTGATTTTATAGGGTCAAGCTACAGTTAACTTAGAATTTTATATTCAATATATAGAAGACTAGGAGAGCGGACATTTGAAGACTAAAGAGTCCCAGAAACTGAAAAAAAAGAAAGGTATTGCGATATTTTTTTCAGTTGGGAAACCTCCCGCGATTTGAAGGTTACCGAAGAACACTCACTTTTCCCACCTCCGTCCAAATTTGAGCTTAAGAATCAGACGTACCTGAATAGCTACTACCATAAGGTGAAATAGTTGGAATTAATGTTACCGCAAAATATATCCGTCATTCTAAAACAAAATAACTATAAAAAACAAAAAAAAATAGGCAGTCATGGGACTGCCGATAGAAGTGAAAACTTAAACGAAACGACGAACTTAAAACGTCACTAACTCCCTCCCTCCCTCTCTATGTCTCTCTGATGCTGTACATGTAAATATAAGAAACTCCCCTCCGTCTTACGAATTTTCGATCTCGTCATAAAAATATTTTGTTAAATATATGACACTCGGACACATTTTCTATCAGGGTCACGTGTCCTGACGCGAGTTTAACATTTTTTACCCATCCCAAAAATTGCACAACGCCCCTAAAGAAGTTTTCACTTCAAAAATATTGTCATACTGCTCAATAACATTTGGAGTTTGTGTGTTGTCTCTTTCTATATTACTTTGACTATGCGAAATGGAAAGACATAACAGTGAACTTAAAGTACACGAGTATTTATTCAAGCAATTCTCCACTAAACCGTATTTAATCAGCGTTCAGCCAATAAACATACGAAAAGTCCAATTCGACATTATCTGTTCGTGAGTGCACACTACATTGTCGATACCGATAGCTGCGCAACATAAGTAACCAGGCCCGGGTTCTATTCCACGGTGATAAAACTTAGCGAAACAATATCGACGAGATACTGAATATCAACTAAGTTACGACTCGACACAATGCCGATAAATTTCGCAATGCGAAAGGTTTTCTTCGAAAATTACTTCTAAGTTTTCTGGGGTTTAGTTCTCAGATTATTTTTACTTAGCCTCTTTATATAAAACTTTTATTTACTTTTTCAAATAAAAAAAAAAGAAGTTATTGTTAAAGTAGTAAAAAAGCAAATTAGTGGTTTTCATGTGTCGCATTTATTTTTAAAGTTTTTTTTTTTTATAGCAATGTATGTCAGACAGTACTAGTATTCTTGTTAACCCCTCCAGCTAAGCTAAATGCTTGTGTTATGAGTGGGTTTATCTCGGTAGTGCACTGAATGGGCTTTGAATCTGCAACCACTGAGTCGCAAGTGCGGCGATTTAGCCATTACACTACCGTCGCTATAACTTACACATAAATCAGGATTATTTCCAATGTTTAAAAATATTTGCATTCACTTCATCTTACTATTTAGTTTACCTAAGCTTATAAGTTTTTTATTCTTTACTTTTTCGTATTTATCATCCGTCATCCGTATTTAATCCATGCACAATATTTTCAACCATTCGATAGATGTCAGATTTCTTCTTTTTATGGTGTAGGGGCAAACAATCAGACGGGTCACCTGGTAGTAAATGACAACCGTCGCTCATGAGCACCTGCAACTCAAGAGTCACAAGTGCGTTGCCAGCCTTTAAGGTGGGAGTAGGAAGAAGGAAGGGGGGAATAGGGGGCGAGGAGGAGCTCACTCGGCGAAAATCAGTGCAATCTTTAACTAACAACCATAACTAATCTTTACTGCCGGTTTTCTGTGAGGCAGTGGTATCACTCCGGTCGAGCCGGCAATACGGGCCGAAGCATAACTCTCCCACGACCAGTTTCAGTGCAGGATTTCATTTACTCTAACTAAATTTGAAAGTTTACGGGGATGGATAGATGTTTGTTTTACGCAAAAACAAAAAGAACACATATCTGCTTAATATTGAATTTGTATAAAGTAAAACACGACTGCCACTTACACTTAAGGGAGCACCCATTAATTACGTGAGGTGATTTTGGGGAATTTTAGACCCCCCCTCTCATCTCACGTGCGATTTTTTAAAATGCATACATTCACGGAAAATAAATTGTGGTAGGAGCAACTGCGGTTGTAGTACCATTTACTCCACCATGTAAAGTAGTAGGGAGAGTCTCTCTACTACTTTACATTATTATATCTTCTATTTACATTTTACACTATTTTAGTGGAGAAATATTTCTTATTTAATTTAACCCAGTTTTCTCGCAATTTCACACTGTTTGCTGCGGAAAAAAAATTACATGATATCTGCCGAAGCCCCCCTCTCCCCCACGTGAGTTTGGGTGAGATTCGGCTCTGCGCCCTTTCCCCCCTAAACGCCTCACGTAATTAATGGACGCCCCGTTACACGAAGCAGTGATTGAATAAACTTAATAGGAATTTGGTTGCTTTATTTTACAATTTATATTTTATAGTAAACTTAGATTTTGCGTTTGAAAATCATTTCTATTTTAAACGCAAAATGTCATTTCTTTGAACACTATTTTTATTGTTATACTCGAGAAAGCGATTCTATCAACATCTAAAATATACTAAAATAAAATCCTACAGTTAAAAATTAAGACTTTTTACTGGCCTGTTGGTCTTTGCCTATACTAGCGCCATTGCGGTCAGTTCTTGAACTATTGTTTACTACTTTCTGCTGGACACTTTTTCGGTTTGCGTCAAATACATGCTATAGTCTGTATAAAACTAGCATTGAGCATCTATTTAATCGAATCTTTTAATCGAGTTTCTTGAATATATCTTTGAACCCCATCCCTTGATTTAAATTTCTATAATATCTGAAGTTAGAATCTAAAGTTAATATACTATGATTCAGTAGATTCTTTTCTTTTCATGTATATAATAGTTACATTTACGTGCAGGCTGTAAATGAAGTTTCATAGAACCAAAGGAATATTCAAGAAGAATAATCAAACAAAAAGAACGCTCATAAAAGTTCTATTCCTGAAATGAATAGGAGTATAAATTGACAATAAATGCCTCTTATATTGCTATATCCTGATTCAATATATTTTAGAATTTCCTCATCTTAAAGCTGCGGTCCGACTGCTAATATCTAGCTGCGTACAAAGCATGCAGCGTTTTATTCGCTACAAATGACACTAACATAATTTCAGATGGTCAGAAATGAAGTTTATAAAGCGTAATACGTGGCAAATGCTTTTGGTTGCTTGACTGCCCTTTTAATCACTAGTTGACTCACTTACCAGGGTCCGGTAAAGTAAGAGATGCAAGGCTTGAACATCTCATTCATCGTTGCTCGCTATTCGCTAACAGTTAGACCGCAGCCTAAGTCCCTCAGTTCTCTCTGCATGTATTTACGATGCAGGCTTTACGTATGTCATTTAAGATGTGTTCTAGGAAATATAATGGTTTGAACATAAATCCGTGCTGTTTTCTTCCTACATTAAATCCGTTTAAATCATAAAAAGCGTGATAGATTTGTTTATTATGTTAATCTTATAGCTCGAGTTGAAAGATTGGAAATAATTTAGTTTTTACTTTTCGTCGAAAATGTGATTTATATTTTATACAATATTACAAACGCCATACTTCTTATAATTTTATAGTCTATGTATTTAGTTTTATATAATATACTTAAATGTGCGCGTAGTATTTTATCAAAATATTTTAAAGTTGCTTTCTGTCTGTAGATTTGCTCACTTGATAAAAAAAAAAATTGTTATCCCACAGATAATCTTTGAAAATAATATTCTGTATTATAGGCCTCCTTGTTCTAAATTTTTATCTGTTCAGTCCTTGTATGCTAAAAGTCAGAAGATAAGCTTCAGTAGATTTCTTCTCGAATTGAATTACACTATTTACCCCCCCCCCCCCCAACCTCGTATCTTTAGTGTCTTCTTTTTGGATAATTCTGTAAAAAAAATACAAAATCATGTATAACAGTATCAGTAAGATTTTGGAGACTATCGATTCTCCTAGTCATAGCCTATCTTTAGGTATTTTGTATCTTGTGCACACACGCACGCAATACTTAGATTCAAGTAAAGCAGGTCAGTCTTCAGTCAAAGGTCTTCGTCAAAGGGACATAAGTTTCCCCATGCTAATCTAAATTTGTTCATTTTTGAGATTACTCGAACTCAATGCGATATTCGAAGGCTCCACTACCATGCAACGCGACCATTATGATTACGAAACATTCCGAGTTCCTTGAACCCGTTAAAACTGGCAACAGGCAATTAAATCATAAATTTCGCATCGATTCGACGCAACCAACAATCACAAAAGATATCGTACAAAACGAATCGTTTAAAAAAAAGTCGAGACGCAATGTTGCATGCAAACCATTTTGTCTTTGGAAATTAGCGGGTATTATTTTTATACAACACTAACGGTAGGCGTTCTACCAATGAAAATTTGAATTATTGATTTATTTGAGTCGGAAAGCGATTTGGATTTGATTAAAACTGGTCGTAATTAAATATTGGAATACATTTGAAATTGGAATGTTTTATTTTTAAAATATACTTATTTGTTGCCCCTGGAACTCGCAAAATTACGTACCAAAATGTAAGACGAAGGTGGTATCTATGATACCGTCTTTGTCTGACGGTAGTCTTACGTCGTCAGCAGTGGATGTCCAATGGGGATCTGATGATCTTGATGATTAATCTTTAGTCGTATTAAACTAACAGGATAACAGAAAATGTTGATGCGAATCAACCATGACATCTTTCTAGATTAGGAATTTATTCTATCAGGGTTTAGGCTCTTTCACATATCAACACGTTTTATGATACACTTTTACTTTTATTAAGTAACAATATCAATACATAAATTTTACAAGTCTCCTATCAAAACGTTTAGCATTGTGCAAACATTTTTCGTAACAGATAACATCTATGGGTCGAAATACTTTAGCATTTCATCGGCGAATATTTCACTGGATTGTTGCCCTACCTTCTTAGATTATAGGATTGATAATATGCAAATGAACAAGTCGACGATTTAAAAATAAAAGGATTAAGATAGGGATCATTGCCCCTTTAACTGACCCAAATAAGATCATTTCGAATTACGAACGACATTGGCCGCTGTGGCTGTCAATAAGAATTAAGGATAAGGTTGCTAGCTTAAAAAAATATTCTTCAAATTTGCAAAAAAGGTTTGTTTTTTTTTTCTTGACATTGGCGTTAGGTGTGCGTCTGTTTGGATAAATGATGAAGATTTCGGACTTGATTTTATTCTTGTTTACAGACGGGTTTAAGTTTGTTTTATTTAGTTTTTGGCGAAAACAGGTCGCATTTTAACCCGTCTTTTTTTAAGGATGCTCATAATATCAGCTGAGCTTGGAAGTTGTAGTTATGTTATCTATGTATCTGTTTTATTTCTTGCTACTGGAACAGGTGTCAAACACCTGTTATTTGTTTTAGAGGGATATATTTATTTTTTATGTTTAGCTTTTAGAATAAAATGTACCTATGTTTAAGTTGTACGAAAAAATCTTAGAACTGGGCTTGGTATCACACACATAAATAAAATTTGTAAGTGTGTTTCCCACCATACGAGTACAACATTACACTACACTAGCATTATGTTTTAGAACTGTAATAATAGTTGTTAAGGATTAAATAAACAAATAAAATAACTAAATAAAAATTATTGGGGCTATAATATTTCATGTATGCAACTTAATAAGTTATAATTCATTTGTTGATTCTTGTAAAACATCGCGTATTTGCAAATTGCGCCTAAGGCTAGACAATACGAGATAAAACACGTTTCTGTTTAAAAAAGCAGATTTTTTTGTTCTCTCATCGCTAATAGACATTGAGTTCTACTTATAAATAAACATTACCTTTGCCTGTAAATGGGTAAGCATGGATAAAAAGCGTTTGAGGAGCGACTTCGCAGGTTCGCAACAGGGGACTGAACATCCAGACCACAGACAGCCTACAGACTAGTTTTTGCTTTGACAAGTTACAAGCTTTATATTTTTGGTGTCTATGACATAAAACTTTATTATAAATACCGCTTGCTTATTATTTATGGCACTTTCAAAATTATTAATTTTAATTTAGACATTTTTTATGTATAATAAATATGATAGTTGCGTTATAAATCAAAAAATTAATCACACTTTTGTATCTTGTGATGACAAAGACGTTATTTATGACAATAATAAAATTAGGGTTGGTTTGTTAAATTTTTAAGAACATTCTTAAAATGTTGTGTTCCTAATTCAAAGGTTTCTTTTTAAGTAAAGAATATTACAGAATGTCTTTTTACCATAGTTTTTAATCATTCGTGAATGTTGTGTATAAAAAAAATGATTATAAAAATAGTTTCGTTGGTCTCCAAGTAACTTAAGCATATATTAAATTTCGCTCGCAAGCAGTAGTGGGTTAGTAATAGCCAATTATTATTTTTTATCAGTGTTTAAAACTGAAGCCTATTAACTCAAAATGTTCTGTTATCGAGTCGAATGGTAGCGTCAATGTTTTACGACCTTACGGTAAAATTCTGGTTTTCTTGATGTTCAAAATCAAGAAGCGTCATTAGTATGCAAAATATCAAAAAGAACATATCTTTACCTTATATTAATTCAATTATCCGACTTTATTTTGAGTATTTTAAAGTTTATTTTTCTTTGTGAATTGGTTTTAATTAGTGGTGGATATATTTTAGTGTTGTATTTCTTAAGTGCGGCAACTTTCACTGAATTATTAGTGTGGATATTATCAATTGACGTTATAAATAATGAATGTTACGTTTTAGTGAGTGTTTCGCTTCAGTTTTGATATATACCGTAATATCGACTTTAGGACGAATCTAAAAAGTATGAAACATTTATTGATCCTATTGTTTTTAAGACTTATGACGTGGGTAGAGGTAGGTAAGTATATGACAGCAACATATGAAAGGTGATGTCCAGCAAAAATTGGAGCCTACCGCCTACGGAAACGATTCCACGTTACAGATTAACGGAAATTATAAGTGAAATCTTTACCTATCAGATTAATCGTTTTCTTTTTTATTTCAACTAATAGAAGACTTATGGCGGAAGCGAGACATATCCGTCAAAATTAAAAAGTTTGGAGAATTTAACTGAACATAAATTCTCTTGCGAATTCAGGTTAACATGCAGATAAAGATCTCCAATTTGTCTAAAACTGTTAATTGGCTTTTGGACGTCCGTCAAACTTAATGTTTTGAAGTAAAATGAGGCATCGGGGTCAATTACCAACGGCCGGTATCTGTTGATATGTATTTTACGACCTAATACACGTATGGCCTCTCTTCTCTTTTAATTTTAATTATACTATTAAATTATGAGTTATTAAAGTTCGCTTCGATTTCCTGTAGTTAGTGGTACCATCTTAACTTTGAAATGGACGACTATTTTTATAATTTATTACAAACTAGCAGCGCCCCACGGTTTTACCCGCGTAAGTCCCGATCCCGTGGGAATATCGGGATAAAAAGTAGTCTATGCGTTAATCCAGGTCTTCAGTTATCTACATACCAAGTTTCATCGCAATCGGTTAATCGGTTCAGTGGTTTTCAAGAAAAGAGCGTACTCCTATCTCAAAGGCCGGCAACGCACTTGTGACTTTTGAGTTGCAGGTGTCCATGGGCGACGGTAGTCACTTACCATCAGGTGACCCGTCTGCTCGTTTGCCCCCTATAATATAATAATAAAAAAAAAACAGAACATCCATTCATCCATCCATCCAAAATGTTTTATTTCAAGTTAAGAGTCCTGTTTGGGCCCGTGCTCAAATTCTGAAGTTCACTTACAATGAGATACAACATACTTGGTTCTAAAACGGTTATACATCTATATTTCTAACGTGTTTGCTTGTATATTATTATACTTAATTTAATTTTTATTCTATTATACATCTAACATCTAAATTGTATCAACGTAATTCTTAAGATTACACTTGTATATAAACATGCTATCGCAGACCTTAACATCGTCAGGCAGTCTGTTGTACACCTGCACTCCCTCAAACAATAACGCTCTTCGTCCATAATTAGTTCGTACTTTCGTTAATTCCAGTTATTTTTATTGCTTACATAGTGAGTTATTTTTGAAGTGAAAACTTCTTTAGCGGCGTTGTGCACTTTTTGGGATGGATAAAAAATGTCAGGACACTTTGCGTAACGAGCAGCAACAGTGACGTAAGTCACTAAAACTTTGCTGCTACAGGTAAATGAACCAGTGAACTTTTAGCATCTTAGTGATAAAGAGAAAAAAAACAAAAAATACTTATATTCTTATTCTCATACTTATTACACAGCTAATAAATATATATTAAAGCTAAATATAGTACTAGTACTATGGATTTTAGATCATAACTAAACATAATTTTCCAAATATTTTTTTAATAAAAAAACTGTGATATTTTTTTGTTTGATTGTTCGTTTAAACGCGCTAATCTCTGAAATTATCAGTCAGATTTAAATAATTCTTTTTGTATTGGATAGATTATGCACTGAGGAAGGTTATAGGGTATGTAACATCCCGCTATGACCATTAGGAGTCGCGCAGTGACATTAAACGCGGATGAAACTGTGGGAAACGATTAGTACATACGACTACAACCCTAGTCGTATACTCCGCGCTATAGACGTCTAGAGGTCTACAAGACACTTCTTTCTTTCTTCTTTCTTTTCCAAGAAGAGAAGCACCTATTCGTCTATATTCTAAAATAATTTTTCGTCCTTCCTAAAATCTTCATAACACTATACATTAGATACACATTTCGATTTAGTACCCTCTCACAAGCGATCCACATTCCAAATTACACCCATCGAATATATTTTTTTAGAAAGCTTATTACAAACACACAGTCAATTTTCGACTGTAACTTCCAGAAAATAGAGTACGTATTCTTGTGAAGGTGGATACTTAGGTCTGTAATTAAGGCCCATGTTGGCCAGAGCCCGTGATATTGTTTTTTATGGATGGATGGTTGATAGCGTAGATTAAAGTATTGGATGCGCTTCTATACAATGAAGGTTGTCGTCTATTAGAAAATTGTGAAGTCAAGACTTTTAATAAGTTTTAGAAATAGCACAAATTTTAGGAAACTTCGTAGTGATTTTTTATGTAGTGTATGGTATTCGACAATATGCTACGGCACGTATGAGCTGGCTCGACCGGAGTGACATGGCCTCACAGAAAATCGGCAGTGAAGCAATGGTTACATTGTTTTTCGCCGAGTGAGTGAGGTTACCGGAGACCCTAACCCTTCCCCTTCCCCCCTTTCCCTCCCTCTCCCCCTCTCCCTCTCTTCCCCCTTCCCCTACTCCCACCTTAAAGGCGGGCAACGCACTTGTGACTCTTGAGTTGCAGGTCCCATGGGCGGCGGTAATCACTTACGATCAGGTGACCCGTCTGCTCGATTTTAAATTGATATAGTACGAAGAAAAAAAAAAGGAAATAACTTAGCTTATGGCTTAAGGCAAATCTCCTACAAAACCATGGTACGAAGAGAATAATATAAATAATTCCACTATTATTATAAATGTGAAAGTTTAGATGGATGGATGGATGGATGGATGTTTGTTACTCCTTTACGCAAAAACCACTGAACCGATTGCGATGAAACTTGGAATGTAGATGGCTGGAGACCTGGATTAACGCATAGGCTACTTTTTATCCCGATATTCAAACGGGATCGGACTTACGCGGGTGAAACCGCGGGACGCAGCTAGTAAAAAAATATATGGAAGTATGTTTACATTTTTCCGGGATAAAAAGTAGCCTGTGTGCTAATCCACACTATAATCGATCTCTGTGCCAAATTTCATCCAGATCCGTTCAACCGTTTTCGCGTGAAACACTAACAATTTACCGCATAGGCTACTTTTTATCCCGATATTCCCACGGGAATATCGGGACTTACGCGAGTGAAATCGCGGGGCGCTGCTAGTTAAATATAAATAATATAAATCTATAAAAAATAAATAACGTAGATTCTAAGTAATATAGACACTGACATTGAAACTAACTTGAATAGAAGTCAACTATCGTATTTATCTAAACCTACGTTTAAACATTTCTTATTCTTATGAAAATCATGAGAATTTGTGTAATTTGCATCTAATATCACTTGTAGATTCCTTCAGTAGCGATATTATGGGTTAGAATTAATTATGACGATCGATAGCCAACCTCCCGTGGGTAGATCTTTATCGCGGTGACCTGTGGGTTCAATTGTGAATGCTGGACAACGGATCTCAAACGTGAGGCTTGATTTATTAGATAATTGTTGTGTTTGGACTCAGATACAGTTGTATAAAGACGGCATGGAATATTAAATAATCTCATAGATATTACAGAATAGGTTCTTACTGTTATTTCTAATTATGTTTTGTTATATGTTTAAGATATTACTAGTTTTAGTAGTGTAGTTATTTGTTAACTTAAGTATCTCTGAAAGTTTTGTAGAATTGCATTTTATATCTTGTTGTTATATCCATCAAAAGGTTGTCTGGTAGAGCTCGCTTGTATTTGAGATTCGAATCAAATTCAAGTTTGTATTGTTTTAAGTATACAACAAAAAAAATGCTATCATCCTCCGCGCCTTTTTTCCAACTAAGTTGGGGTCGGCTTTCAGTCTAACTACGATACGGCCGAACTTCGATATTTTACGTGAAGCGACTGCCATCGGACTTCCACAACCCAAGTACTAGTCTGTACTAGGCGATATCGAAGTTCTGTAGTTAGACCAGGTTGTCCAGGCTCCAACTACCATGAACGAATGCTCCAGATGTTCGTATGGCAACCGGGACCGACAGCTTACCGTGCTCTCCAAGACACGGAAGGGTCTCAATTTGCTATAAATGGACACCTATCTTAAGTCTGACCTGGCTAGTAATGCTTAACCTTGTAATGTGATAACCTACTCGGTTACCACTTAGCCACGAGCCCCCAAAAATTGCTATCTATCTATCTAATAATAAAAATACAACCACATTTTTTTCCAAGTCTCTCTAAAAAAACTTCAAGGAGACCAGACCCCAATAATTAATTGTTTAATATGAAGTTTGGCAACCACTGTTCCACAATATAGGTCACTGATAGTAAGACCGTCCTTATCTGCCATCTCGATTATTCAGCCGTTAGCCAACACGACGCAGCCTCCTAGACCGACGCGTCTTTTTATACAAGTAGTGAGAGTTTATTGAATTATTGCTCTATTTTAAATAAATAAAAAGTTGCTACAGGTATTTTACCTTTCATAAAGTATTTTTTTTTTAAATATAGAGTCATAAACAATGTCCAATGTTTATCATCCAACCGTCTTATGTTCTCTGTCTCGTTCTGTCTCTCTATTTTACCTCTAAGTGACAGTGACAACACTAGACTTAACATCGTCTTAAAAGAAAGCAGGGTATTCTATTAAATACTCAATTTGATTTTTTTTTCTGCCTACGATTATAAAACCAACACAATTTTGAATGAGCTTTTACCATTTTTACTAATATTACTAATTTTATGTTTTATTCAAAAGTTTGCGAAGATATACATAAAAAAAATTAAATAAAAATTGTTAGTCTTTCACGCGAAAACGGTTGAACGGATCTGGATGAAATTTGGCACAGAGATCGATTATAGTGTGGATTAGCACACAGGCTACTTTTTATCCCGGAAAAATGTAAACATACTTCCATATATTTTTTTACTAGCTGCGTCCCGCGGTTTCACCCGCGTAAGTCCGATCCCGTTTGAATATCGGGATAAAAAGTAGCTTATGTGTTAATCCAGGTCTCCAGCTATCTACATACCAAGTTTCATCGCGATCGGTTCAGTAGTTTTTGCGTGAAAAAGTAACAAACATCCTCACAAACTTTCACGCTTCGGGCGGGATTCGAACCCGAAACCTATAACTTTGCAGTCGAATGCACTAACATTACTCCAATCGAGAACGTTAACATTACAATGTAGAATTCTTGGCATTTCCCACGACATAACCACCTACTGCATTATAACGATAATTCCCGTCGTAAGTTACTGTTAAATGCGGCTTATAACAATACTGAACTGAGATTATAACTCTCGAATATTTGTGTTGACTTCGGATTAAATATTAATTGATCTAGGAGACGTAGATTATTTCATGGTATACAGGTGGTAGTATACAGTGGTAGGTATGCTATTTGAAAATGGAACACTTACTTATATCACTGACTGGCATGACTTTAGCATGCAGTTACAATAAGAACTTTTGAAAAAACTATCCCTTTACAAGATGACCGCCTCCGTTTTTCATAAAAGTAGGTGGAATGTGTAATGTTAAAGATTTTAAATAGTATATATATATATATTTTTTTTTTGGATTTTTTCATTCCGTTACTAAGAAAATCCATAAAAATAAAAAGTAACTTTAAATTTTTTTAAACTTTGTTTTTATAGATTTTATTAATGACTGAGTGAAAAAGTGCTCAGTAGTCATGCTCTTTCAGTGATTTAAGTAATTGTTCCTTTTTCAAATACAGCCTGTATAGTTTTTGTTGTACGATTAAGTCACTTGTAACTATAACAGGTGACTCGAAACATAAATATTTTAGAGTCCAAGAAATTCTTGTGACCCTGTTCGAAGGACCACAAAGTTTGGCCATCATCATCGGCACTACAGTTAACTGTGGGGCTATAGTTTTCTGTAAGGTGAAGGATCTGCATTCTAATTGTAAAGACGAATTCCATTATACTACTTTTTTAATAGTGTACAAGCTACCACTGACTTTGCAAGTATTAAAGGCACCGAGTTATCGCCAATGTTCTTGTTCGCCTACACAGCTATAGGAAATAAATAATATTTTTAGAATTATTAGCAGTTCCCCGTAGTTTAATCAGCGTTTAAGGTTTCTGCTCAGCTCCTAAAGGTCGAAGCGGGATGTACATAACCTACAACCTTTCTCAATAAATACACTATCCAACACAAAAAGAATTGATAGATCGTTTAAACAAACAAACATAAAACTCTTCCGTTTCATTTTAGTATAGATTTTAGAATATGATATAGTAAAAACTAAAACAAAAGTGTATGTCTGCAATTCACACACGTCAGAAGTGAAACTTCAGAAAACAGATCAAGATAAACAAAGAATGGCCTTAATAATAAACAGTAAGCAAACCTGAAGTCTAGTTACAACTGTACACAACTTTCAAAACTAACAATACTTCGTTTTCAATATAGGTTAAGGTTGGATTTAAATGTAAATTTCTAAAGAATTAATGAAGTATAAGTAAAATATGGAGAAAAAATGCACAAAAATTACACCACGTTTACATTGACATATAGTACGCAGGCGTAAAGACAAAGATTGGTAGTACTTTATCGTAGGAATTTTATCGTGATGCTTCCGTTTCATCGAATTTCAAATCACAACCATTCTAAAGAAGTTTCACTTCAAAATTATAATTAATTTGTTTTTTTAACGATCAGCTGTTTTGCATACAATGTGCAACCTAACAGTAAATGTTGCCAGTTAATCATAAAGAAAATATCAACTTAACTCTCAAGATATTGAGTTCAAAATCAAATGCGTTGTCAATTCCAATCTCTGACAAGGACGAAGTAATAAATTCCGGTAAATAGTACAAATTCAACAATTGTTCGAACATACCGATTAACGATTACAAGTATAATATATTATTATTTATTAAGAACTAGTTATTCGATTGGTAAATTTTGTATAAATTTGTATTGTAAATAAGCCATTATATTAGAAGTTTAATAGGTTTTCATATACTATAAAAACCTATTAAAGTTACAAGTGGAAGAGTCAGCTGCGGCACGTATGGGCCGGCTCGACCGGAGTGATACCACGGCCTCTCAGGAAGCCTGGCAGTGAAGCAATGCTTTTATGTTTTCGCCAAGTGAATGAGGTTACCGGGGGCACTAGACCCTCCCTTTCCCCCTCCTGATGTTGGTTGTTTACTAAACGTCCATGAATTATTTGTGGCAACTTTCACAGAGTGCGCAATTTAATTTCGAGTTTTTACAATATTTATTATATTTTGATACAATTTGTTCAATCCATTAAATATATTTACATATAGAGAAAGGATGTTCGTTCCAACCGCGTCTCCCAAAGACACTTCACAGGTATTTTTTTATTTTTTTGTTTTGCTCCATGGCAATCTGACTTAGAACAATAAGCCACTTACTGCTGCTATTATGTATTCCGTGCCACTGTGTTGACCGACTTTTTGTTCGTTTTTCAGTTTATTTATTACTATGAGAGAGCTTTTATTAGTGTAGCATAGCTCTCATCTCTCTATGCGAATCATTCGCTAAGGCTGGGGATGTCACATCTCTTCAGCCTCGTGTGCTGTTGTCCTCCTACTTCACTCAGAGTGAGTGACTGCTATGCTGACTTATTTCTTGCTTTACTGTGCATATATTCAAGTCGTGTTTGTTGTTTATACTTTGGATACTCCAAAGTATGAACAAAAAATACTTATTGAACATGTTTCTCAGTGCTTTGTTCTAGAATCTTTCTAAAATTTCGATGTTGCTGTTGGTCGCTGTGCCCCATAGTTGAATACCGTATGTCCAAATTGGCTTAATGATGGCTAGTAAACCATCATTTTGCAGTTGTTGCAGTAAAATCAAATGTCATTATTATTAAGAGAACTGTTAACGAAATATATTTGTTAACATTAGCAATTGGTAATTTCAATTGACAAAGAGAAAACAAATGTAATTGGCAATGTCATTTAATAAATATGAAATAAACGATAAATATTACTATAAACACTGTGAACTTTTTATTGTTGCTCACTTAAAACTTAGGGCAAGGTTCCACTGTATGGGAGATAGAGTAACTTATTTTCGAGAACAAAAATACCTAGATATAAATAATATCTAATTTTAGGACTTAAGTTTACAACTACGATTGCTTGACTCATAACTTTATTAAAAACAGGTTTATTATCGCAATGGATGTTCCCATGACTGCCAGATAATCCTACTTAATATTATAAACGTGAAAGTTTTAGGAACTTACGTACGCCATAAAGTGACGTCACATCTTCTAAATATTAACACGATTGATTCGTTTGTATTGTACCCTAAAAACGAACGAAACCCTACGTTTGTTTCACTACGAAATAATTCAATATAGTATACACCTCGTCGCAAATGACATCCTATCGGTCGGAAATATGATACTTTCAGGTTTTTTATTCTTTTCAAGCTAATTTGTACTTGATTACGTAGATCCGAAAGTCGCTATTTACGCTTCAATCAGTAAAACTACTGTCCATATTATATTATCCGTTGCTGGATATTGTGCACTGTGGATGTATATTATTTCTTTTAAGTAACAGAAAAAGTGGGGAAACCTAAATTTAAACATTGAATGTTTTTCTTTTTAAATGTGCGGTATAAACGGCTGTATCTTTTGATTGCGTTGGCTTAGAAGTTTGATTCTTTTACAGCTCCAAGGGACAGTAGATTTAAATATTTGATATAAATTCCAGCTTGATACCTTCATGCGTTCCTGAGAAAAAGGGTCTTGACAGACAGGCACACCCACGGACGGACGGACAACAAAGTGATCCTATAAGGGTTCCGTTTTTTCCTGTCGAGGTACGGAACCCTATAAAGAACTGGGTGTTGACGCGCGTCTGAGTGTATACTATCTCTTTTCTTTTTCAAGGAGTCGGTTTTACATACGATATTTTTTTGAAGCTTCAGTGGGACGCCACCCACATTGGGTGGTGTTTCACTAAACCGGCACTTTTGCAGTGTGTCCAGCAATTACCCGCACTTCCCTGTTGTAACTGCAGTCTGCAGGTGTTTATTTGTTTTCCAGATATGGCTTTTTATGATCACTCACAGCCAATGGTAATTATTGTGAGTATTTGTTATCAAATTTTTATACATATCGATGCCATTAAATTTGTTATCTGTTTATGTGACTACTAGCAGCGCCCCGCGGTTCCACCCATGTAAGTCCCGATCCCGTGGGAATATCGGGATAAAAAGTATATAGCTGGCGACCTGGATTAAAGCCTATGCGTTAATCCAGGTCGCCAGCTATCTACATATAAAGTTTCATCGCAATCGGTTCAATGGTTTTTGCGTGAAAGAGTAACAAACATCCATCCATCCAAACTTTCACATTTACAATATTAGTGGGATAATTTTATGTGGGAGAGCCATGCTTCGGCAGGTATGGGCCGGCTCGACTCCGCTCGTTACCACGGCCTCACAGAAAACCGGCCGTGAAGCAATGCTTGCATTGCATTTCGCCGCGTGGGTGAGGTTACCGGAGGCCCTAACCCCCTCTCCCCCCTCTTTCCACTCTTCCTCCCCCCCCTCCCCCTCTTCTCCTACTCCCACCTTAAAGGGCGGAAACGCACTTGTGATTCTCGAGTTGCAGGTGCCCATGGGCAGCGGTAGTCATTTACCATCAGGTGACCCGTCTGCTCGTTTGCCCCCATACCATAAAAAAAAAAAAAAAAATTTAACGTCATTAGTCAATGAAGCTAGGTTGTCAAGCATACGAATAAAACACAGACGTAAAAGCAGAACGAATATGGGGCTGAAATATTTTTCCTGCCTTCTCTGTTAAACCGAATCCCGTAACAAAGAGTCTTCTACCTAAAAAATCGAAATGTGTTACTTTCTACTGAAATCATCAACTAACTCGACATCTGTTTTACCTCTACCCGAGAGCTTTCTCAAGAACATCGGTTTCTCTAATCAATTAACATTTAACAATGTATTTCCGCCCAGTGATGCCGCCAATATAACATAATTACCAATAAAATTGGTTATTATATTACAATGACCATAATCATAAATACCTAGTTTGATAGATTTGCTTCTATCTACATATACGTAACGTTCTACTATTTAAAGCTGTACAGTTGCACAACACCTGCAAATACTGGAAAAATAAGATTGGAGTTTGTACTTTCATCTCTCAGATTCCTCAAGTGCAATCTCACTACCCTACATCTCATTACTTCCATCGTGTATTTCCACAAGATTAACTAACTTCATTAAGAAGAACACGACTGTGTATATACTCTTCTATAGAATCAATTACGCTATAAAAAATAATTAAGTAGGTTTAGAATTACATTCCGGTTCTTCAAGGTAGTGTTCGATTACGTGGGACATAGACGGAGCTAAGTGGATAAGATGGTCTAACTGTACTAGAACATAAACTTGAAACATAGCTACTACTTCCGTCTCAACTCAGTATTGCCAATTGAGAATATTCGAAGTCAGGACGGCCTCAGATCGTTACACTTTTAAGGTAAAAGTTAAGGAGCTCTTATTCAAAGAATTGTCAGAATCACCTCGTCAATAGTTCGAATCATTAATGTCGTAATATGTATTTATAATAGTATATGTATTTTATAGCTATGTATGTATTTGTGTATGTATCTGTGCATATGTATAAATGTAAATATCTGTTACATTAAGTTACAAGTATAATGTGTGTATATATTCGTATCAAATTTTGTATGTATCATTCCTATTCCTATACCTAAACCTTCCACATGAATTACTCTGTCTATTGGTGAAAACTGCATGAAAATCCGTTCAGTAGTTTTTCAGTTTATGGCGAACAGACAGACAGACAGACAGATGCGACAGGGGACTTTGTTTTATAATATGTAGTTATAAATAATGAATGGAATAACATACCAAGGATGTTCATAAGAAATTATTCGCATAAAAAAATAAGCAACAGTATCATTAAAATTGACATCTAAATTATTGATAATATATTGTTCATAAATGCACTTAAAACAGGAAATGCATTTTTCGAAAAAGAAATAAGCTAACTCAATAATTTTTCGGCTATACATGACGCTCTTAAAATCCTCGCTCCGACCACATGTTTCTCTAAAACTTTGTATAACGAGAAGAGACCGATCCCTTAAATCGATACCTATTGTTATAACATTTGTATCGATTCTCGTTTCGCAGCCATCGAGCCGAGTAATTATGTAAGCAATCATGACAATTTATTACTGCGATAGATATTCATTGTACAATAAGTGACAGAATAACTATGAATATCTACGACAATTACATCTAAAGGTTGCGGCATTACATTTTATACCAACAAATGAACAAGCTTTTATTCATGGACATGCCGGCGCACTCAACTATTTCATATAGTATTAAAAGTTCTACAACATGTCGTCTGAAATCGACAGAATTAATCAAACTCCTTAAAGTTTGATTAATTGTTAAAAATAATTATCAAGCGTTTGAATTACAATCGTTCAATCTGTCTGAATCTATTCAATCAATGGTACAATCGTTCTAAAAATAAACGTGGAGATAACTGAAACTGAATAGGGTAACAATAAAAAACTAAAGTAAATAAGTTTAGTTTGCCAATAAACCTGATATAGTGATGATAGACCGATTAGAGCGTCGCGCAATGATTGTTGATGTCATTGTTCCTCATGACGAGAACCTCGTGAAAGTTGAAAAAGAAAAACAAATAAATTATTCGGATTTTTCGATATGTGGATTCGGCGACCATGGTTCCTTGATTGTCATATTTGCTTATGGATTGATAGCCAACAGCCTCGACCAACACCTCAAGAGGCTAGATCAGATTAGACGGCTGGATCAGGGGACTGATGCAGAGAGTGTCTTGGTCACTGTACCCGTAATCGGTTGTCTACTATTTTTTTATATTTTTAAACATGTATTTTTAAGTACATATTTAAAAATATAATTTATATATTTTAAGAGTAATAAAGATAGAATCCTTCAATCATATTCTAATCATTCTCTTTTTAGTAAGTGTCAAAACCCTAGATTTATTTTGTATGATATACCAAGGATATGCCGTCACGCCTCACTATTGTCTCATCATTTTAGTTTAATGTCAATTTGATCATCATTATCTTTTTGCCCTTTTCCTTAATTTATTTGAGTTTGGCGCAATATTGATTTTCCTCTTCCATTCTACTCTACCGTTCGTTATTTCACTGTTTACTCTCCTTCTCGCCATATCCTCTTTCACGCATTACATCCATCTTTTCATCCCTCTATTCTTATATGCGTCTAATTTGATGAATATAAAAAAAAAAAGAAATAAAACCGGATGACAATTTTTTAGTACTTTAAGTTTTTATATTGCCCGACGTAAGCGAAATAATTAATTTTGGCCATAAGCATCTATGCAGTTCGACCGTGACATGGACGCTGCTCGGTATAATATGAATTTAGTTTATGCAAATCTATATATATATATATATATTCAAGTTTAACATGAATCATCCTTAAAGTTAAATAAAAGAAATATCACTCCCGGTGGTCACAATTGTATTGTAGCTACAGGACTTCAATATTCTTTTTGCAGAACTATTTACACCATTTTAATCTCTGTCTGTAACATTGTAATCGATATGTGTGAGTGTGTGTGTGTTGCAGTCGAAGTGTGAAATATGACATTGGTTTAACATACTAGTAAGTTTTAAAAAGAACTTAAGCTATTCTTTGAGAATATTTAACTGCAAAACCTTTAGGAGAGTCAAGATCTGGCGAAGATTATCATGTACCAATAAGTAGGTTGTATACTTCTTAATAATTGCAGTGTTTTAAATATATACATAAATATAATAACAAGAACCTAACATAAACTTAACTTGTATAACTTTCCCTATTATGTAGGTACCTACTCTATGAATCTCGTAAATTGTAGTTACAAGCGAAGCGGATTTTAATGTAATTTCATAGAATAGTAATTAAATTCCGAGTAAAGAAAATCAGCTTTTACATCCGTTGTAAGTAGGAATTAATTGCCTTTAGATTGTAAAATAGTATTCGTTTATAATTCTTCAATTTGTAGTCGTTAAATTATATTAATTATTATATTATCATCACTTTTACAGCCCTCACAATTTTAAAACATGTTGCCGGCAAATCTTTTAACAAATATACGGCAAATATCCTCGAATAGATTCAGAACGTGAAATAATGAAAAAAATAACTTTCATCGCCGTCGTTTGTTGACGTTTGCAGACTTTGAAATATACAGGATGTACATGACAACGGAACCCTAACTTATTTAAGTAAGGGTAACTGTATTTCAGTGATTTCACTGAAAGGGCATGACTCTAGCGTGCAGCTACAAAAAGAATTTTTGAAAAAAAACTATCTGTTCGCAAGTTATGAACGTTTGAAGTTCCACGTATTACCTCCTTTTCTCATAAAAGCAGGTGGAATGTGTAAAGTTTTAAATCGTATATATTTTTTCAATTTTGGATATTTTTATTCCGTTACTAAAAGAATCCATCAAAACTAACTGCAAAAACTTTTTAAGTTAGTATGTCCAGTGTTTTACCAAAAAACCTTAAAATTTCTTCTCACTGCGACATAATATATATCTACCAGTACTGCATCTCAGCGTAGCTTCGCTCGTGCCTACGCTGACTATGCTAATATGCCATGAACGAAAACAAAATGGAGACGGCATTCATTGCGCGTAAAATGAAAAGTTTAATATGAAACGATGAGAGATTAATTATAAAAATAATATTGTATGGTAATACTCTATTAAACTACCTAAATACTGTTGCCGGATAAGTAACATACTACAGCATAATAGTTTGGACAGTTAATACAATTACTTCTTAGTACATACACAAAATAAAGTCTTAATTTCGAAAACATTTTGAGAGCTCTTACGTTCTTTAGTACTTGAGCAAACACATATTTCATTGATTATCCGTTAGATGATATCCTATTTATTAAGGAAGGTCATAGGCTAGTATAATATACTTCTAGAAATACACATTACTCCGGAATTCCCCTATGAATGAAAAAGTAATTCAAGTGCACAAACTTGTAAAGCTCCTTAAAGAAGTCGTGTGCCGATAATGTACCTATATCGATTTAGCAAGGTGATTATTAGAGCACTTTCAGCACTTAGAGCACTTTAATAATAATCCACTATGAGACTGTCAGTGTGGAGGTTGTCAGGAAAATTATCCTTAAAACTAACTTTTAACTAAGCAACCTATAAGTAAGGTTTATTTTATTACAAGTGTCTAATTCTAACCGGTTTTGTTTATAAACAGATAGATAGTATGATAAGACAATTCTACATGCGAACTGTACATCCCGGTTGATGAAACATAATTCATACTTAATTTTTTTTAGAATATTCTATCTGTGCAAGCAATACAGACACGAACACTTTTTCTTTAATCTCTTTTAGGACAAACAACCATCTCCACTCCTTCGTAGGAATCTCACAAACTAGCGATGACGGGCCAAGATACCGTGAAATCATAAATATAGCTCTGCCGTCCTCCGCTTTGTCTCCGATGTCTTTTTGCAATGTTTGTTAACCGAAGCGGCTGCGGCCGCGAGTGCCAAATGATACATTTAGTTACACTGAGGGTTCAATTCTGACGCTTGTTATTTTGAAATAGGTTCACACTTGTTCGGTTTCTTTATATCAGTAAATGTTGCCAGAGATATTATTTTGTACTACATTAGAGTCGCTATAGAGAGTACCGACCTCGCTGGTATGTTGCAGTCAGCTTGCGCTTGGCATTTGAGTGCTAGGAAATTCATATTTAGAAGATTTCTTTTTTAAAAGTAATGACTAGGGTTACCACCCTTACGATACTATATATTATACATATAGTATCGTACTATATTTTGTTCAATTGTACTATATATTATAGAACAATAATATAGTACGAAAAATATTATATTTTTATTGTTAACTCAACTGTTGTCATTTTAACTGTAACTGGAACACGCTGGAATTGTTTGTAACGCTTTCGCGCCTTAACTACTCAACAAATCCTCATGAAATTTTGGTTACACGTTGTCATTGGTGCAGAAAAAGACATAGGGTGGGTACCTACTTTCCAGAAAAAAATATGTTCGCGAGGTATGGAAAAATAGCAACCATTCGGTTTGACAAAATCTACAATGAAACGATAAATGTGTAGGTACTTTTTTTTTCTAGAAGTACTTATATTTGCAAGTTTAAAAAATACTATATTTTTCCCAAAAAAAGGTGGCAACCCTAGGAATGACTAAGGTGTTGAAATTTGAATACGACATTGAAATCTGGGGCATTAAAAATAGTAAACGAATGAATGAATTAAATTTGTCTTTATCATCACCTTTCACCTAAATTTCTCGCTAGGCAAGCCACCTAAGGTACTACGAGTATAATCTTGTACTATAATATTCATCGAAGATCAAGACACATTTTTCTTTCTTTTCTTGATGATAACTGGCCTCTTTTCCATTAAAATAAAAGTTAATGGAGGGACCAAGTTCTTCGATCTCTTATTGACTTGAGATTTTTTATTCGAATTATATTCTCACATCTCAGTTGTAAAGGGCTATTAAAATTAAAAACTTTCGTTAGCGGTATTCATATTCATTCTTCGTCCTGACGCGACGGTGTCAGGCGTCACACCATAGCTCCAGGATGCTTGATTCCTTGATAACCATCCCGTCGGGTCCGCAAATATTCGGACATCTCCGAAATGCAGCGTGAGTAACACAGTACATCTTTAGAAGTAAATAGATTTTTTACTGTAAATGTAAAAAGGTATGAAGTATCTACCTAGTTTTTATCCCCCGACACAAAAAGAGTGGTGTAATAAGTTTGACGTGTGTGTGTGTCTGTCTGTGGCATCGTAGCTCTCAAACGAACGGACCGATTTAAGTGCGTTTTTTTGTTCTGAAGGTGACTTAATCGAGAGTGTTCTTAGATATAATTCAAGAAAATCTGTTCATCCGTTCGAAGATCATCAGCTCTTTTCTAATCGTTGAAGGGATTTTCGAGTCGGGGGTATTTAAAATTTATGATTACATAACTTGACGTTATAATTCCTCTCAACTAAGTGCCATTTTCTCTTCTATCTTACACCATAACTACCCGTTATTCTTTTATCTATTATCGATTTTGTCCATTCAAAGGTTGCCTGTAAGAGATTATTCTTAGCGATAAGGCCGTCTATTATACATATCCACTTTGTTTATTTATTTTAAGCAATATTTCGTTGGTGTATAATAAAGATTATTCCATTTCAAAAACTGAAGTGTCTTTTTGTGGCATAATGGCACAGCACAGCTTTTTACTCAATGCATCTGAATGTGTATACACTTACACCAAAAATCCATATTTTTTTCTGCTCGTCTCTTTGTTCTGACTAACCTCCGAACCGGGTGAACCATTTTTTTTTTGATAAAAGACAACTCCCGCATTAGGAATTACTCCTGTGTCGCGGGGGACTTTACAAACATACAAAGTACGGACACAAAGAACACCCAGACTCGTGCGGGAATCGAACCCACGACCTATGGCATAGCAGTCAGGGTCACTAACCACTAGGCCAACAGGCCAGTCATTTGATGGGCCAGTCATGGGACTTTGACTGGGAGATAGCTAATCTTATAAGGAGTAATTTAGGATACTTTCTTTTGAAAAAAATAAATAAATATGTACACGCGAGCGAAGCCGCGACGGGCAGAGCTGTGTGATAAAAATGTAAAGACCAAAATTGCATTCTTATAAATTTAATTCCGTACAACAAACAGCTTTCATTGAACTAAATTCTCACAGTGGTCATTGTCTAGTGTATACGTATTAATACATTTGTGTGCGGGCCGCGTTCGAATGCGTTATTGATCAGCTGATTTGTATCCACGGTGTGTTTGACAATCACAGGCTACTGGTTAGAATGCTTGATTGTATGCGTACTAAAGTTGTAAAGTTTTAGGGCTGTTTTAATAGCGTAATTGTTTAGTTAGTTAGATTCTGTTCTAGGCGTTGCTATGTCGTTATATCGGGTTATATTATAATTACTAGCGACCCGGCCCGGCTTCGCACGGGTGCAATGATGATACTAAATATACTACAGAATGTCTTTATATACAACGTTCACAGCTTTTTTGTCATTAGACAATACAAACATGTTTTCTTCAGAGATTACTCTTGAAAGAGCGACATATAATTGGCCATGTGAAAAACACTCAACGATCAAAGCTAAGCCTGAAACATTGAAAGTTTAACCCTGCGATTTATTAATAGTCATTGCAAAAGATATATTTACCGGAAATTGTCCGGCACTCTGGCCGGTACCGCCGCAACCGCTATGTCCCTGCATTTTAAATCTGTAATATCTTCGAAAATATTAATTGAAATTACATGCTGTAAACGGCCATTTTGATCTATATTATATGCACAATGTATTAAGGGACTTAATTGGATAAGGATTAATGCTGTATTGCTAAAAATCGCTTCGTAAATAAGCCATTATTTCTCGTAAAAAGTAAAGGATAAAAAATGGTTATTGTGGATTATCTCTAAGAGATAAACATATAGATATAGATATACATTTTAAGGTGTACATTACTTTGATCTATCTCGTAGGATTTAGCCAGCGTTTGCAATGTACGACATCAAATTAGAAACCCCTAAAGTTATCAGTGTTTCTCTACTATAGTATGCATGTATTATACATATAAACCTTCCTCTTGAATCACTCTATCTATTAAAAAAAACCGCATCAAATTCCGTTACGTAGTTTAAAAAATCTAAGCATACATAGGGACAGACGGACAGCAAGAAGCGACTTTGTTTTATACTATGTAGTGATGAGAAAGGAAGAACGGGGCGGTTAACGGCAAGGGACAATATTTTTAATTTTGTAATAGCTTTGCATATTCTAGCATACTGTTAATAATACGTTGCCTGGCCTGTTGGTCTAGTGGTTAGTAAACCTGACTGCTACACCAGAGGTTTTGGGTTCCATTCCCTCTCAGGACAAATAATTGTGCAATGAGCATGATCATTTGTTCTATCTGGCTGTATTTTATCTATAATGTGTATGTATTTCGTAATATATAAGTATGTTTATCAGCAGTGTGGTTACCATAGTACAGGCTCTGCCTAGTTTAGGATCAGACGTTCATGTGTACCTAAGATGTGTCAAGTTATTATAATCTTGTTTTATTTGTTGTTAATTTGTTAATAATGAAAATTAATAGAAATATGATTTTTTTTTGACATATTGATATTCTTTACTTCTAGAAATTTCTTAAATGATGTACAATTAGTGGATGGATCATGAACAGGAACAGGTGGACATGAGTAATAAGCATTGCGTCAATAGTACTACATACTTACTTGTGACTTTTGAGTTGCTGGTGTCCATTGGCGCCACTATCACTGGTAGTCACTTATCAGGTGATTACCATACCATACACACACACACACACACACACACACACACACACACACACACACACACACACACACACACACACACACACACACACACACACACACACACACACACACATACACACATATGTATCTGAGCATGATGCTCACGCATGTTCAGTGGTTTTTCCCCATAAGTGCCTAACGTGCCTAAAAACAATTTTGCTTAACCATGTTTTTCTCTATTGTGGAATTAATTTGCTAGTCAATGCCGCATCAGGTGGTTGTGAGTTCGAACCTACTTCTACACAATCATTTAGCCTTACTTTAGAGATTAACAAGAATAATAGTGACGTGTCACCCACGTCAAAAGTTTTTTTAAAAAAAACTTCAGCTGTACAATATACACCTATGTACAACAAACTTACTTCTAAATAAGAACGTCCCATAAAATCAATGAAGTATCTCAGTTAAACCAATTACACAGCATCAATAACAGATCTATCTTCTTTGGACCACCACCGACTGCGTGTGTAAAAGATCCCATACTAACACAGACGTACAGACGTACTTTGAAATACTCATCAATGTTCTCGTTAAGGGTTCGTTTCAACAGCGCGTCTTTTTTGTCGCAGTGACGGCTCTCAATCACGCGCCCACGGAACTGTTAATTAAAATATATTGACTACACTTTTCGATTGATGAGTTTGTCGTGATTAGAATTCTTCTTGTGTATGTGGAGAAAAAGTGATGGATTAAATTGCATGGTAATGTTCAATGGACTGGTCTAATGACCTGTATGATCATTAAATGGCGTACCTATTGAAGGAAATGGCAGTAATTTGCGTTACAAGACAAGCTTTTAAAAACTGTTTTTGGAGTTTACTTATTAACCATCGATTTTCATATAAGACGCCCGGTTTGAAAAAATATGAAGTAAAATTTTGTGGTCGGGGGGCAGCGTAACGCTTTGTTGTGCTTTTTATGCTTTACTAGCTGCGCCCCGCGGTTTCACCCGCGTAAGTCCCTCGTTAAGTTTTCTTTTTTGTGCAAACTTCACATAAACCATCTACTAAATAGTCCGAACAAAGCCTAAACATTTGGTTTGGATAGGTGAGCCCGTTCTTGAGTTATAAACGAAATGTGTGAATTACAACGAAAAGTGGCATTGATTTTTATATATATTGATTGAAGTTTACTCCTTATTCTCGACGCATGTAAGTAGATATGTGTACTACTGTACAGCGTCTACAAATGATGAGAGAGATAGTCATAGAGAGAGAGAGATAGAGCGAGAGAGTCTCCAGTAAATTGTAAACTCCAGTCGTGCGTCGGAGCTGACACACACCTTTTTTTTACTATTCATTTTATTTTTATTTCATTATTTATTGTCATCCAAACTAAACATCGTATGCCAAATTTCAGCATAATCGGTCGAGGAAAACTGTTTAAAAATTCAGTTGCAACATTCGACCCGAACAAACACACATACAATCATTGCAAGTAAAAAAAAAACCCAAAACTTGTAGTAATCTATTTCAAGATACACAAACATCTTATTTTACTAACAAAATTTGGGAGCATTTGCAATAGGTGCGATTAATTTAGGAAGCGAATAAAATGAATAAAACACAGTAACGTAACTGGAGTTACTGTGTTTTATTCATTTTAGGCAGAATGTGAAGCGTGAATATATTACGATCTATTATGATCTCACTTTGATCGCTTTAGTAAAATAAATGAGACACGCAGGTAGTGGGCATATCAATACACAATATATGTATTTATAAATACGGGAATTAACGCGATCACATAGCGTGGTCACAGGCTGACTGACAGTGCAACCTGGTCGCAACGTCAGGCAATTCAGAGGTATGTAATACCTTTTCGTGATCGCGTTAATTCCCGTATAAATACATAACTATATCATGGAACGCGAAAGTTTAAAAGTTAGTACAATATATGTAGTTGTTAATTTGTATTTAAGCATAGCTTTTTACTCAATGCATTATTAATTTGTATTAAATGTTAATTTAATTTAATGTTAATTTGTATTTAAGGAATATTGTATTTTTCCTTTAAAGTTGCAGTCGAATGCATCGACTGCAACCTTATACCTAGTACAAATATAGGTTTAATTGCATAAGCCTGGGAGCTGACAAAAAAAATTTCAGTATTTCCAGGTTCTAGCTACATTTAGTTGGTATTAGATAGCTTTGTGTAATATGTTCCAAGACTCGTGGGGGTTTCCACACGAGAAAAAAAAGGGTGTAGGCTGTAGGCAATCAGCTCTGTACGTGTCTGACGTTCTGTACCTGTCATTAAAATGCCCAAAATTACCTCGAAGGGCTAATAACTTGAATATATATTCTCCTACGCATATTCTGGTCATTAAACAACAATGTAATTGCCTTGTACTCACAAACTTATCCGACAGATTGTTAGTTCTTATCTTCGAACTAAGCTCCGTTTGGCAACACCAAATTACTTCGAACAACAGTATTGACATCATAATTTAGATTATCATACTTGCAATTTTGTTGCATAGGAATTTGAGCTTTGTTTCCTTGTGATAAAATATAAATTAGAAGATGAAGGGAATGATAATAAATTGGCAGATTGTAAAACTTTAGTTGCAAGTGCTTAGGCAGTTGGGGTGACCATTACATTTTTACACAATCCTTACTCTATACTAATATTATAAATGCGAAAGTAACTCTGTCTGCCTGTCGCCCTTTCAAGTCAAAACTACTGGACCGATTTATATGAAATTTGGTACACAGATCACATCACATCCAAGTTAGCACATGTAAGTACAATATAAATCATCAAAATTAGTCAAGCGTTTAGGAGGAGACTTTTCTCTTCCAAAACGGCTTTTATGTAAAAGTACTTGTCATTGCAAAGCTCCTTTATTTGATTTCTTCTGTCCCAAATCAACATGGAAGCTGTGTTATCTTCATTCATCTAAGCTTCCTTTATCTTCGAGATAAAATTTTCAACTAATAACCACAAAGATACTCTTGTTCTAATTTCAAACAGAGAAGTCTTTTTCTACACCGGAAGTGACAAGTTAACACTTCAAATATTGACATCCGGTTTTGAATTGGTTTTTTATTTAGTGAGGTTGTGTTTGAAAAAAAATTGTCATTTGGTTTGTTTTAAGTATTAGAAGTTACATACTTGTATAAGAGTTAATTGTCAGTTGAAATTATTAACCAATCTTATCCAAAATCTATACAAATAAAATCCTATTAATATTATAAACGTGAAAGTTTGTGAAGATGAATGGATGTTTGTTATTCTTTCACGCAAAAACTATTGCACCAATTGCGATGAAACTTGCCATGTAGATAGCTGGGGACCTGAATTACTTTTTATATATTATATAGGCTACATTTTATCCCGATATTCTGACGGCATCGGGAAACCGCGGGGCGCAGCTAGTTACTGAAAAATTAACAGAACAGTAGAAATATACATTTTGTATTTATAATATATACACTTATATTTAAATATTCTTGTATGTATGTATCTAAGTATATATTAATTTATTTACCTTTTTTCCTTATTTCACTCATTTTTATACATTTTAATGCACCTACTTCATTCATTTCTACGTCACCCTTAGGTAGACTGGCAGAGAATGCCTTTGGCATTAAGCCCGCCTTTGTACACATTGTGCATAAAGTTTTTAAAAAATAAATAAATAAAATAAAAATTATACCCAGACACAACAAATGATCATGCTCTTCACACAATTATTTGTTACGGGTGGGAATCGAACCCACGACTTGTGGCCTGGCTCAGTAGTGAGGATCACTAACCACTAGTATGTGTGTATGTATTTATGTATGATGTTAGGATGGATGATGAGTACATGACTATTGCCGGGAAACTAGAGCAAATTTTATCCAAAGTATCTCGACTGTCCTTATGGTGACCCTACGTTTGACAGTAGCAGTGGGCGTAGAGCTAAGACCGCGCCGGATTAAGATAAGCCAAGTAAACAACGATCTAAGTCTATGTAGAGTCGGTTGAATGTTTCACGCCAATTACCGCGGTGCTCTTAGTTCGATTCAGATCGGTCTTATATAGAGTTCTGGTCACTCTAGGTAGAGTTGATTGGGATCAGGGTCCTGGATGTACAGAAAAAAATGATGCAAGAATATGCAAGATTGATGTCTTGCATATTCTTGCATGTTTTTTGAAACTCGTGTGAAATAAAAGCCCAATACCTTTTAAAGTGGGTTTAACCCCTATCTAGCACACTACTGACGTTACAAGTTTCTTGTCCACATTTCCACTTCTAATGTGGCAAACCAGCGCAAATCTTACAATGTTTTGCTTCGCCGTTAAAGCTAGTGATAATTCTGCTATTGCTACTGTTTATATTCTATCTCGCTTTAATAACGGAAGCTGGAGTAATAAAAATATACAGGCTGTTACAGAAAGTTGTTGTCATGTTTAAGAAGCGTTATCTATAGTCGATAAACAGTTGATTTAGCCTGTAAAAGAAAAGTATTATAAAAAAAACCAGTCAAGTGCGAGTCGGACTCGCGCTCCGAGGGTTTCGTAAAATATTTTTATTATATGATGTAACGAAAAAAATTACGGTTTTCACAATTTTTACTTTATCTGTGCTATAAGACGTTGCTTCGTACCAAATTTCAAGATTCTGAGTTCACGGGAAGTACCCTGTAGGTTTTGATTCCCTTGCGAGTGTCTTTGCGGAATTTGCGGAAATTTGCGGCATAACCGGCTGTATCTTTTGATTGCGTTTTCTTAGAAGTTTGATTTTTTCACAGCTCCAAGGGACAGTAGACCTGAGTATTTGATATAAATTCCAGCATGACACCTCCACTTGTTCCTGAGAGAAAGGGTCTTGACAGACAGACAGACGGACGGACAAGAAAGTGATCCTAAAAGGGTTCCGTTTTTTCCTTTTGAGGTACGGCACCCTAAAAACCGGATGAGTGTGCGTCCTGAGTGAACGGCGTATGGCGCATGCGGGTTGCGAGGCGTAGGCATAAGCGGACGGCTGTCCTTAGTGCACGCGTGTATTTATTATAATAATTTGTTGAATAACGTTGTTATCAATTTAACATTTACAGTGTCTTGAAAGAAGTATTTTCTTTCTAAAAAAATCGTCAAAAAAAGCACGAAATTTTATCTATAGTAAGAAGAGACGCTGAATACGCTAGACTGTAATAACAGGCTTTTCCATCACTACCGTGATAAAATCTTCCAAGGGAAATCCTTCATTTAATTTAATTTGCGACGTAATGACAATACTCTGCACTACCCGCCGCAGCATTGGCAAGCGGATCCGCCAACATAATGCGCTGGATTCTGTGCGCGCCCGCTTGCAGCCCGGGCAGGTTCAAACATCTCGACTATTTGTTTTGTGTGCGGCGGAATCTGCGTCCGCCGTCCGCCGTCACTCAGAACGCACACTTAGTGCGAGTCTGACTCGCGCACTGAGTGTTCCGAAAGCAAACAAACTTCTATGTAGATAGTACGTCCATCAGAGGAATTAATTCTCGAAGATTTTTTCCCGTCTTTTCCGAAAGGCAGTTCTAAAAATACCCTCCTATTCCTCAATTTACGACAAAATCTTACATTTGTTAGCGCTTTACGTCATTCACAGGGTGTACTGTTCAACCGTAAAGCAAGACCATAGATTTCTATATCACCTTGTATATATACGAATGAAGCTGAAGCAACAGCTAGCCTTAAAGCAAATATGGACAAGACAAAGCTCACCCACACGTATTAACACATATACATAATAATTATGACTACCGTTTACAACCAGTTTAAAAGAGCCCTCAGGCGATTTATTTACAAACATCTGTGCACCAATGAGTGGTCTAGTTAGCTTGGTTTTAATAGACACGTCTGACAAATTGACAAGCGAGGCTATTTGGGTCCTTAATGCCTTTGTTACTTGATATTAAGGCTTTATTGAAGCATTCACATGTTATTGATGTGATTATTGATTGTATTGATGTAAAACCTAAGGCCACATCTGCCGATGGACCGAAGGCCATTAGAGAAAGAAAGAAAGAAAGAAAGGAAAAATAAAAACGTACAAATAACCACGCTTAAGCGGCAAAGGACTGGCCACGTATGCCGAAGGACCGATAACCGTTGGAGCAAACGGGTCCTATGAGTGGAAACCACGAATCAGTACCTAAACGGAAGGTAGGACGCCCCTAAGACAGATGAAGTTACGACCTGAGGAAGGTGGCTGGGATAGATGGGATGCGGAAGACGGAGGACTGATGAAAACCTAATATAATTTTAAGATAAAGTAATCATCTATCTGTAGGAAAAAAATACTTTTGATTTTATGCATTTAAACAAAACTTGTATTTTAGTACAATTTTAGGTAGTAAACAAACCATAACTATGATCTGTACTCTATGGAATGTATAAAAAAACACAGATTTTTATGACTTAAGTTAAATGTTGAAATAAAACTATTTTTAACGGATACTATCGCAATTTATTTGGTGTTATTTTACTATTTACACTGATCCCTGAAACGTCAGGATCAGTTTAAATAGTAAAATAACACCAAATAAATCGCGATAGTATCCGTTAAAAATAGTTTTATTTCAATGTGTAACATTCGCGTAAACTTTCGACAATATCATTAAGTTAAATGATTACTTTTAAACAATGAAACGTGTGCTACTTTTATTTACACTTTCTCAAAGTCGCTACACCAGTGACATCATTTGTGCTTTACTAAACCTCCCTGCCATGAAGTAACATAAATAGGGTGTCCAACGCCCTACCTACCACCAGGTGTACTGAATTAGTCATTCGCCTCTTTTGCATGGAGCCTAAAGTACTATCCACCCTAATAAATAACCTCCTTGACATCACTGGTGTTTAAATCCACGTCATGGGTTGCCATCAATATTATTTACTATATTAACAGAAATATAACAAGCTATTACAGTATACAAATCTGTCTACGTGATATATATATATATATTCCGTTCAACTTACTTTTTGTAATAGGAACACATCAAAAAAAGAATAAGCCGAAATACCTTACCTCTTTTGAACCTCTGTGATGTGCATTTAATATCTAAGATTCTAAGACGAATAAAAAATATATTCTTACGGCTAAGTATAAAATAATAGACGCATTTTTGATAATTTCTTTTATACGTCGAAACGCTATGAGATCATTAATCACGAGTCTTTATGTTCAGGGTTGTCAAAAATAAATGGCTATAGAATTTAGACTGATGTTGGTAGAACTGTATTTTCTCTTTAACACAAATTGATTGTCTGAGGATTTGTTAGATGCGTATAGATAATGAAAACGATGAAAGAAATATTGTGTTAAAACTTTTTGTAAATTGTCATGATGGCCTAAATATAAATTTCTAAATAAGCATAAACTAGTTGAGACACTAAACCAAAGCTGTCCAATAAATTTTAACCCTTTTAACAGTTTGATAAATCACACTTATCTATTAATAAATTTTAGTTTCCGTTCCAACTTCATCAATTTAATTATTCTCCAATATTTAGTTTCAACTGTTGAGACGAGATATTTCAGAATTATACAAAAATAATTTATGTGATTATATCTGAAAAATTGTTGTTCAATATTTGTGTTTCTTATAAAACCATTAAGATTTAAATTAAGTTATAAAATTATTGTCTCTACAAAATACCGATTCTATTGTGCTATACCACGGAAAGATTTGTGTGAGACAACCCTAGTGATACAATGGCGGGCAAATTATCCAGAGGCCAGCAGCAAGTGTACATAGGTACTTTGTAGACTTGCAGCATTTTGTATTATTATTGGAAACTGAGAATGAATTGTAAAATAGCAGGTTTAGCTTTTAAAGAGATTTTATTATTACTAGAGATCGCGTGGCGGTCGAATTTCGACCATGGTTTATTTCATTGGCCAATATTACTTGACCTGTCATTGTATAGACTTTTGTACCATGACAGGTCAAAATATATACTGTCATGTACACTCATAGCTGTATGTACCCGTTTTTGCATTTTTTTTTAACTTTGTAGCAAATATTGTTCAAAATTTTTAGCATTCGTCACTTCTTCTCTGTATAAACTATAAGTGTGCGAAATTTCATACTCCTCCGTGCGCCCAATTTTGGTAAAAAGGGATCCAAAGTTTTCGCTTCACGTATTTATATATAGATTACGATACCAAATATTATAGCACTGATAGTTGCTTGTATGTATAAATATGTTGTTCACAGACATGTATAATATGTTTATATTTAGAAAAAATATGTATGTTAGTATATTATATTTATCGGTGTTCTATAACCCATAGTAGGTTTAGAATCTAGATAGAGTTTTTTAATAATGCTCCAGATTATTGACTGATTCGTCAGTTCGTTAGTCAGTACTATATCAACTAACATTTAAAAAAATACAAGAATGGGACGAGATAACGTATGACAAAAATATTAATTGTGATATTCGTCAACTCGTCCCAATGGGCCAAGTTTGTTTTGGGACGAACTGATGAAAAATTCAAGTAAAAAATCAAAATTATTAATTTCATTTCATTCATGGGTTTACCCATTGTAGGTATTTTTGAATTGTCAGGAGGAGTCAGTCAGTATAAGTCGGTCGTGAAGCTAGTTGCCTGTTGCAAAACGTAGATCCTATGGAGAAGAATTTTTAAACATTATCTATTGTTTTTTCTAAACTTATAATTCTTTTTAATTTTGATGTATATTAACTGATTGTACAATGAGTTTTAAGTAAAAAAAAATACAAAATTCTAGATATTGGCACGCCATAATCGTTCCTCGTAAAAATTCTTCAGTTAACTCACTATAAGGTACACATGTTCACATGCACCCCAACCTGTCATTATTGACAGCAACTTTGTCATGATGCAGCTCGGTTTATTCTTAACGTACCTTCTACTAATACTTTAGAGTCATTTTTAACCCGTTATCTGCATTAAAGATGGTTTTACGTTGTATTTTACGAGTTAGCATTGTAGACTAGCTGTGCTCGCGGTTCGGTTCACTTTCAAATTAAAGTTTAATATATTTAGCAATGTTCGGGATTGTCAACCTTGTAAATATTGTTTATCTACATACCGTACACCTAGGGAGCTAACTCAAAAATCTCCATTTTTGAGTTATGCACTCCATCGAATTCCTTATCTCAATAGTCCCAATACCTACCGACCAATAAAGCAGATTTACAAATATCACCAACACTCGACGCTAGACGTTAAATTCACCAATACAAACTGAACTAAAAATAATAATATAATAACTTGCCACATCTCACACACGGCCGTCTAAGCCCAAACTAGGCAGAGCCTGTACTATGGTAACGAGACTGCTGATAAACATACTTATATATTTCTAAATACATACATATTATAGATAAATAACACCCAGACACAGAACAAATCGAAACAATCGTGCTCATCACACAATATTTGTCCTGGGTGGGAATCAAACCCACGACCTCTGGCTTAGCAGTCAGGGTCACTAACCACTAGATCAACAGGCCAGTCATCAAAATAATACAAACATCGTTAAGTATCTGGATGTGGAAAAAACTTAAATAATCCAATTAGCAATACTTAAAGTTTATAATATGTAGAAGAAGTGCATGGTTCTAAAATGTTAAAAATTATGTAAAATCGGCTTCATAAAGCTATAAGGGTCCAGTATATATGTTGATCTGTCATGGAACAGAAGTTTATACAGTGACAGTTCAAGTTATACTCGTCACTGCAATAATCGTCGAAATTCGAACGCCAGGTGATCTCTAGTATATATATGTATATAATTTCATGCTTAGAGGGAGAGGGATAGAGAAGACGAGTGGAGAGAGAGAGAAAGAGATAGAGTATAATGTCATGATGAGCCAAAAAAACTAGATACATGCCTTCAACAAAGTCTATACCGCAGTAGTCCCTAACCTTGTTATTTTATCAGAGATCTTCTCTAAGGTATATACTACTTATCCATATCATCTTAGTAAAGGGCGAAGGTCGGGGGGGGGGGAGCTGAATTGTAATTCTTTCAATTCATTTTTTATCTCTAATCTTTTGATTTTCTTTTTGTTACAGGTATGTTTATCATCACTCACTCTACTAGATATTATTATATCTTAGTCGCACAAGACACCACATTTTAAGTTGGTAAGAGCTTATCCAGATAGATTATAAGATTTTGTATATCCTGATTATTTTTATTATTTTAAGATTGCAGCAGTTCGGGACTAATTGAACCACAAGAAATAGTCACTACTAATCACTTAAGGTTACCCACTATTTAAATAGGTTGTAGGCAGGGGACAGCATACTCCTATTTTTTTTTCAGCGTGTGAAAACCCCCTCGGCCTGTCACCCCATCGGGGTTTTCGGTAAGGCGGTGTGTCGGAATCTAACCGACTAAAACCACACGGTCTTCCGTCACGGGTCTATGGCCGGAGGCGTAGGTATAACCGTAGAAGGAACTCCCTGGACCCCCGAAAATACAAACATCCCAAAAATTTATTTATTAATAGTCGTCTTGCCATCTTCAGCCAACAGCTTTTAACCTCTGCAACATCGATAACAGTTTATTTATTGCGGAGACCTCTTATGCAGATGTTCCTAATTCATACACTACACATATCCATCACTTATCTAAACTCTTCTCCAAATTTTTTTAAAACCATTTTTTACTAAAACCACTCACTTGTTTGTGATTTCTGTACGCCAGGGCTATACGCAACAACGGTGACCCATAAAAACAGCAGTCAAGACACTCGGTGAGTCCCAACCAAGGTTACGTGTCTTGAAGCCCGCAACGAATTAAATCAGAAGTGAATTGGAGGAGTTGCAACATAACATTTGATAGCAATTACCTTTTGAAGTTCACACGACAAGTCTCGGTCCAAACTTTCTTTGAAATCATTTTGAGGACCGGAGCAAATCTAATAATAATAATATGGGGCCAGTCGGTATGCCGTAACAATAGTCCCCTACCTGGCACTCTTGCCAGTAATAATGGCAATTATGGCACTACGATTTGGGTAACTGAATTGTACAGGTAGGGCTGTTAGATGCTGAGGCTCTCAAACTTTTTATATTTTTTACGACACGAAACAAAGTACATAATATACATTTTGTTTTATTTTGCAATAGCGTTTACTTTTATCATTAACTTTTAATTAATTAAATCGTGTTTTTGAAAAATGTAAACCTACTCACTTATAGACCTGAGTTAGGTTACAAGAACACTAGTAACAGGTCATCCATGAAACTAATAAACATAATTTTTAAAGAAAAAGAAACTTTATGATGTATTTACAGTAATAATAATACATCAAGACCACAATTTAAATGGAATAGAATTAAAGTTCAAACTTTTGAAGTGTTCTTTTTCAACACCTATTAAGTCATCTAGTCATTGAAATTTTTCTATGTAGGAATTATCACTAGACTATAATTTAATTCCACACCTATTCCAAAAGTTTGAGAACCTCTGTTCACGGGCAGGTACTTAAAATACTTTGGCGCCAGACAGTAACAATTTTTTCCTTTCTAAAATGTATTATCATTGACTGTATGTTACTTGTGTTGGTACTTCATCGCTATTATGTATATTTTATATAAGAATACTTTAGCTTTTGAATTCAAAAAAGTTTACAATGACAGAGAAGTAATAAATATTTCAAGACTATTTTTTAGGATTGACATCAGGTTATAAAATTTGTACAATATAATTTGCATCACATCGTAAGACACAAATGGATGCGGTCGTCTTTTTTGAAGAGGTACCTATTGCCTTGCCGAGGGTGGCACGTTCTTGGACGGGATTATTTTAAATTGATAGGCGTTTGTCTTTCATTTCACAAATGGAAAATGACGATAAAGACAAAGATGGGATACGCCTATTCAAGAGAAACTTATTCAGTCTACTCTTAACCGTTCCAGGCCTAAATTTATCTGGAAACACGCAGGCAGTTCATTCCAGATTTTGGCGACTCGTTGCAAAAAGGAGCGTTCATGAATATGGAAAAAACTGTGCTACTCGAGCCACAGAGTTATAACTTGTTTTACATATATTGAACATACTATGTGGTACTTAAATATTTTTAGATTTATAAACTTAGTTTGAAAGCGTTCGTAAAACCCCCGTGGATAGAACTTTACTATGTCCAAACGTCATAAACACCACATTTCAAGCCCTTGCATGTGTAAACGATACACTTTAGATCACCCATGGCGGTTATAGCTTAGAATCCGAAACGTTAATAATTTAAAAGTGCGTGTTTACAACCGGTGGCTAACTTTTTGACCTTGCCTTCCGCATACTCCATATTCATGTGAATCTGTGATGTTCAACATTTTTGAACACACAGTCTATCTGTCCTTTTTTAGTTCTAGAATCTAGTTTTTGAAGGAAATGCTCTTTTAGGGGCCCTTGAACAACAACGAAAGGTTATATTTTCTAAAATCTACTGTACGGTGTACTACAAGATGGTTTATACATTTCAATTAATTATTTAATTGAAACTCATGAAGAATAATACTTAAATGTTTCTCAGGGATCTTTAACGTTTCCTAAAACACTGTGTGTTTTAGTTATATAAATTCTGATATATTCACTACATCATTTTACGCCTTCATGATGATATCTTTGGGAATGCTACACGCAGAAAAGAGAAAACAGAACTTACTTACTCAGCTAATATTATGAAATGATTACAAAAGGATCAAAAACTCAAGAAGGATTTAACTTCATGGCCATAAAACAGGATTTAAATTGATTTTTCGTACTTTTTTGCTCATGCGAAGTATACAGATTTGTAAAAAAACCAACGAGACAGCAAATAGGAAACAAAAATAATAAACGTTTATTAAAATGATGTAAAAATACTACATTAAATTTATATAATGCAAACATGCAATATCTTCGTCCCCAGGTTCAATTAAACGTAGTAATTTTCAAGGTGTCACAGTTTGAGAAACGCTGTTTTAATGGACGATATGATATGCGCGGATTGCATGCGTACTGCCAGTATCGTAACACTCCTCGTGTTTCATCCGTAAGCTGTTATGACACGTCATATTTACTAGTAAACCTGAAATAAATTGTTGTTTAGATGATTTAGCTTCATTAATTGCTTGATTATGATACTTTATACTTAAGTTATAAGTTAGATGACAGTTTAACTGCTTCTGTGTAAGGGTTTATTTAGTTTTTCTTGCCATTTTCATTAGTATGTTAACTGGATACCAGTGACGTTTATTAGTTACCGGGTTGCGATAAATAAGGTATGATCACGTTTGTTGATGACTGCTTGAATGGCAGAGTGATATAAAATGATTTTCACTTTACTCCGAAAGTACCTTAATCCTGCAGAAGACCACAGTTGAAAAGCATTATAAGCTTATTGCCGCATTTTTCCTGTTCAGTAGGGTTGTCAAAGCAGAACTTCATTGGGAGAGAGGACAGGGTTGCCAATGTGTGAGTTACATCACTGAAGTAGCGAATTTTTTAGGCACGGGTGATTGCATATTGTCCACAAGCCTGGTTATAGGTTGCTGTATGTTCTGAGTTTTGGTGTAATTTGTTAATTGTCTGTTTTGAAGTCCGAAAAATGTTAAGCCCGGTTTTATTTTGCTTTAAATATTAAAACAGTGTCCCTTTTATTGATGAAAGCTAATGGTCTCCAGTGACATTTTGTCAATATTTACAGATACAAAACAAAACGTCTTTAAGTGTTTATGACCTCAAATATCCTTTTCAATATAGGCTATAATGACTGCTTACTGTGGAAGTGACTTCGACTTCCATAGTAAGCAGTCATTCGCCCTCTCTTACCGATGGGGGGCATCAGTAACACAGATGAAACTTTGACCAGTTGGGTCTGTCGATAGTTTGGACATCCCACAATCCGTTTGCTAGTCCGTAGTCATCGCACAAACTATATTTATGAACTATGATTGATTTGAAACAAAAACTCCTTAGGATATCGACTATAATTATCAGGTCATTATTGTCCCACCAGTGGGTGCGGTTTCTCAGAAGGCTTAAGGTGATTCACAGTCTCAGTTAAAAGGCTCATCGAAGTATCGAATCATGCGACAAAATGAGATTTTTTTTCATCAAAATATATTGATTTTACCGCAAACGGCCTATAAAGACAATAAAAATTCTTTGCCGACCCATATCAATATCATTATCTTAAAGTATTCTGGTAATTTGAGCACTAAACCGATTTTAATGTACAATCGCTAATAATAAGACACACAGTCGGTAAACTGGAATCAGGACCCAGCTATAAAAACGCACACTGGGTATACTGGAGTCCACCTTCGTCATAATTTGAATAAGTAAAAAAACAAATTAAAATTCTTTATGAAATTTGGTACTTTTAGATCTTACTTTATTAATGTAATAAAAAAAACTACATGCACAGTTGTATAACGGCGGCATTAATGCCCAGGGCATTCTCTTCCAGTCAGCCTAAAGGTGAAATGCTATAAGATTAACGGTGAAGGAAAACATTGTCAGAAACTATGGGAGAGCCATGCTTCGGCACGCATGGGCCGGCTCGACCGGAGTGATATCACAACCTCACAGAAAACCGGCAGTGAAGCAATGGTTTCATTGCTTTTCGCCGAGTGAGTGAGGTTACGGAGGCCCTAACCCTTCCCTCTCCCCCTCTTCTCCCCCTACCCGCACTGTCCCTCCTCCCCACTTCCTCTCCTTCCCCTACTTGGGAGTAGGGGAAGGAGAGGAAGTAAGTAACCCTTCTCTATAGAGAGATCCCTCTTCCCCGCTTCCACTATTCCCACCTTAAAAGCCGGCAACGCACTTGTGACTCTTGAGTTACAGGTGCCCATGGGCGGCGGTAGTCGTTTACCATCGGGTGACCCGTCTGCTCGTTTGCCCCATATCCCCCAATCTCATAAAAAAAAACTTGCATACCTAAGGGTAGGTTAAAAGTCTGTATTTCTATACGTTCGAGCTAGTGAAAACCACTGAACAGATTTGAATGCTGTTTTGTTATTATGATCTGAATAGGTAAAAATGAGGTAAGTTGAAATAAATCAAAAAAATTGTAACACAATGTTGTACCCTGGCAAAGTATAGCCGGGTCACTTGTAAAAGAAAAATGAATATCTTCAATAGGTGATTTTGATTAAGCGAGTTTCTGAGAAGTGATCTGTAGGATACTTCGAAACAAGCTCCCAAGAGATATTAGTAGATCTACTATAAAACGATGCTTTAAAACGTGAGCCTATAGATTTCTCCTAAGGTTCTGTAATAATATTTAAATTGTGACTCCAGGAGATAATACCCTGAATGCTCTTTTTGACAAGTATATCCTAGAAACTTGTAGAAGCGATGGCTGTAAACGGTAGCTTGTACAAACCCAAAGCTAGATTCCTGGAGACAGGATAAAAGAGGATCTTCCGAGCAGGGTAGGTGATCAACAGTTGATTTTGGGAAGTTCAATATATTCTAATCTGTTGGGGAACTTTCAATGCGCGATGTAGAACTACTGATTACGAACACATGGTTAGGAATATTTTCACTGAATGACCTTGATTTATATTTGCAGCAAGCCGCCATCGCCGAGTACTAATTGGGCCCAAATATAACCAATCATTAAAGATTTTTGATGATTCTAATTGAAATTTATACATTCTAAAAGCTGGATTATAGACATGTATTCTGCTTTAAATACTTTGTTGAACACACGGCTCATTTAAACTGGTCCGAAGCCGTAGACAGTGTGAATAGTTACGTAGGTCCTACGGAATCCTAAAATAATGTACGGTCGCTCTATAAAAGTAATTAACTCGGACTGAAGATAATTGATGAAGCTCAGAGATTACTACCATAGTATTCCAAGCTCCTTACTAAAGGAAAATAAACTGTAACTCGTTTTGTTTAAGGAAGGAATTCAAATGACGGCGGTTTGGTAGACCGTAATAAAAGTACGATGGGCGTAGGGCCAGACGGATAGAGGAATAAGTTTTTTTTTAGTAGTTATGCCGTAGATTCCCCTTCGGTATTATTATAAAATCTTCAAGTTAGACCATTTTTGTTTTGGATGTGTGACGGATGGTGTTTTGACTTGTACGCGTGTGTGCGTATGTGTTTATAATTTTGGTCAGGGTTATGCGCTGGAGGGCTTAGGATAGTCATTAGTTTTATGTAGTTATAATGCATCTGAATTTTTTGTTGTGGGTCAGAAGAGACCCATAATATAACGCCTGGGTAACCTTTTAGGAGTATTTTATGAGTTACAATATTCCATATCACGGAAAGAGACATGATTGCTTAAAATAAAATTAGAGAACAGCACGATGTTAGGTAAACGCAAGATATAGTGGAATAGGTCTACGCAACCAATTCATTCGTTCTTTTAAATTTAAATATGGAACATAATATATTTTTTTAAGTGACGAAACAGTCAAGACTTAATGAACAAAACAGGTCACAAAACTATTTGTAATCTCGCAATAAATCTTCTTTTTAAATACCTGCCTACAACAATTATTTTTACATTTTATATACGACCGCATTGCATTCAACTTTGTTAATATTCAAAAGAAACAGAAGCCGATATAAATTAGTCTTTTTATGCTCATTTATATTATAAGCTGAATGCAAGTAGGCCAAAGTGAACGGACCAAACTTGTAACTAAGTAATCTATTGCAATCAATTCTGTCAAAGTGTTATCCTGAATCTATTACTTCAATCGGCAATTTATATCTACTGTCTCTTAAATAGAATGTTTTTGTTAAAACTTCAAGCTTAAGAACCCTTTTAAACTTACAAAGAAAAAGTCAATTTTAAATCTACTTCATCATTGCTTTACAATTTCGCGCGCATTTAAAAATGGCGGAGGTTTTTTTTATTCGTCTATTCGTCATGGGATATGGTTGCAGCCTCTTGTACCTGAGTTTTTCTTTTTTATATTTAACCTGCTTTGTCTAAAGACGGAATAATAAAGATTTTATTGGTTAATAGTAGGCTTCGTTTGAGATATAACTAATGTCTTTAATATTTACAAATCTATGAAAATTACAGGCAAACATTATGCCAATGACATCACAAGAGCCATTGGGATGTGCTTTTCGCAATTATTGATGCCTCAAATATTAAAAAAAATATATATATGTAACTCATCTCGTAAGTAAAGAAATATATAGCCAAATATTACATTCATAATAGAATATATGACAGAGATAGAAAGTGTGATAATCTTTTTAATCAATATAACTGGTACGATGGCTTTTGTCTTGAATCTTTCTTTTATTAGTGTGACCTTTGTGGTCCAGTGGTAGTACATTCGCTGCAACGCCAGAGATTCTATTCCCGCTTAGTCAAATATTTGTATGCATGAATAAATCTATTTGAATTTGCGTGTGTTTCTATGTAAGTATATTATGTACCTATATATTTACAAATAAAAACGTGTTTTATAACCCAATATTATGGCTTAATTATTACATAATTTAAATAACTCAAAACAAATTACACAACATTTAAAACCAACTTTAGCTGACATATAAAAAACTTAAATAAAACTCACCGGCGTTTGTACCCCTTAATGTGTTAATGCACCGTCTATATGGACAAAGGGTTGTTTTTTATAACAGGGTTGATGTATAAGCCATCTTTTATACATTTATGATGTCCGGCTGTAAAACAGAAATACACCATTAGCGGAGATGCCTCGGCGTTTTTCGGACAACTTCGGGAGAGGTAACGAAGTGTTACATTATGTATTTGGGTAGGGTCTTTCTTGTACAGTAGCTACATTTCATGGAAAAAAAAGTATTAACAGGACGATCTTTTTGTAGACATATTTTTAGTGCTTTTAATAATAATTGTTTTAAGCGTATTTCATAAACCAGGTAGAAGTCGAAAAACTTGTAAATTTTAAGAAGGAATTCTATATTAATATTATAAAGTTTGTTACTCTTTCACTCTATAACTCCTCAACCGATCAGCATGCATTAATTGCATTCCCATTACTAAAGATACAGAAAAGGCTATAGGGTTTCATCCAGACCATTAATTAAGAAAAAAGTACCATGTAGGGAAAGAAAAATAACTTACACGCAGCCTTACAGTATAACCTCACTTATCTGTACCTGCATTGTCTTTTATTTCATGAATACCTACATACCTATTTATTTATAATTTTTACCTGAACCTTTGTTGCTGACTGTACCAAATAATTCCATGGAGCCGTTGGAAAAGAAAAGAAAAAAATATTCAAAAAACTCTTAGAGGCGTTGTATCTATGTCTGTGTATGAACTTTTATCAGTGCTTTTAATAAATCTCTTGGAGCCGCTGGGAATTCATGTGTTGAGATTTAAAAACATTTCATTATTTATATTTTTATTTATTTATATATTTTTGGAGCTGGTGGGAATATACGAACAATAGAATTTTTGGGCTTTGGGAACGAACCGTCATTAGTAATATTATAATTTAAAAAAAATCTACTAACGGTGACATAAAACCTTTATGATAAAAAAAAAATATATATAAAGTATTTCATTATGTTCGCGTTCCTACGTCATTTAAAATTTTAAATATGGAACAACGCTCATTTTGCCGTACACTTGCTCAAAGATGTTTTAGGCTGACTGTTTAAACTAAGAACCATGTATTTATAATTTTCACACACTGGTTTTCACAGTAGAAACACTACCGACTTCAATGAATACTTTCTTTTCTGCAAAGCCCTTTATTCTCTTTGGAATATATTATTACCTCATAGAAATAACGTAGGTATTGTGTTATTCACATAGGACAGACTAGTTGAGACATATATGGTATTCTTAGTAATTTTGTCGTCAACATGACGTGGGTATTGATGTGTCAATCTAACTGCCTCTAAGTGGCTCTGTTTTTGTAGATTAATGGAATAGAAAATGTCGGTAGTTGTGTTGTACAAAGGTCCTAATAGATATTTATGATTGTCTAAGAATGAGTAATTTACTTTGAAGGTAATAAATGACTTTACTTGCAATATGATGAAATATTTGATTTCGTAATCGATTGTTTTATAACAATTTCTGTGTGTTTATTGGCGGTAAATGTAGCTAGTTATTAAGGGATATCACGAAACCCGTGTGATTATTTAACGTTTAGATTTAAACTACGTATAAATAGATGAACGCGAAGACACTATTTTTTTGCTAGTTTTTCTTTATCTTACCTAGAGTCAAAATTTCACTTTTTTAATTTTGTTATCACATTTTGAGTAAATTAAAAATAATGTTGTATTACATCCAACATTATTTTTAATATACTTACTGGGACATACATTTAAACTACGAAAATAATGCTTTTTTAAAACATTCTGTATTCCTGTGTCCATTTTTTCATAACCTTGAAGTTCTCACAGTTCGAGTACACATCTATATTCAGGGCGTTGTATGTGTCAGCAACGTGGAGTGTTGACATCCATCCACTGAACTGAAAGGTGTTTTTGTCGCATACACGCGGTTTAGTTTCTAAGACCATTAAGTTAATATGTGGTAGTAAGAACAGATACATATGGTAGTTCAGGATAAATAGTTATTTTAAGAATAACTAGTTACTATAGTAAACTCGTTAAATAACTGGTTATTTTTGTTTAACCCCCTGATGTTAAAAAAAGGTGTTAGAAATTTGACGTTTGAGTAGTTTGAGTTTGTTTGTGTTATCGTAGCTTCCAAACGTAAGAGCAGATTTCAGTGTTTGTTTTTGGAAAGATTATATAACTGATTTTCACTGGAAACGAGCGATTATAGATCGAAACAGGCAGATATTATACTATGTTAATCATTTTTTTTTTTTATAATTTTACATTTGACAAAGCAAACTATTGTTGCGGTAACTGTGTGTCGATCTATAATTTTTAATTATAATAATTATTTTTAAATTGACGATTTCGAATAATTGATGATCAATTTTATGAAATAAAGATATTGAATTGATATAGTTTTTACCCAAATTTATTTAAGAATATGTTTATTCCTTTAACAAAAATGTGTCAAATTTTTTTATCTAACTTTAAAAAAGAAAGAAAGAAGAAGATACCCAATTTAACAGTGTTATTTTGTTACATTTTTTATATTATATTTTGGATAGATTCTTCGATCTGTCTTATTAAAACTTTGGAAAAAAAAGCACAGATACTTATACAATATTAACAATTTATATCATATTATTTCCTGTGTGTTATGTTAAGTACCATGACCACCATAATGATATTTTCATTTTCTTCTTGCCAAACTTTTTAAGAAATATCATCACATTTTGTGCACACTACTAAAACAATATACCATATCCGATCTTTCTAAGTTCTGAACAAATAAGTGACGTTTCCTAAGCGCGGCCTTTTGCGGAACTGTTGATGTTATTAAGTTTTCTCTACAATTAAACTTTGCATTCTTTGAGCAACTAAGTAGAAAGTCTTATTTGATATGGCAAATGTTTTTTTCTACACCATCTCGTTAGCGCTGTTTTCTTGGCACTTATTTGTATGATTACTAGGAATTACGATGTTGATGGTCGCTTTATTTCCTTTGGAGGGTTCTTTGGTAGTTAGGTGAATATTTCTTTAGTTTTTGTAGCTACCGGTATGAGATAGAAACATCACTCTATGGTATATAGCGGATGCTCATTTATAACCTTTTAACGTTGTCAACTCGACCCTTTTATATTTTTTGAAGTGAAAACTTCTTTAGGCACGTTTGTGCACTTTTGCTATGGGGAAAAAGCACTGAACTTATGACCGTCACGCTAATAATACATATATAGATTCACTAAAGATTAAGTTCTGTCAGCTTCTTATTAATTAATGTCACCAACCTGCTTATGTGACGTTTTAAGTTCGTCGTTTCGTATAAGTTTTCACTTCTGTCGGCAGTCCCACGACTGTCTATTTTTTATTTTTGTGTATGACCTCGCATAACGTTTTACAGGGTAGTCTGATTTCGATAATTCTTTTTTATTGTATAAGACATACTTATTGTATGTTTGGCGCCGACTCAAAGTTATTTAAGTGTTTACATTAGTGTCGGAGTTTAGTTGAACTAACGAGTTTATTTTCCACTTTTGAGTTTTTTCTCCTTTAATCTGTTTAATGTTTTGTTAAAAAGTTTTTATTTGAGATACATTTAGCTTTACCAATCACGTATATATTATTGTTTATAAACTTTCGCAACTATACTTACATATGATATGTGTAATTAACCGTCCATTATTTACTTTTGTAGGTTGTAAGGTATCTGTAGTTCTGACAACGTGTTTACAAAATTTCATCACGATCAGTTAAGTAGTTAAGGTGTGAAAACGTAACTAACAAACAAACAAGCACACTTACTTTAGCATTTATAATACTAGCTGCTGCGCCCCGCGGTTTCACCCGTGTAAGTCCCGATCCCATGGGAATAACGGGATAAAAAGTAGCCTATACGTTAATCCCAGGTCTCCAGCTATCTACATACCAAGTTTCATCGCAATCGGTTCAGTGGTTTTTGCGTGAAAGTAACAAACATCCAACCATCCAAACTTTCACATTTATAGTATTAGATTACTTGGTAAGTTAGGATTAGTTATAATGATTCATTTATTTCAAGTAACTCAAAATTCAACTAATTTCATGTAAAATTTTAGTATAATGCAAAACTTATTGAATGTGTCAGACTCGAAGAGGGGAATAAATATAAAAGATGAATTCATTGGGTATCAGATTTATTATTAACCGACTCCAAAAAAGGAGGAAGTTCTCAATTTTTTTTTATGTCTGTTACCTCAGAACTTTTAACTGGGTGAACCGATTTTGATGATTCTTTTTTTATTTGAAAGCTGGTGATTCCCGTGTGGTCCCATTTCAATTAGTCCAGTTCTGACAATGGCATCCATGAGAAAACCATATAAGTCTTATATGGAATAGTTTTCTTTTTGAAGTCAGTTTTTTTTGAAAGAATTACAAATCGAGGGTTTGGTGAATTGGAATTAGCTATTTAAAATATAATCTATTGGAAGTGTCGTGAGTGTCTTTCATTCTTTTCTCTTCATTCTTTTATTGGTATTAAAGGATGAAATCGAAATATATAGGCACAATAGTTATAATTTCGCACTTATTACACTTTCTTAAACTCTTTTTTAGACTTTTTATACGATTGGAATATGCGCGTGGAATACAAGTACCTATACTTATATTACTGTAACCAGCTTACTATCCGTTACGTCGTATGTTCCTCTATCATCTTAAAAACCTTTAACATCACCCAGAGACCCAATACTCACTTTTATAGTGCATAGACCGGTCAAGTCTTGATAAATTTCTCTTCTATTCTGTCCTTATATGAAGCGAGCACACGCCAACATGAAGCTATAAATCTTGGGCGCCATTTCAAATCTATCACGTAGCTTTTTGCTTAGAAATGCGAAAGCAATCATTATGAGACAATAACTGGTAGTTACTGTTTTTTTCCCGGTTTTAATCTTCGAGTCTATAAGTATTGTTTGTGTTAGGTGTAAGAAGTGAATTGACGTAATTATTTGATTGTGGTATAAATATATAAAGAATATAAGCAATAATTGCCTAGCATTAGCGAAATTATAACTGGCCTGTTGGTCTAGTGGTTAGTGACCCTGACTGCTAAGCCAGAGGTCGTGGGTTCGATTCCCACCCAGGACAAATAATTGTGTGATGAGCACGATCATTTGTTCTGTGTCTAGGTGTAATTTATCTATAATATGTGTGTATTTAGATATATATAAGTATGTTTATCAGCAGTCTGGTTACCATAGTACAGGCTCTGTCTAGTTTGGGATCACACGGCCGCGTGTGAGATGTCTCAAGTTATTATTGTTATTATTATTCTCTAAGTATATTCATCTTAAAACTTATCAATTACATTTTTAAATATGTACGAAACAAAATAAGTATTTAAATTATTATTCTCTTTATTCATCTTTTGCCATATAAATTACATTTTTAAATATGTACACAAAAATATATTTATTTAAAAATATAAAAAATAGTAGACCACCGACATCGGGTACAGGGACCAAGATACCGGTGGTTAGGGCTCCAAAGACAGGAACCTCCTCACTATACGGGCCGTGTCGAGAAGAACTGCCTTCTGCATCAGTCCCTTGATCCAACCGTCTAACGCGAGCCTCTTAAGGTGTTGATCGAGGCTCTTGGCTATTAATCCATGAGCCGATATGACAATCGGAACAATGATCGCCGATTTGACATTCCACATATCGACAATCTCGTGAGACAAATCCAAATATTTGATTTGTTTATCTTTTTCGACTTTCACGAGATTCTCGTCATGAGGAACAGCGATATCGATGATCATTGCACGGCGCTCTAATCGGTCTATCACCACTATATCAGGTTTATTTGCAACAATAGTTCTGTCAGTGATGATAGATCGATCCCAATACAATGTGGCTCGACCATTTTCGAGAACTGGGTCGGGCACATACCTGTAATATGGCACCTCTGAATTCACAAGGTTGTATTTAAGGGCTAGATGTTGATGTACAATCCTGGCCACTAGGTTGTGTCTGTGCAAATATTCACCATTGGCAAGACAAGAACAACCAGAAATAATATGCCTGATAGATTCACCGGGACGGTGGCATGCCCGACAGATGTCAACCGTACCATCTTTCAGGATATATTTCCGATAGTTATTTGTCATAACAACTTCGTCCATAATTGCAAAGACAAAACCTTCGGTTTCTCCGAAGAGATCACCGAACCGTAGCCAAGATGTGGACGCTTTTAAGTCTATATCAGGCCCATTTAGGGCCGATAAAAACGACCATGAAGTGCTTTGCCCTTCCATACCTCCCTGCGCTCATTAGTACTAAGAACTACAGGTTTGCGCCAGTTCTCTTTAGCCAGAGCGAGCGGAGTGAGTCCGTTGTCCACTGCAACCACATTACAATGCACTCCCACATCAGTATGAAGAAAATATTCTCTAAGGTTGTATATCTCACGATTGTGTAAGGTCTTAATGTTTAAAAGTCCACGACCTCCAAACTTTCGTGGGATATACAACCTCATTACCGATGAACGTGGGTGGTGCATTCGAAATGCAGTAAGCAGTGTACGGACTCTCCTGTCAAGGGCATCTAGTTCCGTCTGAGTCCATCTAAGTATACCAAAGGAATACATCAGAACCGGCATGACCCAACCGTTGCAGGCACGCATTTTGTTACCCCCTGATAAAAGACTTTTTAGCACTTTTTTCAGGCGGCCAAAAAAGCGTTCCTGCAGCGCTTGTTTCATATTAGGTTCAGGTATTCCCAATGATTGTGATATACCTAGATACTTGTAGGTTTCGGTGGCAGACAGAGATCTGAGTTTTGTTGAATCGGAAAGTTCGACTCCTTCAGATTCCACTATCACGCCTTTCTTTACATGCATGACTGCACACTTGTCCACACCAAATTCCATCTTGATAGAGTTACTAAAGTTTTCAGTTACCTTTAGTAACGCTATCAATTGCAAATTAGTGGGGGCCAGTAGTTTCAAATCATCCATGTATAGAAGGTGAGATATAACTAGATCATCTTTCTGCTACCTATAGCCTAGTCCTGAACCCTCTAACAGAGTACTGAGAGGGTTCAAAGCCAGGCAAAACCACAAGGGACTCAGACTATCACCTTGAAATATGCCCCGCTCAATCTTTATTGGTACATCGCTTGCGGCAATCTGCCGACATCCTGGATAGCGAAGTACCGTCCTCCATTGCCTCATACATGACTTTAAGAAAGTGCAAAGAGTTGTATCAATTTTATACAACTCTAGCACTCTCAAAAGCCACGTATGTGGGACCGAGTCATAGGCCTTCTTATAGTCTATCCAACATGTCGACAGCTTCTTACAGTTACGACGCACCTGTTGGCTAATGGCCATATCCATGATAAGGAGCTCTTTAGTGCCACGGGTCCCGCTTCTACATCCATTCTGAGAAATAGAAATGATCGAATTTTGATTTAAATGTGTAGTAATTTTGAGTCTCAGAATAGATGTTAGAAGCTTATATACGGTTGGTAAGCACGTAATAGGTCTATAGTTTTTGAGATCCATGGCACTACCGGATTTGTAGAGCCTGAATCCAAAGCTGATTGGAATTGAGATGCCAAACGGGCATGTGAGCTTCGGAACCACTTAAGCCAAAATTGTGCAGTCCGTCTGGTCCAGCTGATTTCCAATTTGGTAATGAACGGACTGCACTACTTACGTCCTCTGTGACTATGGCAATAGGTTCCATTTTTTGTATACTCTCACATGACCGCTTAACATCTCGCATCCAATCACCTTCTGTATGAGTGACAGGCACCGATTATTATTATTATTATTGGCGGCATACAGCGGTGTTTCGGACGTAGGGCCGAAGCACCGCTGTATGCCGCTGTATGTCGCTATATGCCGCTATATCCCGCTGTATACCGCGGTTTGCCGCCACTTCTGATTTAAAAGTTTATATACGTAAAAGAAAAAAAAAACACTTGAACGGTGAAAGAAAACGTAAAGAATCGTGTATAACTGAGACTCTTCTGTAATGTTTTCTAATATCTAATATGTCAGCATCGTGGACTATAGCCATTTTACTCTCATATTAAGGAGACGCTTATGCGCACTATGGGAGTTTGTATTCCGGAAATTATCGGTGATATCGTAAATTTATGCCTAAATTAAATATAACAATTAATATATTATGAGAATACTACACAGAGAACGCATTTGTATATATAACCATTAAAAAATATTTGCACTATTTGCAGTCGAATATTCTAACCACGTCACCATATTCCAGGATTTTGAAAACAAGGTCATCAAATCTTTAAAAGAAAACCTATTTTTTAGTATAGATAAATAATTGCCATTAAAAGTAAGAATAGTTTTCTTTATTCTCACTGTATCCAAGAATGGACAATTTAATTTCGCAAACACTTATAGCAAACTCAAGGAAAAAAGTAGGTTGAAAATACTGCGTCGCTCGGCCGCCTTTCTCAGCCCGGTCATGAAGCATTATCTATTGTGACATTGATTGTAATTTAAAGAAATAACTAATTTACTTTTAGTGTAAAAATGAAATGAACTCGAGACATTCTTCTTGTTCAGTTTTTTCATCTTAATGACGCATTATGTAACTGATCGGTGGTCTACAAGAATTGAAAGACGACCATTTTTATTACAAGAATTTGCCAAGTACCTATTATGTCGTTGCAATATTTTAATTAGTTGCTCTTATTGCTAAACTTAGGTGTAATATTAACTTTTAAACTTTCGCGTTCCATGATATAATTATGTATTTATACGGCAATTAACGCGATCACGAAAAGGTATTACATACCTCTGAATTGCCTGACAAAATGCATCCGCAAAATGTGCGGGTGGATGAAGAACATTCTACCTCACGATCTCGACGGTCACAGGCTGAGCCAGTCAGCCTGTGACCACGGCCAGTGCAACCTGGTCGAAACGTCAGGCAATTCAGAGGTATGTAATACTTTTTCGTGATCGCGTTAATTCCCGTATAAATACATAATTAGGTATAATAAATACGAAGAATACCAAGATGACTATCAGGCCAAATTACTATCTTTTTATTATTAAACGTCAAACGAGTAGGTTTGGTAGAATTTTGTATGAAAAATAGTATGTACCTACGTGTCAGCTCCGATGCACGACTGAAACTTATAATCGTACAATGACATATATATATAACAAATGTAGACGCTATACATACATACTTATATGCATCTCTCTCTCTTTCTTTCTTTCTTTTACACTACTCACGAATGGAGTTTACAATACAACACAATTAAATTTACACACACACACACTTTTATACACACACATGATTTCAAAGTGAAAGAAGTAAGACCACGTACTGCTATTATTAATTTCAGTCCTCATAAAATTTCCGTACCGTTGGCTTTATATGAACATTGATTCTTAGGAGTAAATTCCAAAAAGCAGGCATAACGTGACGCCTAGCTGTTCTCAGCTTAAAAACATTAATTTAAAAACCGACTACAATTTTCAGAGCATTTTAAGATACTAGATATATTAACTGATTTATTATATATTTTGATTTGAGCACACGAAACTACGTAATTGAAATGACAGTGTTGACGTTTTAAAGGATCTGACGTAATAAAATGACAATGATGGAATGGCAAGTACATAATATTTCAAGTGGTCGTGAATCGTGGTCAAATTCATATGTTCCGAGCACACGACTATAAAAATATAAGAGGTCTCATATAATTAATAAATGATGATATTTAAATAACAGATTCTCGTGACTAAGCAATAAAGACCAAAGTAATTTGAACTGCAACTATATTTACTATTGACGTGTAGTCTATTAGGTATCAGAGCTTTGTGCTTCGCAAAGGTTCTTGAGCTATGAAGACTATTTTGACAGTTGACCACAGGTACACCTCATACACCTGTTACAACTAAGTACATGTAAAATATTACTAAAGTATGTTCCGGATGTCTTAATAAAAGCTGTTCCCGGATCCCTCCTATTTTAGGCAGTACAGCATACCCTGTGGTTTTAGTTTCCCGCCCCACCGAAAACCCCGGTGGGGTGACGGCCCGAGGGGGCTTCCAAACGCAAAAAAAAAGGTACCTAAAGTATGAAATTTTTTATACTAATTACATTTTATGATTAGCAGGTATTCCTCTGTCAATAGCATTCGTTATTATTTCCTTCCAGCATTTATTGTATGTATTTCATGGTGTTGGTATTCCGAATAAGAAAAAAAATATACATTTATAAACGGTAATGAATATATAATTCAAAAAGCAGTCTTGCTTCTTCAGAAACTGGACGAGACAAAATGGTTTGCAGTACACCAACATTCCTATAATTCCAATTATAATAATAAGTCATCAGCATTTCTCTTTGCCCACAGTTCTGGACACATTCCATCAAAACATGTTGAACGTCCTCATATTCATATATACTTATTTATTCAGCACATACACCCATACATATCGAGGGGTCTGAGGCGAATTGATTCAAGCGCCACATTGGACGATATTGAGTCATATACATCGTTGCAATCAGAGATTTTTTTTGCGTCTTTTGGTCCGGGTTTCATGAAAATCTGACTACTTTTTTGGCGTAGAAATCTATTTTTTTTGATCTATTACTGAATTTCCTTGTACTTGAATCGCGTTACCTTGAACAGAAAATAGGACATTTTGACTTAACCGACATCTAAATCGCTACACAATACCTTTAAACTAATGAAATTTACCTAAATAAAAAGCCTTTTAGACATAGTTTCATTGACTTCCAGCTATAATGCAATGAAAGCAATACTTTGCAGACAGTGATTTTTTTTTCAAAATATTTTACTTAAAATTGCTCTCCTGTAAACTTATCAAAATGGCACTTGAGTCAATTCGCCTCAGACCTGTCGATATATAATTAATTTCTAAGTGACAGAAAACGTAATGCTTTACCGTTGGCTTTATTTAAAAATCGATTCTTAAGGAGTAAACTCCAAAGACTTTCTAGCATATTTGTATTGTACCTCAGTAATCAGATTAAAACATCCAAAAATAAGCGAATATTCATCTCATTAACCAGAGGCCATATAAAACGAAACAGCAAGATTTTAAGTGACCGGTAGCTAATCAAATATTATCCAAACACACTAGGTCAGCTTGTGGAATGAACGGGACATAATTTTCAACTCATTATACCTTCTCGACCGGTTTGTTTGGTTTAACAGATTTTGCACTGTCCGCTAAATATTTTAGACCAGTTATTCGGAAATTAGTTTCACAATGCAATTCTACAAAACAGCTCTTTAAAAGAAAATGTGTTTTTGTAGAAATGTTGTGTTGTTCAATGAGTTCTAGAACACGGATAGACATATTAAGAATTTACACTCATGGTGTATAATGTTGTTATGGCATTCGTTTACATTTTATTAATGGAAAGGACATTGCCCGTTTCAGTATAAAAATCAGTTTCACACGTTTTTATGCTGCGTCAAATATGTTTAAACTGCATTATTAAGCCTGCACTGAGTATTATCTGAATTATAAACGTAAATAGTAACATAACTTGGGGTCATTGAGAAATTAAATGCCAATATTAGGTTAAAACACAACAAACACACAACAACGAGAAAGTATTGTGTCACTGACGTTAGAGTTTTTTTTTAATAATGTTTGTGGCATCATGTTTTTGACAGGGATACCATGTATAAATTAAGGCAAAACTAACACTGAAGTATACATAGTGAATGTATACTTCAGTGTTAGTTTTGCCTTAATTTATAAACTACGACTACATACATGAAATAATAAGATTACTAAACTGCAATATATTTTAATGTGACATTACGAATTATTATCACGTGTATTATTATTTAACCATTTTATTTTAAAACGATGCTTATTTGAATTCAACCATTAATGGTTTATTTTATATAATGGCAACATTTCACTCAAAATGGAAACGGTCATTGATTCAAGTTTTAGTCCTTGTAAGATTTAATTTCAAACTCCAAGTTCTATAAAAGAGATTTGGGGTCGAAAAGTCACATTAAAATCATTTTTTTTTTTAACATTTGGAATAATGACGCGAACGTCTAAAAGTGAAACCATGAATGGGCATCTTCCTTTACACGATATTTTGGGTATGTACGTACATACCTTTACTGTCTGACGTTTCGACCGGGGTAAGTAACCTGTAAGCCTGTGACCATGGCCTGTTAAACTTGGTCACAGGCTTGATATTACAGCCACAATGATATTCGCCCACCATCTTAAGTGAATTTTTTTTATCCACCAGCATATCTTCTAAATTTTTTATGTTGCCCAAACCATTCATTCCTTTTTTTTATGGTATAGGGGCAAACGTGGGTCACCTGATAGTAAATGACTACCGCCGCCCATGGGCACCTGTAACTCAAGAGTCGCAAGTGCTTTGCCGCCCTTTAAGGTGGGAGTAGGAGAAGAGCGGGAAGAGGGGAGAGGAAAGGGTTAGGGCCTCCAGTAATCTCACTCACGCGGCTTCACTGCCGGTTTTCTATGAGGCCGTGGTATCGACCGGAGTCGAGCCGGCCAATACGTGCCGAAGCATGGCTCTCCTACGTTAAAGTTTTAATGTGATACAATCACAAGTTTACCAAGAAACGTGAAAGTTTAAAATTTATTAGGGAATTTCTTGATAAGTGAAAATTGACTAAATTATTTTACTTACAAAATGCAACATTAACACTTTGAAACAAGGAAACTATGCCAAGATATTGTAAAGTTATATTTTCATAGCGAATCTCTGTTTTTTTAGTTCCCATGCGGCAGTACTATTATAGAGGTATGAATGGGTGATTAATTATAATAACTTCACACAAAAATGAATCGGTTCTGTGAGAACGGAGCGGTGAACTTGTCGAAATTTCTTTCTGCATTGAAGAATTGTTTGTAGCCAAAGTAAACTGTTATCGTAAATGTTAGGAAGTAACTGTGCTTGTATTGCTTTGATTTGATGCTGATGAGTAACTTAATGCGTCCTACCTGTTATGACATACGGCGCCGAGACGTGGGCACTAACGGTGTGGCTAGTCCACAAATTAAAAGTCACGCAGCGGGCTATAGAGCGAGCTATGCTTGGAGTCTTTTTGAAGCATAAATTTCGTAATTAGAGCATCCGACAAAAAACCAAAATTACCGACATAGCTCGCAGGATAAGCATGCTGAAGTGGCAATGGGCTGGCCACGTATGCCGAAGGACCGATGGCCGTTGGAGCAGATGGGTCCTAGAGTGGAGACCGTGAATCGGTAAACGGAACGTAGGACGCCCCCCAGCCAGATGGACCGACGATCTGAAGAAGGTAGCAGGGATGGACTGGATGCGGAAGGCGGAGGACCGAGTGCTGTGGCGCACATTGGGAGAGGCCTTTATCCAGTAGTGCACTTTGATAGGCTGATTGATGAGTAACTTAATGCAAATCTGAACTAATTCAATAAGTATTAACAATTGTTAGGATGGAGGTGGTCGATCATAGCGTTTTAATATAAGTCTGGTCTCATATTTTAATATTGGTTTCTATAATTTTGTTTGTTTATTTAATTCTAAACTGAATAATGAAAAGTACGATACTTTTCATTATTCAACTTTGCGATGGAATTACATCGATCGTGGTCTAGTCAAGTTATTCCGCTCATAATTATAATCGGTGCAATTCGTTTAAGTAAGAGTTACACGTCTAATCGTTTTACTCATTATTTAACAAGAATTTCTTCTTCTTTCTATAGCGGCTCTTTTTCCTGGAGGTTGGGAGTCAGCATCTTACATTCTTCGGTCATGGCCAGGTGGAACGTCTTCAGTTCCGAATGTTAGGCTTTATCACATGAGTTAAATATTTCATGTTGTTTTAATTCATAACTGTCTACCTGATGATAAAAAAGGTCTACTTGGGAACCTCCTTCGTTTTTTCGTCTACTACATGTTCCTAGCAGTACAGAGTACCCGCTAAGCAGTCATCGACGTAAATTAACATAACATTGTAGAAAACATGGCTGCCTATAACTACTAGATATTAAATAACGGAGAATTTACAGCCCGATGTCCACACTTTATAACTTTGTTGAGACATTGATAGTCAATTAGTAACCAACACACATTATTTAGTAATTATCTAACATCAAACGGTAGGAGTATGTGACGGAGATAAGGATCTAGATGATCGGATAAAGCTTAGTATAGTTAAGTAAAGTTGCATAACTTTCATACGCGATACTTTACGGGACACTTGAGAAGGAAATTGATTTTAAGGTATTTTAGACGTTAGCCAAAGTTGCCATAGATTACAATAATAAAAGAAAAAAGCCAAAATCATTATGAAAATTTTCTTCAAGTTTAATGGCTTCAATTTTTGTTTTTAACCCTATGATTTTATTTTTAATTTTCTATTCAGAACTTTTTCGTGAGAATCTCCTGAACAAAAACTGGTTTATATTTTTTAATTTCTTATTTTAAAATGATTATTATACACAAAAAAGAATGTAAGGATAATTAAACTCAAAATTGAAAAGTTTGATATCGTACTATATTACTTTTACTACAAATTATCACGCATTAATCAATAGAACTACAAGATACATAGCAGCCTCTCTTAGTTATGACTTCAAAAGTACCTTCATGAATGTACCAAATACTACTGAGAAATAAAAAGAAACATAAAAACTTTTCTTCCTTCGTCTGTAGTGTCACTGTCAGACTAAATGTCTGCTCTCTGCTGTTACAGGCAGGAAGAGTTAATTTAAAACTAATAATATTACTTGGGATTAAGAATAAAAATACATTTATCCACAAAGAGCCAGGATGCCACGTCATTTTGGTAGCCACGTAGCAGGTGGATAAAACTAATAAAGTTCCACTTCATTTATTTAAGAACCTTCGTTATATAGAAACATGACGACCTCGCAGCGACACACGTCCACCTATATAATGTAAAAGGAAGCTATTAACCAGAATTACGTCGAGTGTATCATAATAATGATTTGCCGCGAGATTCTCACCAGCAGATATGAAACTTAAAAACATATTCCATCTAAGTGAATGAGGCTTATCGAGCTAAAAAGCTTAATCCCCAGCTTTCTATACACCACAACAGTGGTTTTACGACGTACATAGATAAGTCAATATTATTAAAAAATACAGATCAAATGTGAGTCCGTCTCGCGCAATAAGATGTATTTAAGCTTTCTGGTTTAACCCTTTCTAAATTGAGTAGTTACGTTCCTGCTGCATTTTACCGGCGTTTAGTATTTAAATACCAATATTTAATAATTCTAATAGACACATCACTAATTAAATTCCATTCAGCCATTTTGACTCGAGGATATACAAATACCTACATAACATAAATGAATTTTAATCCTGTCTTTCTTGCGGCAGATATACGTTAGGGAATTCTGTAGGGGTTGCATACGTTTGTATTTTTTTATTTTTCGTATTATTCGTCGTGACAGAACAGCATAGCTTAGTAATAAAGTTCCTTCCACTCGTTTTGGAACCCTAAAAAAATATTTAGTTATAGGTGGCTATTAAACTGAGGATGTAAAAGTAATTACTTTTGTATGGGAAGTTCTGAGATTCGTTATAAACTGAGGATTTAAAAAGGATATGAAATATTTGATACGAATACTAACAAGAATTTAAAACGTGAGTCTCATGATGCAGCGGCGACAGCTTGACTCAAGTAACCACCACCGTTAAGCTATCACGTTAAACCAACATATTTAAGCTGCTTTCAAGCCGTTAAAGTGTGACGTCAATGTATGTCAGAAAGTTGCCAATTAGAAAGACATGAGAATGACATAAGAGACTGAGTGCCATGCTATATGGAACATTGAATTCATATAGTCACAACACGGTTTAGTCGGTTCGATTCGCTTTATACCTTCGCGTTATACTGCAAACTTGGTGATGACGATGACTAGTGGAGGTTCCTATACGTTTATTCAGCAAGCCAAGGTCTGCCAAGGTGCATGACATCTTGATCTTCAGTAACAAGGCGGGACGTGTTAGTATACTTTTGTGTTCTTTTTTAAATCTTAGATTCAAGATATTATGCTATTAATTTTTCATACAAACTTTGAATCGTGATTACTTAACTATTTGAGATCGTATATTTTAAGTTTAGCGTATCTAATATAAAAAGTGATTCTGGAATTCGATTGTAAAAAATAATTAACTTTTAAAACTGACTTGAATGTGACTAATGCCAGGTTCCTATAATGAAGAAACAATTTGTTTTGCATACAGCTCATCCCTTAATTTTTTTTGTGAAATATTTTCTTTAAGTTTAAACGCGATCAACCTTGAGTACAATCAATTCAATTAAAAAAAGAATTATTGAATTCGGTTCACAAATAGCGAAGATATCGCGTTACATACAAGAAAAAAAAAGCAATTGTATTGAGAACCTTCTCCTTTTTGAAGTCCGTTAATAAGAATATGAGTACAATATAATAAAAGTATTTATAGACATTTAGTGTTTGTAAGTATATCTTAGATATCATACACATTAGCCAGTCCCAATGACTCGTCGACCAGCGCAGCGCAGTTTCTTTATTTTACTTTTGAGTGAGTATTTTATCGAATGCCTATTTATTTGTTTCAACCACGACGATGTAGAGAATTTTCTTCAGTGCCTATGGGGTTTTATGTTCGGAAATTAAAAAGCAAGACAAAGATAAAAATCCATAGACGCATAATTTTTTTTTTTGCGTGAATAGCCGTTGCTTCATACTTTGTACGAAGACGCGAGTTAAGGTTTATTATTTTTTTAGTAATTTAGATTTATAGGATTTTTCATTTCATTTTTAGGATGTACCTAAATATATGTTTCGGTTAACAACTGCTTAGAGCTGGCGGTACCTTTAAAATGTATGCGGCGTTTTTATTGCACAATAAACTTATTGTTTAAAAGTTTATTACAACGGATATTTTCAAACTTTAGGTTTTACTAACCGTTTCACCTGCGTTTATGGTCACTACTCTGCTCCTAAGGGTTGTAGCGTGATGTTTCATGTTCAACCTTTCTCAATTAATACTCTATCCTGTACAAAAATATTTTTTCGCATCCGACAAGTAGTTTCAGAGAATAACCAGTTTAAACAAACAAACACAAAACAAATTTAACTTTATTATATTAGTATTAGTAGTAACGCTGGCAACACCAAAAGTATAATTCACACATTCCTAACCATTTTGAGCTGAAGTGCCTCTTCTACCTACCTACTTACTAGCAATAACCCAAGGCTGAGCAATCAGAGATAGTTCTGCCCCTCTATGCGAATCGCCACCTACTTTTTCTGAAAGGGGTCATTTCGCACGCAAATTAATTCCATCTGTGCGAATCGAGACCTTCGCATAAACAAGAAGTTTATCGTTCAGTTATTTAGTAGGTATATTATAGACACTATTGTATACATTATAAAATCTTTCGCTAACCGTAACCGGCACGAGGTGAATACAAAATTACCATACGAAAATTCCCTCATGAAACTTATAATATTAGGCCAGGCGCACACGATCTGAATACTGCGGAAGTTGACATCACGTAGACGGCCTTATTTACTGTTCTATTCAGACCCTGTTTAATTATTTACCCTATACTTTATAGCCGGGTTGAAGATAAATTGTGGAGATAGTATTATGAGGTTAGATAGACGGCTCTACACGATCGATACTCAGTTGGATGAGTTTGATGGTTAAATTTTTTTTTTTTTTTATGGTGTAGGGGGCAAACGAGCAGACGCGTCACCTGATGGTAAATGACTCCCGCCACCCATGGGCACCTGCAACTCAAAAGTCACAAGTGCGTTGCCGGTCTTTAAGGTGGGAGTAGAGAAAGGGTGGAAGAGTTGGAGAGGGGGAGACGAGAGAAGGTTTAGGGCCTCCGGTCACCTTACTCACTCGGCGAAAAGCAATGCAAGCATTGCTTCACTGTTGATTTTTTGTGAGGCCGTGGTATCACTCCGGTCGAGCCGGCCCATATGTGCCGAAGTATGGCTCTCCCACGATAAGATACTGGTTAAGTTTTTAAATTTCTATTAGTATATTGTTTGTCTTGATAGATAAATAATAAATAAATACTAATACTTTAATTCTGGGTGCACCGTACTTCTATCACTAGGTCACACATTAACGAAATTAAAATTACGTAAATCAGCTAAATACAAGTAGGGATAGATAGTTTCCTATTGTGAAATAAATTATTTAACAGTACTTATAAAATAATGTGTTGGATAAGGTAAAATTTCGACCGTTTTGAATGTCTTGGAGCTCAGTATAATTTGAACTGTCATTGTATGGACTGTTGTACCATGGACAGGTCAAAATATACTGGATCCATATAGCTTTAGCGTTTAACCTCGCCACCGTAATTTTCAACTTTATAGCACATATTGATTAAAAATTTTAGATTTCTGTACTTCTATATGAATGAAAAGAAATGAAAAAAAAAATTATTCAACATAAAGTGAAACAGAAAAATCATACTTCTGCCAAACTGCATCACAGTTTGTTGGCAGATGCAACTCCCTTTAAATATACAATTTATACACCTTTTTTTCTTTTTCGTGTGGAATCCCACACGGGTCATCACCTCACCATGGCTATTGTTGAAGTGGTATGTCGGAGTCGAACCGACTAAAACCACTCGGTGTTCCGTCACAAGTGAGCCTATCGCAAGGGACTACAATATATACACCTAGTATATATAATATATAGATTATAAACTGTTGCCCGCGAATTCGTTCGCGTGGATATTTTGGTGAAATGTATTCCACGGGAACCATATATTTTTCTGGGATAAAAGACTATAATCTATCTCTGGGCCAAATTGCATCCAGATCATCAGTTTTGCGTGAAAGAGTAACAATAATCCATCCATCCATTCATCCATCGATCCTCATAAACCTTCGCCTTTAGAAATTGCGGTTAGAAATAGAAGACGGTCGAGTTCTTGAAGTTTTGACAACCACCGAGCTGGTTGACGTCCACCGTCAACCAGCTCGTTTGCAGATATAAAAAAAGTGTTTGATGTATTTGTTGCCCCAATATAGTACTCATTTCCGGATATCAGAATTTATTTTATAATTGCCCGTAAGACACTATACCGAGGAAAATTTTATTGACAAAGCCTGGCGAGGTTCAGCACGCAAGAGAATACTATACTATACCTCCTGTGATCATTCAACCTCCTTCTAGCTTAGCAAATACTCCTTCAACAAGGCACGGAGGTCCTGGCTGGTACCACCAAACCCGAGTCAAGACAAATCGTTCTCTAATTTGAAAATGCGTGTATTTCAAACTTAGGAAAAGAAGAGTCGCGTCGCAGACGACAGAGAGTGCAGACCGTCTTTCAAAATAAGATAAGATAAATTTATTTGTGTCAGACATGTGTACAATAGCTGTATTATATAATAAAGAAGAAGCGACGCTTTGATGAAGATATTATAAAAGCAATAATAATATTTGTTTTGCCGTGCAGATGTTTTAATTGTTTTCCTCTAGATAAAGACACTCCTTTCCTGAGCCTATACGCATTACCCCAAGTCCTTGCGCTGCAAACTACGAGGACAAATACTACAGTAGGTACTAAATAAACTTACATTAGTTCGTGTTCTTCTCTGTCTTTAAATTCGAGTTTTTCTGCTTCACTTGTTCCTAACGATGTGAACAAATCTTGAAAGTAAATTATAACCTACTTCTAATTGTCGTATCGCAATGAAACTTTGTATGTATATGTAGTTTGGATGACAATACTATAATTTGGCATCTTGGAGTTGATATCATGACCAGTGCCAGCCATGAGGTGGATAGTGGAACTCTTCAGTGGCTACTAAACCAATCGAATTTGGGCTCATATGATTCGTTTTGACGAGTCCAATAAATTGGGCTTAGTAACGGGGGTGTGATGGTGGAGCCAGGAGGTGTATAATGGAACTTGTACTTTTTAATTTGGTTTGCGATTAAAGCGTTTTTTTTTGTTTTTCTTAACTTAATAACTTCATAAATGATAACTTCACACATGTCACACACGGCCATCTGATCCCAAACTAGCCAGAGCCTGTACTATGGTAACTAAACTGCTGATAAACATACTTATATATTTCTAAATACATGCATATTATAGATAAATTACACCCAGACATGCTCATCACACAATTATTTGTCCTGGGTGGGGATCGAACCCACGACCTCTGGCTTAGCAGTCAGGGTCACTAACCACTAGACCAACAGCAACTGTTATTTGTTTAAAAATAACTTTAGATGGTGATTATCAAAAACAGTATTAATAGTTTATGTTTGCTAGATAAAAAATAATCAATAAATAATCAGGTGAAATCACGGACAACGACTAGTTTAGCAAAGGGCTACTTGTGTGATATTTATACAATGTTGAAAATCAGATAATGCGAACGAACCTGCGTAACTTCCTGCTCCTAGATAATGGCTGCCGACAAAATCTATGGTGTAAAGTGATGGTCATAGGCCCCATGGCCCCTGATAAGTAATGGTGTCATCTCTTCACTTCCGATATGTGAGAAGTGACTGTAGGAAAATTTGTTAGGGATCAGCTAAGACAATGAGTTTGTTTGCCCGATTTCTTCTCACAAGGCTCAACCATTTGGAAACGGGCGGTTATAGATCGAAACAGGCAGATTAGATATGATATTATGTCATTCATTTTTTTTTCTTTAATAAGTTTACATTTGACAAAGCAAACTACTGTTGCGGTGACTCTGTGTTTTGATCTATAATTTTTATTTATAATAATTATTTATTAAATTGACGATGTTTTTTTATGGTATAGGGGCAAACGAGCTGACGGGTCACCTGATGGTAAATGACTACCGCCGCTCATGAGCTCAAAACCTCATGACCTGTAACTTAAAAGACACAAGTGCGTTGCCGCCCTTTAAGGTAGGAGTGGGTTTTCGACTTCGAATAACTTCGAAAACGATTTCGAATAACTGATTAATTTTATGAAATAAAGATATTGAATTTGAATTTGTGTATTAATTAGTAACTTGGTTGTGTAATAAAAAGAGGGTAAGCGGCAACCATTGATTGTAACTGGTGACGTCACTCTTAAATTGCTAGTGTCTTATTTTGGCGAAAAAACTGTTAAATAGCTTTATAAACAAAAAGGTTGTAGCTGTAATGATTTTTCCAATTCAATTTAAGTTAACATTCTAAGCTCAAATGTTTCAAGTAAAAAATTAAAATAAATATTTAAGAAAACTTAAAAAAAAATAAACAGATATAACAAAATGCAATTAAAATTAATATGAAAGTAAAATTACAATTCATTTAAACTTCACTTCATTTTATTGTTGAAGATCACTATGAAATTATTGAGTTTTTTTTTTTCATTACGGAACTTTTATTGAAGAAAGGAAGAAAGAAAATACGTTTATTAAACACACACTTTATATACATTATAAATAATTTATTAGTGTCGTGATGCGCGCCAAAATACATGTTCACGTTATCATATCATATCATGTTAGACATACAGACATATACTCACGACTTTATCCCCGAAAAAGTAGGCAGAGACGTATTAAACACCCACATCGCGCCAACTATAATTTTGTCGCACACACGTAATAGGGGGCAAGCCTATTGCCGTTACTGCGCACTTTTGGATTTAAAGATAAGAAAATTGGGAAAGGTGAGAAGGGAAGGCAATGAAGGGAAAAGGATATTGCTTATGGAGACGTATTGGGGAGTGTAAGCGATAGCTCGAGCAGGTCAAGGTCACATTCCTGCAACTCGAACTGGCTTTTGCCGGGTTAACACTAAAAAGGGACAAACATATTCATAAATAGGATTTAGCCTGCGAAAGAATGAGATAGTATACAAGTATACAGTGTTTCCTATAATCTTCGTATGCTAGCACGTGTCTTTTCCCCTGCATACTACGAAGAAAAAGAGACAAACATATTCATAAATAGGATTTAGCCTGCGAGGGAATGAGATAGAATACGAGTATACAGTGTACTCTATATTTATCTCATTCTCTCGTAGGCTACTTTTTTGTAGTTTCACTTCTGCCGTGTGAAAATTGCACTCTTTTGACTCTTGTGTTTCTGCATTGAAACCTGCGCATCTTCACTATATAACCCTACTAATGACACATAGAAACTAAGTACTAACAGTAAAGTGTGGGCTCGATCAGTATCGCAGGCATGCGGCGCATCCCAGCCGTGCGGGTGACCGCTAAATCGTCGCGCGCGCATACGCTCACTACTTTCATACTAGAGATTTCGTTTATCTAGCTAATTTACTAGCTTTTGGCCACGGCTTCGCTTACATTTATGTACATTTTGTCAAACAATTTAGGTTTACCTCGGAGACGTCTCTTTTTGTACTCCTCACAAAGTGTACCTACTTATGCAAAAACTTCAAGATGAACGGTTTAGTAGTCAGGTCATGAATACGTATGAAACACACAAAGCCATAGTCCCAATTCGCGGTATGAGAACGAGATGAACGTATCTACAAAAAAGTCAAAAATCGTTTATTTTTTTCAAAATACGGGTCACAAAGTACTCCTTTATGCCAAAACGACGTAATTGTAAATGCAATATTTCACAAATTCCAAAATAGCTAAGGAACCACAAGGAACTTGGTAAATTCCTGGAGTATTTTTGATCTCCTGTAAAATTAAGAAAATGAAGATACGTTCATCTGGTTCTTATACCGCGATTTATAATATTGGTTAAGACATTCTGTTCTCTTTCCCGTCATAGTTCTTCTCCTAAAGATCGTAGCGTGACCTTAATAATTGAGTTATCGAATGGAAAAGTTTATTTTAATTAGACTTGCATTTTCAGAGATAAGAGGCTTTAACCAAAAACAAATTCTTCAATGCTGTATTATATTGGTATAAATTTTTGCTCTGTATTGCATGATAAAACAGTAGATATAATTTGTTGCATTTATGTAATCACTAGAGTGTTTACGTACTTGTTCAAATATGGAGTTAATACTGCTAGTCGGAGAGCCATGCTTCGACACGTATGGACCGGCTCGACCGGAGTGATACCACGGTATTACAGAAAACCGGTGAGAAGCAATGCTTCGTTGTGTTTCGCCAAGCGAGTGACGTTACGCAGGCCCTAACCCTCCCCCCCTTTTCCTCCTTCTCTACTCCCACCTTTCCCCTACTGCCTTACCTACCTACCTTAAAGACCGGCAACGCACTTGTGACTCTCGAGTTGCAGGTGTCCATGGGTGACGGTAATCACTCACCATTAGGAGACCTGTCTGCTCGTTTACCCCTATCCCATATAAAAATCATTAACGAACTGTTAAAAAAAAATCTACACACCTAGCTCCACAGTTACGGAGGCTAATGACAAATTCCTTCAATCTAGCCTTCGTTGACAAAGAGTACAAAATAGAACAAGAAAGTATAATTGCAATATATTAAATAGGAGTGAACTGTGTACAGTTACATTGCCAACGGGCACCGTGCATAAGTACGCAACAGAACGGACATGAGGCCATTGTGCGGCTCCGATCCAAGATACGGCTGGGTTCCAAGTTTTACAGTTACCCCCTTCTGAGCCGCGTGTGTGGCTGCCTTCCTGTTCACATATGAGAGATATTGGGCGCGCACTATTGTGTAGGAAAGTCCTTCTGAGACATTCCTCGGAAAATTAAACGGGTGTTAGGTATTAAAGTGGAAACAGTAGCAGAAAAGTACGACTGTGTAACAAGCGAACAAGCAAATATAGGTCGCCTGATGTTACACTAGTGGTTACAAACTCTTGCAATAAGTCGAACGTCTGAAATTTTCTACGTAATTTCTGTCATGTCAAATTTAATTTTTAATAGTATAAATCAGAGTTTATCATATGTTTGTTTCATGGGAAGCGGTTATGGAAGCTTGTGAATGTGTACAACAATAAAATAAACTTTTTAACAAAAAATTAAATCGAGGAGACATACTTACATAAAAAGAAACAAAAAAAATATATGGGTCGCCTTGAGAACCTCCTCCGTTTTTCGTCGGTTAAAAATGGTTGCATGTTTTCCTTTAATCAAGAAACATCAATGTCAAAACAAAACAACTTTTATATTTTTAACTTTTTTATTATTTATAATAATATGAAATCACTGACACCGCTTGTCAGGCGGAATAATATATCACAATGAAGTTTAGCGTTGTCCTTAATCAAATAAATACCGACCACTGTCAGTTTCCGAGTTCATAATACAAATACACACAAAAACGGCTTTCACACCACAATACGGTCAATAAATTAACTGGATCTAGCCCAAGAGTAATTCTCCAAGCATTCATAGAGTATAAAATGTAGTTGGAATACTACGTAGCACCTATTGTAAGCGTGGCCTGACTTGGAACTGGACGGGCAATAGCTCGGCAACTAAATGAAGATTTCAAAATTTGGTTTACTGTTATCGAAAACGAGGCAAAATGAGTAGTAGCAAAGTATTATAGAACTACAAAGCTGGTCAAAGTGGCTGGAGGTCGTTGGATAAAGGCAACACAGAAAGACTATATTCCGAGAAAGGTCTTGTCAGTGATAGTGATAAAGATAAAAAAAAGGAATATTTAAAAGAAGAAAAACGCTTGAATAGTTTTTAAAAGAAATTTAAAATAAGCGATTTAGATTTACACATTTAACTCTTAAAATCTCAATGTTAGGTCAGGACTCAAAATGTAGACAGATCTTTTCTTTGTCATTCTGTAAGTTGTCAAAGCTAGTCTTTGCCTTTCTATTATAATGCAAACAAATAATACAATTCTATGTAAAAATGTATTTTATCAAACCACATTAGCAAAGTATTTATGTTTGAGTAGACGTTCCTTCAAAAATTTGTACAAACGAGCAATATTTTGTCGCCCTCCGTGTCGATGCTACGAGCACATAAGTCCAGGGTCCAGAGAATGTACTGAGTGCCAGACTAACGACAGTGACTATTTAATACAACTTTCTACCGTTTCGTGTTGCGATTGTGCTGAATGAGATATTATTTATTGGTATGACGAAGGTTAGGGCGGCTTTATGGTATTGTAAACAGCGAACTTGGTGCAGTTTTGAGCAGGGATCGTGTTAAGATTCTTATCAAAATTACTATGACTTAAAATTATAAAGAGTTTAGTTAGGCTAACAAGTTTTATTTTATTTTGCATTAGTTTACTTTTATAGACGTATTAACATTAGGAATACCTTGTTAAGAAAACACAGTAAACAACCCTTAGCTTAAATTACTTACGAAATTCAAAGGAACACCAAATTTTTGTAGCATTCTAGCCCAATACAGCGTCATCAACTGTTGTCAATTGTTTTTTTAAGAACAATACTCTCAATACTAAAAAATATTAAAAAAAAATCTCTATACGTGATTTTTTTTAAATATTACTACCGACCAGGAATTCGTTCCGCATAACCTCATGTTCTAAAGTGTGTAGGCCCTCGATCGGCGGCAGTTTTTAACGAAAATCATCCTCTCGAATCATATATTTTACGCTCGGTAAAGTATAGGGTATATGGAACGAATAAATATAATTGCTTTGAAAGTTTCCTTGCTATGCTTTCTAGTTCAATTGCGGGTTCGCGGTGCGCAATGCACACACGCATGAACACGTATACTTCTATCACTCATTAAAAGTCATTACATTAATACACCATAGACATATATAATCATATTTATTTATTTACTTTCGAAATTCAAAACGGTAAATTGAATTTTTTTTGTAATTATTTTTTAAACGTGCTCTCTAGATGACTGTAATTTTATGTCCAACCAGAGAATGGCTACTTAACAAAATAAGGCTTGTCAGCTTACTAGTAAAGAAGGTGACAAATTACAAGTAATTTTAGGTGAACTGAATGTTTTTGAAGTTATATTTCTTTTGGCGCTAAATTTTTACGATGCGCGCGCATACCCTCACGAAAAGCCCTGTAGTTAGCTAGTCAACATTTTAGTCTTTCAAAAAAAGTTACCAACTTCACGATATGTGTTTCTGAACCTACAACACGTGTTTTGTATCAGTCCGAATAAAATATATATAAATATACATAAATATATATATTTTTTAAATAATATATCGTGGTGACTGATATTTATTAACAATTTATTGATTTAAAGATAATTTACTGTGGTTATAAGTGATAAAAATGATTTTTAGGATTTGAATTTGAGGTTAGTTGACGGCATATATTATTTACTATGAAATTTAAATAAATGTTATTTAACTAGCGCCAAAGAAGTATAACTTCTTGCGTACGTAAGTACACTCACACTTTTTTTCTCCGTGCTGGTTTAACGTTTAAATATATAGATTTTTTTTATTTAATTTACATAATATTAATAGTTATATAATTTTTAGAGGTTAGTAGGTACCATTTACATTCTTACTGTTAACAGCGATATCTGTCAGACAACATGTGGATGGCACAGCATTTAAGTAATAAAAAAAAACAGCAGCTGTCGTTGGCCTAAATAAATAACTGTATATGATTGTCGTTAAGTATCATAATGACAAACATTAATTTAAAAGATATATGAAATTAATACAATATTATGACTAATATCTAAGTTATGACAGGGGAATATAAACATTTATTTACCCCTATTAACATGTATTAATATGATGTATGTCGGGACTATAAAATTCCATAGAAAATAACTTAGATGTGTGTGAAAATAAAATAACTTTTAAACTTTCGCGTCCCATGTTAACATTGTGTATTAATACGGGAAATAACGCGATCACGAAATAGGTATACCTCTGAATTGCCTGACGTTTCGATTAGGTTGCACTGGCCGTGGTCACAGGCTGACTGGACCTGTCGCAGTCAGCCTGTAGTACATAATTAGATGTGTAAGTTTTCATTATGTTGGGACAAACGTATATAAATGAACATGTTTATATACAAGGTGTTACAAAAAGTTAAGGTCATATTTTAAGGTCTTTACGTCATAATTATTTATTTTGGAAGTAAAAATATGAACTTGATAATTCATCGATAAAGCTATTTAAAGGAAATTTATTTTCCATAAAAAAAAATCATAAATATTTTTTAATAATTAAATTTTTTTTTAAGCTGACTCACTTATGAGAAATACATATAACGTTCGTAAAATTTGACCACACCTTTGTGTAACAAATAAATAACGAATTATCTAACACATACAGGATATGTTCCACCTAAATTCTGAAACGCTAACGCCCCCCTGCTAATCCTCACGCTATTACAACCTGTTTACAGTTCGGATATCGTCGCCCTCCCGCTGCAATATGTCGGTACCCTAACGGCCACCAACACGCAGCCTACAATGACTTAGTTCACGCTATTTATTCTGAAATGTTTGCGACTTGCATGCATGTACATACATCTATGATTATTTGTTACCTGACTGCGGTGAAGCCCAAAAGAAGGGTTATACGTTTGACTGGATGTAATATGTATGTCCGTCTCTATGTTCTCTCGTAACTACTGAGAGTTTAAACCGATTTTCATGAATTGGTTGTAATTCGACTTTATTGCGCGATGTCACTCCGGTATGTTAAAATGATAAAAAATCAAAATAGTGGATTTTTGGCGCCTAAATGTATGTTTTCTAATATTTTTTTCTCCCTAAACTATCGAGTGGGGTATCAAAATGAAGGGCTTTAAAAGCGAAGCGGCAGTAGCTTAATGGCTAAGGCGTCGGACTTGCGATCAAACGGTTGCGAGTCCGAATCCTATTTCTAACACAAGCGCTTAGCTTAGCTGGAGGGGTTAACAAGAATACCAGTAATTTGTGACCCACGTTACTGGCATTATTAGCATATTTTTTATTAGATTATAGCATATTTAGCAAAAAAAAAACAGTCAGTCGTAGGACTGCACGTCAGAAGTGAAAACATAACACACACACACATCTGTATATATATAATTAGGTTAAAAATAAAAAGTAGGTAATAACATATCTAAATGTAGACATAGGGTACATTGGAAGTTCTGCGCTCCTGGCCGCTCATAAATGTTTGAATTTCGAATGTTATATTTTTAAAAATATAAGAAACTCGGCTCCGTCTTACGAATTTTCGATCAGGATCACGTGTCCTGAAGCGAGTTTAACATAATAAATATATAGTATAATCTCTAATTATACATATACATATATAGTATAACCTCTAATTCATAACCATCCTGTATATACCAAACTTTATGAGTAACATAATATTCTAAGAACTTTATAACTGAAGTTTTTAGTTTATTTTTGCTTGGTATAATTTTATCGAACGCGTTGTTATGTGAATTCACAGTTGAACGGATTGGGCTAGTAAGGTTTCTTGTGACCACGCTTTGGTATTTTTTTGGAGACCCTTTTTCTGAGCCGACCCTTTAAGATATGGTTGCGAATGCCGATGGACCACCTAATAAGGTTTTGGGCAGAGAATTAGAATATGCTCTGAAAAATTGTAAATCTATAAGTAAATGCTACATTTAGTTTCGGACTCTTTGGTATCTCGAGTGATTGATTGATTAAAAAAAAATAAACTTCAGTTAAGTAGATATCTAAAATCCTCGGTCTCAAATATTGAGAATACAAGTACTGGCCCATTTGTTGGAAAGTAAAGCGGCAGTCTACTGTCAAGTCAAATCAATAACTCTTTATTAAACGTACAAAGGATCGTTTTGAAACTTGTAGGAAATGCCAATTTGTGACGTCATAAGTTCCAGGTTGAACAATTAAAACCTAATAAACAAACGTGAAAATAATAAAGAATTTATTTTTTCCAAGTTTAATATAATACTAATTTTCACGAGGTCCGTTATGTAAATAGTTTTATCCATAAGCTCCTCCATCGCACCTTTTACCAACTAAGTTAGGGTCGGCTTTCAGTCTAACTACGATACGGCCGAACTTCGATATTTTACGTTAAGCGACTGCCAGCAGACCTTCACAACTTAAGTACTAGGTGATATCGAAGTTCAGTAGATAGACCAGGTTGTCTGACTTTGTTCGTACGGCAACCGGGATCGACGGCCTTACGTGCTCTCCGAGGCACTGAGGGGTCTCGATGTGTTAAGAATGGTCACTCATCCTAAGACTCACCTGGCTATTATTACTTAACCTCGTACTGTGCTAACTTACTCGGTTACCACTTAGCCACGAGCCCCTGCAAGAGCGCTGCTGCTGAGTAAAGGAAAGAAAATTTTACCCATATTTACTCGTAGTTGTAAAGTTATTTTTAAATTAAATTTATTTATGGTATTAAACTAATATCATAATTTAGGAATACAGATTCTACAGGCCTTATTAAAAACAAAGAATTATACACAATTTATGACTGACTGGCTTGTTGGTCTAGTGGTTAGTGACCCTGACTGCTAAGCCAGAGGTCGTGGGTTCTATTCCCACCCAGGACAAATAATTGTGTGATGAGCACGATAATTTGTTCTGTGTCTGGGTGTAACTGATCTATAATATATATGTATGTATTTAGAAATATATAAGTATGTTTATCAGCACTCTGGTACAGGCTCTGCCTAGTTTGGGATCAGACGGCCGTTGTGAGATGTGTGGAGTTATTATTATTATTATTTATAAGTAAATATATCCTTTATGAAACAGTTAGAACGATGTTACAACTAACCTGAATACACCATGCTTTCCGCATCACATAAATAAGTTCTGAGTTAGAAAGCAAAAGACATTCAATAACAAATTCTTAAACACGATTGTCAAGTTGAGTTAAATAATTCAGCGCTAGGCGTAGGCGTGCTCATTTCTCTGCCGTAATATTTACTAGTAGGAAAACATAGGTATTTTCATTTGCATGACCCGCGGTAAGTGGTTGGGCTGGCTATCAGTCGCTTTGGCTGTCAGAACGAAGCATTGATGTTGTTTGAATATTTTGAAATAGGTATGCGAGTGCTTCGTAATTCTCATTTATATAATCTAATACCTCATCTATAAAAAAAACTGTCAGTTGTAGGACTGTACGTCAGAAGTGAAAACACACACATATATGTATCTGAGCGTGATGGTCACGCGAGTTCAGTGCTTTTTCCCGTCCCAAAAGTGCACAACGTGCCTAAAAAAGATTTAATTTAATTAAATATTGGTTTATTACTAAACTACTTGACTGACTTCTCAGACTGACTGCCCTAGACTGACTTCTCGGACTGACTGCCCTAGACTGACTTCTCGGACTGACTGCCCTAGACTGACTAATCTGTCTTATATACTAGTTAACAATAATACATTGTGAAATGGAGGGGTGTACATATTTTTTTTTTTTGTTGACGAGGTGGAAGATCCTACATGGATGTCCTCCGCCCTTGGGAAGGCGAAGGGGTCTGTCGGACTCTTACCGACTACAAACCACCCCGGTGTTTCACTACTTGCCTATGATCGGGGAGCGAGAATTCCGCAACCCCCGACAGGCATTGACCCGTCTCACCCTAGACGGGTCCCGTCTAACAGTGCGCGGAACACTGGCCTCTCGGGCCTGTATCTGTTCGGACGACGACTTCCCCAAAAGTTCGCCGCCCATGGAGGAGTGTACTTGCTGAACTTAACCTAACATACGTGCACGTGTATTATAATAACTACAATTTAACACAAAATTGGCGCTTTGACGTGGAGTTGCGAGAAACAGCCCGTTGTTAGCCAAACCTTTCTAATAAAGTACGATTCACACCGAACGGGCAGAGCCGGAGCGCGTCGAGTAGCACCTAGGTAGCCGAGCGCAAGTCGGCGGAGCCAACCGCTCGCGGTGTCAAGAAATGCCATGCAGAAAATGAATTTTAAGTAAGTAATTAATATAAACTTCAATTTCCATCACCGTACTAAAAACGTGCTCCGGCGCGGTCCGTTCGGTGTGAATCGTACTTAAAGGAGGTTTCAATGTGCACCTTTAATAAGTAAACAGTAAATAAAGTCTATCGATATTCTAGTTTATTACAGATACACATTTTTATCTCATCCTCGTTGAAAACTAACCATTATTAAATGCTTTAATGGAATCCATTTTTAATTCTCATCTAATCTTAAACTTAATACATGTATTAAAACCGCTGGAGCTCGAGTATCTAACACTAAAACATACATAAGTACCCTATCAATAAATACAGACTATTAAGAAACCTAGTGTGTCTGTGTGTTTATTCGCTATAACTTGAAAACTACTTAACCAATCTTAATAAAATGTTTTATGGCTGTGATAAGGAGGTCAGGTAGCATAGACGTAGAAATGCTAATAACCCCATCTGTAGGATAACCAGTTATGCTACTAGTCTAGTCTTTTCTTTCTTCTATCTATGTAATTGATAGTTAATATTTCCTATTCATTACTACAAAACAAATTGTTTATCTTAGTAAAATAGAGGATTTGATTTTTTGATGATTTTTATATTTGACATAAGCCTATTGAAAACGTTATAGTTTATCATAAAACAAAACATTTATCAAACCTCATACACACAGTAACATTAACAGAAACAACCGACTCCGCTCGTTACCACGGCCTCACAGAAAACCGGCCGTGAAGCAATGCTTGCATTGCATTTCGCCGCGTGAGTGAGGTTACCGGAGGCCCTAACCCTTCCCTCTCCCTTATTCCCGTCCTTCCCCTCTCCCTGCTCTTCCCACTCTTCCCCCCCTCTCCCTCTTCTCCTACTCCCATCTTAAAGGGCGGCAACGCCCTTGTGACTCTTGAGTTACAGGTGCCCATGGGCGGCGGTAGTCATTTACCATCAGGTGACCCGTTTGCCCCCTGTACCATAAAAAAAAAATACATCATTTGAAACCTTTTAAGTGCTCTCCAGTAAAGTCACTAAAAATTAAATCGACGACAACGATATATAATATGACTAGCAGCGCCACGCGGTTTCACCCGCGTAAGTCCCGATCCCGTGGGAATATCGGGATAAAAAGTCTCCAGCTATCTACATACTAAGTTTCATCGCAATCTTTTCAGTGGTTTTTGCGTGAAAGAGTAACAAACATCCATCTATCCATCCAACCATCCATCCAAACTTCCAAACAGCAAAAATTTAAAAAGATAAGATTTCCTCGATATAATATTAAGAGAGATTAGACGTCAAAAGACATTGCATGTTCAAAATAAACGATACTAACTGTTTCCCGCGACTCCGTTCACGTGGAAATTTTGGTGAAATCTATCCAACGAGAACCGTACTTTTTACCGGGATAAAAAGCACGTGAAAGGTCAAGTAAAAGTAAATAAATAGTCTATGTGCTATTTCAGACTATAATCTATGTCAGGGCCAAATTTCATCCAGATCCCTTCAGTAGTTTTTGGCGAGAAAAAGTTACAAACATCTCACAACCTTTCACCTTTTATTTCACTGTGAAATTTAATTTGACAGCTTGTCCTTATAACTCGTTCTGCTAGAGGTAGTGATGTTATTTAGCAAGAAGACTGGCAGGTGATAGCTTGTGTAGAATAACGGGTGTATTTTGATTAATTTCTGTAGGCTTGCTAGGTAGGTAAGTGCGTTTGTGTCGCCAAGTGTAGGATTAATGACGCTCTCTGTACATTTTAGATATTGCTGTTTATTTATGTCTTTAGTGACTACTGAATTAAAAGGTACTTGTTCAATTTATGGAAGTTATTTAGAGGATTTGTTAGAAATACTGGCCTGTTGGACTGGTGGTTAATAACCCTGACTCCTGAGCCAGAGGGCGTGGGTTCGATTTCATGGACAAATAAATGCGTGAGCATGATCATTTGTTCTGGGTGTGTAGTTTATTTATAACTAGCAATAAGCCACGGCTTCGCACGGGTAGTAGAGACATCTTCAACAATCATCATCATATTTCAACCAATTTACACAAAACGTTTACAAATTATACACCGAAACCTTCCTCATAAATCACTGTGTCTATTGGTGATGACAGTCTACCGCATGAAAATCCGTTCAGTAGTTTTTCAGTTTTTCGGGACAGACAGACGTGGTAAGGGACTTTGATTTATAATATGGAGTGATATGTAAGTATTAAGTAATATTTAAGTATGTTTATCAGTGGTCTGGTTACTATAGAACAGGCTCTGCCTAGTTTAAGATCAGATGGCCGTATATGATAGGTCTCAAGTTATTATATTAATTACCAATGAGAAGCCGAGTAATCAACATAAACACCGATCAATCTAATAAACTGTCGTCGAGTACGCGAAGTGAATGTAGAATCCAACTTTAACGCACGTGAAACCGCGGGGAACATGATTTAATTACGTAAAACATAAAGCGATTTTCAAATCTACCTACGCTTTGTACTCATAATGATTTTTTATCGTTGGAAACATCAACAGAATACCTACTTATAGCTGCAATCACCGGCATTATCTGATAGCTCCATCATTGACGTTGGACCCTCGCATATCGTATTACAGTATGCAACTGCACTGATTTCCCTGTAACCTACTGACACGATGTGGGAGTCAGTTTACTACTAGGCGACGAATCGTTTACTAAGCGACCGCAGTGTCGGGTTACACTTAGTGCCTACACACACAAGCCTGCCCGACATCGCAATGGTCCGAGTTTTTGGGCCGAAAATTGTTTTTGTTTTTTTTTCTTGGACATACTCGTAGTTATATTGTTTTGGGAGTGGAAGTTAAATTGATTGGGGTGTTTCGAACGTGTTACATTTCATTTAAAATGTATTTTAAATCTTTTTAAACGTAGTTATTTGTAGATTTTTTTTTTGGTATCGAATCGGTATTTGGCAAACGAGCAGACGCGTCAATTGATGGTAAATGACTACCGCCGCCCATGGGCACCTGCAACTCAAGAGTCACAAGGGCGTTGCCGGCCTTTAAGATGGGAGTAGGGGAAGAGTGGAAGAGGGGGAGAGGGGGGGGAAGGATTAGGGCCTCCGGTAACCTCACTTATTCGGCGAAAAGCAATGAAACCGTTGCTTCACTGCCGGTTTTCTGTGAGGCCGTGATATCACTCCGGTCAAGCCGTCCCATACGCGCCGAAGCATGGCTCTAAGAGCTCTCTAAAAATAATTAATTAATTAATGATCAAATCGCTAAAACAGTGTTGGTTGATACTTGTTAAAACAAACACTGCGTCTAAGTAGTCAAAGCTACCAGAAGCCTCAATCTTAAACAGGCATCATTTATGACAGTGTTGGCTAACAGGGCTTATTTCGCATGTGTTGTAGTGTTAACTTCAAATTTATACTAAATTAAACTCTCTTGTATATCAAGTATTTATATTCCTTATCTAGGTAAGTAATGTGCGAATTAAATTGAATGCTCGCACATCATTTGTTAACCATATTTTAGTTTCATTACCGTAGGCGTCTGAAATATGACCAGGTTTGCGTAACATGGCCTTAAAGTTATATTTAATTTCGCTACTAGGCATTGTAATATATTTTTATGATTGATGATTGACGAGGGAGCGCATATGGATTATGCTAAGAGGTTTTTGTTTTTCTAATGACTTTTCACTAAGCAAATAGACAACATGATACAAGGGATACGTAAATTGTTTTTGAAGTGAAACTTCTTTAGGATCGTTGTGATTTGAAATTTGATGAAACGGAATCGTCACGATAAAGTTCCTACGAAAAAGTTCCTATAATATTTGTCTTTGCGCCTGCATATTATATGTCAATGTCATAGTGGTGTAATTTTTGTGCATTTTTTCTCCATATTTTACTTTTACTTAATTGATTCTTTACAAATTTACATTTAAATCCAACCTTAACCTATATTGAAAACGAAGTATTGTTTGTTTTGTGTACAGTTGTAACTGGACTTCAGTCTTTGCTTACTGTTTATTATTAAGGCACTTCTTTGTATATCTTGATCTGTTTTTCTGAAGTTTCACTTCTGCTGTGTGTGAATTGCACACATACACTTTTTTTTTCCGTGTTCGTAAAAGGATAGAAAATACTCCTTGTTATAAAATGAAGCAGGAATAATTTATTGTTTTTAGCATTTAGGGATTGAAATGTCATAATGTTTATAATGGTGGGCTGAAAACTTAGTAATTATTAAGTGAAATACGAGTTTTAGAAACTTACCGCACTTGACTGTTTTTTTCTGCTTACTGATGTTGTTACTTTGATATATCTAAAGAATGTATACATTTGAAAAATAATATTAGAACATATTCACATATTATATATATTAGTCAGCCAGTTTTGATCGATACCCGAAAGGGGTTCGGGCGTCACAATATCCTGCCTAATGTTGTCCGCTAATTTCATCAGTCACCAACGGTCATTTAGTTGATGGGTTCTCAGTAAATGACCAAAACCTATTGTACATTGGTTATTCACACGGGTGTTGAGATAGAGAAATCTTGGGCTTTGTCATCAGCGTATTAAGAAAGGATTAAGACAGAGATGTATGCTACTTAAGCCTTCTAATGTCTGACGTTACAACGGTAGCAATGTACACATTTTTTTTCTAAAATTTCCGGTCCAGATAAGGTTTTATTATCTTAATCGCTTTACAACTAAGCTTTTAGAAGATAAACTAAGTTGAATGTCCGTTTATTTTTATATTTTAATAAAAAGGCTTTGTTAATGAATATTAAAGTAGTTGTATGTCAGAACTTTATTTTTAAATACCGACGCAAAAAAAGCGGTGTTATGAGTTTTAAGTATGATGTGTCTGTGGCAAAGTCTGTGGCATCATAGCTCCCAAACGAATGGACCGATTTAAGTGTTTTTTTTTTAATTTGAAACTTGCCTTCATCAAGAGTGAAATTAGGTGTAATTTAAGAAAATCTTCAGCCCTTTTCTAATCGTTGAAGAGTAAATATTTTAACTTTATGATTTTTGTAATAGTATATGTATGTGTACGAAGTACCTACCAAGGATGGTTTTATCGCTAAAAGCTGCTGCTTCTAAACAATCTTATTTATTTATTTATTGATGGGCTTATCAACTTAATACATACATTGCATTAACTTCAAGTCATTTTAATTTTTTGAAGTTGCTTATGTCTAAATTACAGGTAAACTCAGCAACGCTATTCGGTGATTTACATTGATAAGTTCTTTATAGTTTAGACATAAAACAGAAAAAAAAACAAATGTATATGATGCAGAAAATTGAAAATTCATATTCACATGTCATTAAAAATGTATTTTTTAAAATAATACAAACTGCCACCAAAACCATTAACATCACATTTATGAAATACTTCCTTTAATTTTCTGATTGTCTGATAAATGCGTGTTATGTCCGTAAATGTTACGAATTGAGTTATGTAATCTAGTTAGATAATATGATGAAAAAGAGAATAAGCGGTAGTTGAATGCACCTTTGTGGTCACTGTATGGCTACTACGAGTAGTAGCGTGATGATACATTGCCTATAACCTTCCTTACAAATTAGGCAATCAAATACAAAAAAATACTTTTTAAATCCATAAAACTCTTCAGATTAATTACATTAAGTGTAGCTTACTACTTCATAGTAACTTATATTGAAGCAATAATAGCAAAAAAAAAGTAAAATTAACAAATACCAGTATAAGCAAGGCAATGCCAGAGAAATTATATGAAAGTTGACCATACATAGCGTCAGGTATTCCTACCTGACCGTATTCCTAACAGTTGTAACGGTTTGAGCGCACCTGTTTTCCACGGGCATTGCATTCCATAAACGAATTGCTGAGAGTGTAAAGTACTTATCAAATAATTTTGTAGAATGCGCATTCCCAGTTGTAATTTTTACACTAAATTGTATAAATCCTAAAATAATATAAACTTAGGATAAATATTTTGCCTAAGTTGTTTCAGACAAACAATATTTATTTAATGGTGATTGTGTTTTCAACCCATTGACAATTTTGATGTTTCGTTATTGTTGTAAAACTTTTAGATTTTGTACTTGACTATTCTCTTTCGCGCAGATACATCATAAGTACATTATGATATTTATTTCATACTTTACATACAATATACGATTTCTCTTCAGCCATAACTTGACCTAAATACTAGAATTTATATGCTCAAGAATGTTTCTCGGCCTAGCTTTGACTTATCTTTTCAACTGTGTGTAGATCGCTCAGCTAGTGACGGGTTTCTAGATATCGCTCACTGCTTCATAATAACGGTATTTGAACCAACAACTTGTTACGTTGCGGTAGTAAGTTTCCTTTTGATGGAAGCGGCAAAAGTATCTAAGTGCAGCTGAGGCTATCGAGATTTTTACAAACTTTTAAACTTTCGCGTTCCATGATATAATATTATTTATGTATTTACGGAAATTAACGCGACCACGAAAGGTATTACATACACCTGAATTGCCTGACGTTTCGACCAGGTTGCACTGGCCGTGGTCACAGGCTGACTGGCTCAGCGGTGCACGCCCTCCGTCGTCGAGATCATGAGGTAGAAGGTTCTTCATCCACCCGCACATTTTCGATATTTTTGATATTTTTACCGTCACATACTATACTAACAGTGTCCCTATTCTGTAAGCGCGTTAATTCCCGTAAATACATAAATAATATTATATAGAGATTGTACTGTAAACAGGAAAACTCTTGAAAAATAAATGAACGAGGAACGGGAGACTTCTGATGGAATCGAATTCGACCGAATGAAGAAGAACTTCCTCGGTAAATGTCGTCATATCGTGAGTAAAGACAATATTACACCAAGAGGCTTAACCATTGCGTCAAACCCCAAATTATTAGTGGCTAAATTAGTTGTATTAACAAAGTACAAAATGTTGTAACAGACACAAAACAAAAACAGAATTATTGAAGCTCATTTCAGGTACAGGCTACTAGTGCTTATGGTGGAATATAATTATTTTTGTATCACCTTGACTTGTATCTCTCATCAATCTATCCAACGGAATCTTTCGAAGTACTTTTGACTTACAGCTTCAAGACGTCCGAATTAACTTGAAAATTGGTACACGTATCAAGAATCGTTGACAATACAAGACTAAAAAATATGAAAATAAATTATTGTTTAAAAAAACACGCTTCGGTAAACGCTTTAAAAAGTGTAGGGTGGTTGACATCAAATGTCACAAATAGTTCATTAGTAGTTCATTTGTAACAGTAGAGTTATTATAAAAAAATAACTTTACCAAAAAGGCAAAAAGGAAGACAAGTATCTTTTTTTTATGGTATAGGGGGCAAACGTCACCTAATGGTAAATGACTACCGCCGCCATTGGGCACCTGTAACTCGAGAGTCACAAGTGCGTTGCCGCCTTTTAAGGTGGGAGTAGAAGAAGAGGGGGAGGGGGGAAGAGTGGGAAGAGGGGAGAGGGGAAGGACGGGAATAGGGGAGAGGGAAGGGTTAGGGCCTCCAGTAACCTCACTCACGCGGGAAATGCAATGCAACATTGCTTCACTGCCGGGTTTTCTGTGAGGCCGTGGTATCGAGCGGAGTCGAACCGGCCCATACGTGCCGAAGCATGGCTCTCCCACGTAAAATCTGTAGAAAGCCTGGCCGAAAGCAAAGTATTTATTCTAAGGAACACTTAGCTTTTTCACAATCAAATAATTAGTAGATTTTTTTTATTATTATGAACCAGTGGACTTAATATCGCTATAAAACAAAACTCTGATTATAAATTATTATCAAACCAGCTGCAAACCGCGGTTTCACCCACGGAAGTCCCGACCCCGTGGAAATATCAGGATAAAAAGTAGCCTATGTGTTAATCCAGGTCTCCAGCTATCTACATACCAAGTTTCATCGCAATCGGCTCAGTAATTTTTGCGCGAAAGAGTAACAAACATCCATACATCCTCACAAACTTTCACGATTATAATATTAATAGGATTTTTAGTGGGATTTGCTTTTAGCGCGTGTTTTTTAAACTATAATACAATAAAGGAGTTTAACAACCACATATCCTCTCTGTTAGTCTCCCATCGTCAACCGTAGAAGCAAAAAGAGTGGAAGTACACTTGGGTAATCAAAAGCTTTAAGCAGATATCCCCTTCTCCTTCTCTGTGATAATATTGGCGTGTGTCCCAGTTCTGATTCTCAAGTCTGGTTCAAGCATGGAGTCTGGAAACATGCACGGTAGACGCCAATAGACTCATCCCTATTACGCAGATCAAAAATAAATGTGGTGGTGTTATACACATACAAATTTATAACAATCTTAAAATTATTTGTTGGTTTTGGGTTAAACATGTTTAACCTATTTCAATTGCTTACTTAACCTGAATCTTTAAAGGGTAACGCATGTCAAGGCCGGGGTCCAATCAAAAATTGGACCATATTTCCGGCCAAAGCACTCCTTTGAGTCAAGTGTCTTCCAGCAAAGCGCGTTCGCTTCGTAACCTGCCTTCTCAGGTTTTTTACCTTTTAACGTTCCCTCTAATCAAAAAACTACCCTAAGCTTATCCCGATAGAGTCTGAATTCTAACACAATGCTCGGAATAACCACACTCACTCTTATTTAAATAAGGTAGTCAGTGTGCGAGTAAGATAGAAAATGTTGGGGATGGGTGTGAAAGGGATGGAAGATGCCGATGTTGCCGCGCATTTGATAGTGATGGGATGTGTCGACAGGTTTTTTGAGTTTTGTTAAACATTTGGTCTTAATTTATATTCATGATATCTGTAGTAACGAAGATTGCAAATTTAGTCATCTGGCCAAGAAAATCGGAGGTCATCAATTAATCTATTAATAATTCTCATACATATAGATAATATATAGCCAAAACTAAAAGTTTTTTCTGCTGACTATTATATTATGATAATGTAAATGAAGTTATTAATAAAATACTGTTTACATTTGTTATTTATTCTAGAACCTTCTGTCTGATATTTGAAACAAATGAAATATGTTTAAATCATCATAATATCATACCGTCGAAATAAAACACTTTTCAAATTTAGGTACATCTGTATATAGAAATTACTAATTCAGTGGACATAGAATGAGGACTTAATTGATATAAATTATAGAACTCCTACATATATGAAAGTATTTAAACGAATTTATTATAAAAATCTGTTATTCTAATGACCAGTGATTCATTGTTAATAATGTTAATAAATGCTAAAGTTTAAACGTCTTTTATATGGAACATCGTTTGAATTAATTTAGTAAATATATTTTTGTATACAAACTAGTATATTTCTTTATATTTAAATTATAATTATTTTAGAGATATGACGTGTTGAAACATGTGCATTTCAATAATGTTCTAAACAGTTTACCATAATAATGTGTTGAGAATATTAATGTTGTGGCTATATTGAGAATATTATATAAAAAAAGTTCTCTCAGGATTCTTTATCTTAATAGTCTATGTAGTATAGTATATACTATACTACATAGACTACTATACTACATAATAAAATACATACTGTCACTTGTACTGTGAAAAATTACGATGATCTATTTACCACACATCAAACTTTGGATTATTATGATGGTATTATTATATTATTAAGAGTTAATGATTTAAGAAATACCATGACTTTGATCATTTACTTTACTATGTAATATCAAAAAAAATATATATTTAAATTTTATCGATAACCAATTGACAACCCTAGCAGCCAGATGGCGTCGACAGGCGCTGCGAGCCGACAACTCGAATTCGGCTCGTTCGGAATTCCTCGCGTCGCCTCCGCCCCGTGATGCATGCACGAGTTTCGGGGTTTTAGACGACCGCCACATTCGTTTTTTAAAAGTTATTTTTTTTATATAGGGATGGCGAAATGTTTGGGAGTTTGGTTCACTGTGACTGCGTTCCATTGTTCCAAGAAGTTATTTCAGATTTTACTCTAACGGTTTTACTACTGATCTTTAAAAAAGGAATATTGAATAAGACTCCGTACTAAAGAATAATTGGTGTATCGGGTTTAGTTTTATCACACACGTTATTATACTGAATGATATGTACTTGCATATTATTTTGTAGTATTCCAACCTCTTTGGAATAAATAACGGACTGGCAAGTGATCTGGCATCGAGCTTTGTTTTGAATAAAAAAAAAATATTTAAAAAGAAGAGAAAAGACGTTCCAAATTACGAAAATATATATATATTATATATATAAATACATTTTAGTGTGCGGAGTGGGTTTATTTCGTTAGAGTTCTGTAAAGGGTTTCTGTAAACCTCATGAATGCAAGTTTAGTCAAATTTAGTTTTTATGCGGATATATTTAAACTATAGTTCATAAACTGATTAAGAATTTTTATAGTGACTGTAGAGTGTGAGTGACTAGTAGAATAGGACTAATAAATTAACATGTCAAGATATCGTTCGAAACACGCGGTACTATAATAAAGTCGGTGCTTAGCCAAAGATAAACAGGTACTAGTTCCAGAGCCATTATTTATCTAGCATACAATGATATCTTTGTTGCTCTAAAGCTTGGTGTACACGCGCGAACTGTAATATCCGACATGTTACTTGGACTAAGCTTGCAACTTGCAATAAGAATATAGGCAGGAAGTATTTATGTTCTTTGTTTAAATTTATAATTTCTGTCATACTTTTTTTATTTTTGAATCAAGTTTTACGAAAAGCAGGCTTTATTTAGAGAGGAAGAAAGAGAGAGAGAGGAAGAGAGAGAGAGAGAGAGAGAGGGAGATGTAAACAAGATTTGTAAGTAGCATATTTATCATACGTAATATAAATATCTAAATACATAAAATGCATTTAATGTATAAATATACCAATAGGCCACTAAGATGATTTTGCAAATAAATAATTGACTATTGAGCTGATATATTTTTGATTCGAAGGTATAAAGGTTAGTTTGCAACCCGATTTCTAACGCGATTGCTTTTATTAAATGAGTAGATGGTTTGATAACTATTTTGTTCTCCTTCTATATATTTTACTAGCAACCCGCCCCCGCTTCACACAGGTAGCAGGGACATCTTCAACTATTATTAACATATTTCAATCAATTTACACAAAATCTTAACAAATTATACACCTAAACCTTCCTTATGAATCACTCTGTCTATTAGTGAAAACCGCATGAATCTGTTCAGTAGTTTTTCAGTTTATCGCGAACAGACAGACAGACGCGGCGGGGGCCTTTGTTTTATAATATGTAGTGTTGATTAACGGTAAGGACTTGCATACATAATTACATACATATAGCTTGGTCGTATATACGAGTGTCGGATAAAACAGGATAACTGATTTTATATGACTGAAGTATTAAAAAACAATAGAAATCGTTGTGTGTGTTTAGTCTATCAAAGAATCTAGAGGTGAATTAAAATTTATGCTGATTTGAGTGTAATATTGATTTTAATGTAATCAGACAACGTTAATTATCAATTTTCATCGTCGTTACAGCCATAGAGGGTCCACTGCTAATTAAACGTGGTCTGTCGATATACAGCAAGGTTTTGCCAATTTCTAATGAAATTTTGCCTAATGGAAATGCGCCATAACTTGCGATCAAAATTTTAAAACATTATATATCCTCCAAATCCGCAGAACTTAGTTAAATATTTTTCTTACCGATAAATTGACCATTCTTTTTTGCTAAATATGTTTTTCTGAAAAATATGATGAGTAGACTCATCATATTTTTCAGAAAAACAATCAGAAATATTGCACATTCGTTTTATATGATGAACTAACATAACAATAACTTCTTTTCAAATAGTTTAATTTATATGGTCTAATTACGAGTTATGTTAATATAAAAAACACGCTTTTTGCAATCAAAAATTATTTTCTACTATTTAGTTCGGTTTACTATCAACCGTAATTTAAGTTTTTTTAACTTTAATTTATTTTATTATTTTTTTAGTCCTGAATTGTCATCGGTCATAAATTTTTTTAAGATAATTGGACATCTTGAAATTGGTGAAAAATACGTTGAAAAAATCCGTTACATAGATAAAGAACAGGTCAAGCATTAGCTTGACCTGTTCTTTATCTATGTAACGGATTTTTTACGCACTTTATATTAATAAAGTGCGTAAAAACTAAATATAACATACATCTATAAGCTGGAAATTCAACTTTGATTATGTACCTTTGTTTCTTATCTTATTTTCAACATCTAAGCTTGCAAAAAAAAATAAACTATTACCTACTAACTTCTTTCACAGTGTTGAATTCAGAATTATGGGAGAATTTGCTATACGCACAGCCGAACAAAATATTCATTATTCATCATTACTCCACCGCTGAACATTCTTCTACTAAACTTTGAACAAAAGATATTGTTTTGAGTCCATGTGAACTCGGCTTTAGTTTACTTTATAAATATTTAACACGTTGACGTCATGTTGAAGTTTAGGGCCTAAATGCTGGTGTAAATAAGCGAGAGGTAAGTTGCAAACTTGTACAATAGCGACAGACTATATTACGATATTCTTCGGCAGTAAAGTAAAGGTTTATCTTTGCAACTTTCAAGTTTGAGTGCGACAATTGGCGACAATGCTACGAACAAATCAAAAATGGCGCGACTTTAGCTTGGAATTGACTTGAGATAGTTTAAATGACTTTAAAAAAGGAACACGTTTCGAATTTCAGCGATTTTTTTTTTAAATCTATTTCAGTATATTTTTTTTTTGTTAGAAAGGAGGATCTTCATGGTGCATATTGTAAAAGTTTATTTTGAAATGATTGGTACGTTTTAGAAGGTTTTTTTTACTGTGTATTTACTGTTTACATTGAGTGACACTATGTTATGGCATCTTTCAGTTTAACATTCAACCAATTCCAAACGCGCAAAATATATATTTTGCCATATTATTATAAAATGTAAATTAGTAAGTTAGTTTGGATGTAATTGGAGGAGTTTAATCTCATTTAATCTAGCAAAATACCATATTTGACCTTAAATACTTTACTACTAAAAAACCATAATATCAAGCGTTGGGCACCTATCAGGCTTGATCACCTAGTTGTGTTAAAAGGATACTTACTCGTTCCTTCATCACCATTACTGCCATAGAACGGAACGGAACGAACCTTTGTTGGACTTAGGCCTCCTTCAATGACTTCTAAGAGGGCAGGTTGAAAGCGGTCTACATCCACCGTCGACCTTCGTACGTTAATTAAACATAATAAATTAACATATCTTAATGTTCACGACGACATTTCGCAATCAGACAGCTACTTACGTACATTAGATGAATGATGGAATTGTGCAATGTTCATTGTACTCCTAAGTCATGTCTCGTTGTCGATGTGAAATGAATATCTAAAGACATTTAGCTCAAAATATATTCGTCCGTGCGTGAGTCCATCATAAATTGCTAAAAACGATGCTAATGGTCTTAGGAAGGAGGAGGTCAAACGGTAGGTTACTTATGATTGAGGCTGATATTACGCCTGTATCCCCAAGGGGTAAGCAGAGGCATATAAAAAATCCGCACTTTGCACACACTATTATTTGATCCCAGTAACGTAATAGGAGGCAAGTGTATTGCCCTCAAACCGGGCACTTTGGGAATGGGATGGGAAAATTGAGAGTATAGTGAAAGGGGAAGGTATGAAGAGGAGGCAATGGAAGGGATATTGCTTATACGGATAGATTGAGGAGTGTAAACAATTGCTTGCTTGGCCTGCTGACGATAATCGATAAAACTTAATTAAACTTAGTAAAAAAAAATGCCAGGTCCGGGAATCAAAAACATAGTCATCAATTTATACTATGGGACCAAGAAGTCGGTAATAATAACAATCTCACACACGGTCGCCTGATCCCAAACTAGGCAGAGCCTGTACTATGTTAACCAAACTGCTGCTGCATACATATTATCACACAACTATTTATCCTGGGTGGGAATTGAACCCACGACTTCTGGCTTAGCAGTCAGGATCACTAATCACTAGAGCGATAGGCCCGTCAGTCTGTTAGTCAGTCAATAAAGGACTATTGTTTTATATGTATTCATTCCTCAAAAATAATATTCACCTAGAGCTTGCAACACGCATAAACAAATGATGATGAAATGCAGATACCGTTCCTTATAAAAAAATGTACATTCTGTATTGCACAACGCATTTATCTCCACGCAATTGTTTTTTGAACCAGAGAAAACTCTCTGAATCCACAATCCAAGAGTTTCATTCCATAGAAGGTTTAAATTTCAAGTGTTAATTGTTCCCGTGAGCGCGTGCTCATGTATGTATCTTTAAATGTCGGGGGCGAGGCTTTGCCGAAGTAATTTACACTATTAGTTGAGCCAAGATAATACCTACGAGATTTTGGTGGCATATTGTATTTTAGTAATATTTTTGGTTTTACTGGCTTTTCGTTACGAATCCACCCGTATAGATCTCAATCACAATGTGTCTGTGGTGATTGCGAAAACAATCCATCCGTGTGCGAAATCCTAACTTTTATTTCAAATGTGATTATGAGTCTGTTTGTTTTCTTGTTACGTATGCCTGCCTAAACTACTTAACCGATCATTAAACTTTGCATAGGTACACGTTGCTAGGGATAAAGAAAAGGACTTTAAGGTACCATTTGTAGATTGATATATATTTTAATGCACCTACTTCCTGTTGTCTCTGCGTCACTCCACGGTTGACTGGCGGAGAATGCCTAATGCATTAAGTCTGCCTATGTACTTTATGCGATAAAGTTTAAATAATAATAATAATAATAGATAGAAAAATAATATTTAGACCGGAGCGAAGCAGCGCTAGCTTGAAGAAAAAGTAGTATCTAGACACGCGGTAGCGTGTCAAGCCAAGTTCAAGAAAAATGAACTGGCGACGCAGCAGCCGTGTGTTATATTACACGAACCATTTGTAGCCACTTTTGACCGTTATAATCATGAGTTTACAACAAAAGATTAACTACGAAATATAAATAATTAAGAACCAAAAAGGAACTGTCAAAGCGTTTCGTTCAACTTTTTGGTGTTTCGACAATGAAAGGGTGGAACCTCTGTCAGCGTCTAGCCGTCCGATGAAGGAATGGTGATTGTCCAATTGATTCGAAGAGAGCCTTCGCACACTCACCAAAGTAAATCCTATAAAAACCGATTAACAGGTGACTTTAAGATTAATAACATTTCTCAATCTAAAATCTCAAAACAAAAATGCAACTTGAAATACATCATTTCTTACACCGCTATTGCTGGCATAGATCTTAACTAAACATTGGCTTGTAGTGTCTATAAAGCAATGTATAATGAACCGCTATGGCTCTGACTTTGTAAGCCCAAAAAACGTGGGTTCGTACAGTAGCCAGCGATGTTTGCTCATCCATTAACACTTAAGGGTCTAAGAGACTCTAAACGCGAGATATAGGATCCGTAATAAAAACTGGTTTAACGGATCCCACTAGTGGGTATTGTTTGGGTAACTTTGCTGCTCTAATTAAATGTGGTTTAATTTGTACTTTTAAGAATGTGCCTTTGTAATTCATAGTGAGGTATTATATTGTACATTTTAAAGTGATACAAGTACAAGAATATGTCCTAAGAGTTGCAGTTTCTTTGGTGCTTTCACATATTCAAAGATATGGAACAAGGCTAGAATAAATGCCCGAATTGGACTGAATAACCGTGCGACTGGGGAATTCCCTCTACAAAATTCTCAATTTACCTCACAGAAGACTGAAGTTAAACAGTATATTAGCATAGTATTGCGTTTTTGCTTATAAATAGGATTTCCAGAGGTCCACGGAGCCGGTGAGCGGGGGCAGTGAGGGGAGATAGATTTGGGGATGCGTGACTAACACTTTTAGTGTTGACTTTGTTTATAAACACCGGTAAACACTTACTATCAGATTTATCGTGAGGTTATTCTCGCTTCCTTGCTTGCAAAATATTGCATACTAAAACGCTTGTATCCTTTGATAGTCACTCACGTAATAGGCTAAAGCCTATTATCGTCAACCAGGCACTTTAGGAATTTAGGATGGGAATATTAGGAGCAAATTTACAGGGAAAGGTTAACTAACTTTCCTTTTCGATATACTCCCAATTTCCTTTTTAGAAGGGAAGGAATGATTGAAGGAAAGCTTGAGCAAGTCAGGGTCATATACCTGTAGTTCGAAGTGGCTGTTACCGGAAAGTCCGAACCCTCTAACATAATATACTATGCATATCAGCAAAACTTTAATTTCACGAAGTACTGTAGTTTATCCTCCCACGTCCACGTCCGTGAGTTATTCACAGGAGACGCCTGCGCAGCAACGCATCGTGTCTCCAAAATATTTTTATTAAAACAAAGGTTTTTTGGTAAGGTCAAGCTATAGGCGGTAGAGGGAGCGATTTATGTATCTAATGTGTATTTAGTAAGGATATGTTTGCTCTAGAGCAAATGCATAGCTATGCATGATGTAGAGTAAACATATTTAGCTGTTATATATTTAACAACTTTTTTAACTTATAATATTCATAAATTATTGAGTCCGATATAAATATACATATATTATTACACAGAAACTTAATATTTTTTAGTGGACTAACTTAAAATAAATGATGTTTTTTTTTTACATTTTCACACATTGTAAAATAGGACATTTCTTAATTTATTAAATGGCCGTAAAAATACAAAATCAAATAAATTTATTGAAAGACAATTATTAAAGCATGCATAAAGATTTTTTGACTTTGACTCACAGTATCAAAAACCCTCAGCAGCTTCAAATCATCCGCTTGCCGTTATATCTTATATTTTAGACCACAAATGCTCAACACAGTTCCCAGTAAGCCGTATCTTGGCATTTATCACCCACGTTCATCTCAACTCGTGTTCACCACTACATCTAGTATGGGAATTCCGACATGGTGATGACATAGAAGCCGCTTTCCAAAAATTGTATGAATCTTTTGAAAATCTAGGGTGAAATGTCATTGAGACATTTTGCTATTCTACAAGTATCTATAGACAACAGTGGAGTTGGTACCTACCTTTCTTAACCCTCGATGCAAAAAGGAGGAATGTTATGAGTTTATCGAATGTATCTGTGTGTTTGTCTGCGTCATCATAGCTCCTAAACGGATTGACCGATTTTGATTAAATTTTGTTTGTTTGAAAGGTGGCTTGATCGAGAATGTTCTTAGCTATTAATTGAAGAAAATTTGTTAAGCAGTTTGAAAATAATCAGCAGTTTTCTAATCGTTCAAGGGATTTTTGAGTCGGGGCTATTTTAGGCACGTTTGTGCACTTTTGCTATATGGAAAAAGCACTGAATTTGTGACCGTCACGCTAATAATACATATATAGGTCCACTAGAGGGCGCTAATCTAAACATTGAGTTCTGTCAGCTCCGTATTAATGAATGTCACCAACCTGGTAATGTGACGTTTTAAGTTCGTCGTTTCGTTTAAGTTTGCACTTCTGTCGGCAGTCCCATTGTCTATGCAGACATATTCCATATAATAAAACACCCATGACTGCCTATTTTTTTTTATTTATTCTTGTTAACTACCCAACTTAATGACAGAAAGACAACGCTATGCCAACAGTTTAGACTCGTTCTTCGGTAAGTTGGTCCTAATTTCAAAGCTTTAAGATAAGTAGACTTGATCACAGGATCAATCTGACTGCTGGAATTGGTACAATTATATCTGCAGGTATTTCCAATTTGGTGGACTTGGCGCTGCGCACTAAATTTGCGAAAAAGCGAGAGACGACCGGGTCCAGATACACTCCTGATGATCAATTCCTTTTTTAGTTTGATCATGTAGCTGGTTTTAACTTTTTTTTAACCATAGGTAATATAATGTACTAGCAACCCGTCCCGGCTTCGCACGGGTAGCAGAGACATCTTCAACAATCATCATCATATTTCAACCAATTTACACAAATCCTTAACAAATTATACACCTAAACCTTCCTCATGAATCACTCTGTCTATTGGTGAAAACCGCATGAAAATCCGATCAGTAGTTTTTCAGTTTATTGCGAATAGACAGAGAGAAGCGACGGGGCACTTTCTTTTACAATATGTAGTGATGATATTATATTTACTTAGTTTAAGCAGCTAGTAAATATTTGGGAAAAGATCCGTTAAGAAAGATTTTATCTGTACTGAATATCTTGTATAAATTATTGTATCTTTCCAAATATTAATATAATGAAAAAACCTATGGTTCGTATTTTCGTATTCTCTGCGCGTGCGCAAGTCATTTGAGTTTTTATTGAAAAGGCTTTGTTTAGTTTTTCTGTCACGTTTTTATCGTGCAATATTTCAAGTTTATTATTTTTTTATCTTTTATTACGATTTACGTTTTTTTTTTAATTTTATTGGTTAGTGGTATTTTAGAAGGTTCCTGTCAGCAGTTATATAACAGATACATGGGGATTCGAACGCTGACTATCCCATCCATTACATACGTAGGCAATGACATGTTAAGTACCGTCTACCTGCCGCCATGGATCTTGAACAATCGTACTAATATTATTAACGTGAAAGTTTGTGAGGATGTATGGATGTTTGTTACTCTTTCACGCAAAAACCATTGAACTGATTGCGATGAAACTTGGTATGTAGATAGCTGGAGACCTGGATTAACATATAAGCTACTTTTTATCCCGATATTCCCACGGGATCAAGACTTACGCGGGTGAAACCGCGGGGCTATCTAGTCGTACATAAACGTGACAGTTTGTGAGGATGTATGGATGTATGGTTGTTTGTTACTCTTTCATGCAAAAACTACTGAACCGATTGCGATAAAACTTGGTATGCAGATAGCTGGAGACTTTGATTAACACATAGGCTACTTTTGATCTCGATATTCTTACGGCATCGGGACTAACGCGGGTGAAACCGTGGGGCGCGGCTAGTAAGTAAAAAGTATAGATCGCCTGATGGTCGAAATTCGACATTAATTTATTTATTTTTTACCTAATGATTTCCAGTATCAAGTTGAACCGTAATTGTTAGACTTTACGTACAAAGAGAGGTCAACATATTATATTGGACGCGTGTAGCTTAATGTAGTAATTTTTTATATTTGGGACACATATTGTTTACATTTTTTAGCTTTCTGCACTTCTTCTATAAACTTTAAGTAAGTATTGACTGGCCTGTTGATCTAGAGGTTAGTGGTCCTGGCTACTGAGCCAGAGGTCGTGGGTTCGATTCCTACCCAGGACAAATAATTGTGTGATGAGCATGATCATTTGTTCTGTGTCTTGGTGTAAAATATCTATAATATGTATGTATTTAAAAATATATAAGTATGTTTATCAGCAGTCTAGTTACCATAGTACAGACTCTGCCAAGTTTGGGGTCAGACGGCCGTGTGTGAAACGAGTCAAGTTATTATTATTATTATCATAATATTATTCCAAATTTTACTTTCTCCCGAAATAACGAATCACGAAATTTTCTTAAAAATGCGTACAAAGAATTCTTTTCTTGTATTAATATATAGGTACTCTGGGGCGTTACACAGCGCTATGTGGACCAAAACCAATCATCGCATGAACTACCACTGGCGCAAGCTATGCTTTGTTTCTTCTAAGTCGCCCATTACACGGTAGGTTCTGCTGTCAGTTTTGCCACGATCAGAACGGTCTAACGCAGTGATTGACGGTTGCATGATGAGATTTTAATATAGATATAATTTCATCAATCACCAACGAACATCCGTCAATCTTGACTTTAGGTAATGATTGACGTTTGCATGAGCGTCTATTGGACACCTATGCATATTTACTTCTGTTATAGAACCCATTTTCTAACACGAATTAATATACCTACTAGTCATGTTATACATATAATCTATGAAAAAAAATGCTGTAAATATTTGCTTGTATATACAAGCCTCACAATTTTTCAGTCTGTCGTTGTTTGAATAGTGTTGGACCATTATCTCTTGATTTCATTTTGAATACGGATTTAAAAACATTTATCTTCTTAGTATTAAAACGTGAGTTATTATCGGTTTGTGGCTTTTTATTTTCAACCGAAATCCGCAATAAAATTGAGGCTACCGTATCTTAAGCCAAATAATGTGTATTCAAAAGTAATGAATGATTCATGAGTTGAGCATTCTTTATCAATATTTAATATCAGTTAAATGACATCACTTATAGAAAATGGTTTTATGTAGGCTGTGCACTCTAAGGTTAATTTATCTATACTAATAATATAAAGCTGAAGAGTTTGTTTGCTTGAACGCGCTAAACTCAGGAACTACTTAATCGAATTGAAAAATTCTTTTAGTGTTGGATAGCCCATTTATCGAGGAAGGCTATAGACTATATAACATCACGCTACGATCAATAGGAGCGGAGCAGTAACTATAAACGGGTAGTTAAAGAATAAAATGTTAATGTGTGTAAAATTCGTTCGTTAGTAACATTTTTCTTTAATGACTAAACATAAAAGAAAATTATGCCTAAAAGCTTATGTATGAAGACTGATTTTAGTTTGTTCATACATCGCAAATGTTTTCTTAACTACGCAGTTTAAAATATCACCAAAATATTGGAAACTCTTATGAGAAAACCTTTAAAATTATTTTATTCTGTGTTATAGTCACATGGATGATACGAGAACCCCTAAAAATATATCTAAATATAGTTTTATAAACACCCATTCTCTCATCATTGAACTGTGTAAAGCGAAATATTTCGCTAGAGAAGAACAGGTTAAAAAGGATATTTCTTATCGAACATATATATAAATTAGCATGTTTTCCTACGAAGAGTTTTGAATATTTGCGGTATTTTTCGCAAAGAATGCAGATTAATTTATTTATAATAGAGCACGATATTAAATTTGTCTTTATTTTGATCGGAATTTTTTTTTAATCTGTATTTCTTAAAAGTTTTGATAGGTTTTAGATAAAAAAGTAACATATCCCGACTCATGTCTTATGGTAGTGAATTCTAACCAGTCCTGATAGAGTCTACAATGCTTAATATTTAACTTTAAAAAGTATACGACTTCAATGTGTAAATCATGATAAAAAATAAACTCTTCATCCCATCTTTACGAAATTTAAATGGGATCATTTCGAAATAAAAAAAACAGTTAGTCGTAGGACTGCATGTCAGAAGTGAAAACATAACTTCAGAATGTATTTGCATATACATACACACATACATCTGCATATATATAATTAGGTTAAAAATAAAAAGTAGGTAATAACATATCTAAATGTATACATAGGGTACACTGGAAGTTCTGCGCTCCTGGCCGCTCACAAATGTTTGAATTTCGAATGTTATATTTTTTAAATATAAGAAACTCGGCTGCGTCTTACGAATTTTCGATCAGGTCACGTGTCCTGACGCGAGTTTACCAGTCTTTACTCATCCCACAAAGTGCACAACGCCGCTAAAGAAGTTTTCACTTAAAAATTTTTGATGAAGTTATGCATAAACAAATATAAACATCCAAATTGAGAACCTCCTCCTTTTTTAAGTCAGTTAAAAGAACTTGTTGATAGTGTTGAGTCAAAGATAAATATACTCCTATTCATTCTGAGGTCGCGACATTTTAAAGTGTCTTATAAATATTTTATTTACCATAGCATGAAACCTTGCGTAAAGTAAGATGGCGTTAGAAATAAAATAATAACTTGACACATCTCACACACGGCCGTCTGATCCCAAACTAGGCAGAGCCTGTACTATAGTAACCAGACTGCCAATAAACATACTTGTTCTTAAATATACTCTAGTTGTAAAGGAACCGTGAATGAAGTATTGTTTTAAGTAAATGTCACTTCCAAAACAGTATTCACTAAGACACTGCTACAGGTACACTTGAATAAACAACATTATATTAGCCTTTATATTAATACAAATAACCAATCAAATAGACCCCCTGGATCATCTGTCAATCAAAGAGTTTTCTAAAGAAATATCTCAGAATAGAGGTCGGTTTAAACTGGCTCTGTATTTTGGTCTTCTAATACGCCGAAAGGCAAAACAAAAAGTATGTATCGTTCCTTTTGGGGACTTTTACGTGTTAGGAATAATAAGTTGTGTGACATATTTAGCTTACGTTATACGATGCAGTAACTGGAAGGTAATGTAGTAAATAAATTTATTAGGGATTAAAAAAGGATTATTTGTCCGTGAAAGTAATAGTTCCTGATATCTGGATATTTGATTGTTGAATCATAAAAAGCTTTTTATTAGCTTAACTTTCCATAACAATTCATGGAGATTAAGAATACTTTATTTTGTTTTGTTATGGGTTTTGCAAAAATAAAACATTATTTTTATATCTTAAAGATTTTTTTGTAGTAAAATTAAACCCAGAAAACTAGCTAATCAATATAATACTGTTCTGCATTCAATTGAAACTGCCAGATACACAGAGTTTTTTTCATTATGTATTCCTAGCACGCTGGTTCCCGCATTCCACACTGATGACGCCACTTGTCCTGTTCTTTTGTTATTCTATTTCATTCACTTTGACATAACGTATGCTAAATGTGTTACAATCTTAACAGACATTTGTCTGTATGTTTGTTTGTTTGCACTACACTGTTGAAGTGTTAATGTCAGTCTTAACACGTTTTCAAATTATGAATTATTGAATAGTCAGTACACTAAACAGTCTTATATGTGGAATGTTATAGGAATAGGTGTAGCAATTTCTTTTTTTTGTATGTTTTACGAAATATGTAGGTGTGGGAAAATGTAATATGTTCATATATCGTAAAAACCTCGTGGTATGTCAGAGTTAATGTCATTCATACACAAAAAACAGCTAAAATTACCTTTATAATTAATAAAATATAACATTGTCACGACCACGGCATATCCTGAAAAGTGTTTTAAAAACCGGAATAACTGGAAGCAAAATCTAATATAAAAGGCAGCGATAAACTTAGCTCGTTTGAATATAATTTACAAAAAAGACACATAAGAAGCTGATATACATAATTCATTTTAAAATGTGTTCAAAACTAAAGCAAAAAATAACGAATTAACATGCCAATGTTTAAACAATACGAGTAGGTGTATGTTCGCCATCAAGATCTAGATCTATCGAATATATTTATCTTAGGTATCGCATTTCTAAACGATATATGGAAATACAATTATCTGTTATAAACTTGATAAAGTTTTGGACGGTGCTTCATTATTATTTATTGTCCTTCTATAACAATATTTACACCGGTATTTTTTAAACTCAACTTTGCATATTTAAATAAAATTTTAATAGTAAGTTACTATTAAAATTTTATTTAAATAGGTTTTAATATTTTATAAATTAGTTTTAAATTATTTAAAGCTATTTAATATTGCCTAGTCGTTACCCGTAGTTACACCCGCGTTTATGATCAGTGCCCCGCTCCAAAAGGTTTGATGTTATAATAATACGAGGTAGGCGTTTTAACCTTCACCATCAAGATCTAGATCTATCAAATAACCTTTCTCAATTAATACTCTATTCTATACAAAAATAATTTGTTTGTTTGTTTCAATGCGAATAATCTCTGGAACTACCAGTCGTATTAAAAAAAAATATTGTATTATGTATAGAATAGAGTATTCATTGACGAAGGTTAGTTGATAGATCTAGATCTTGATGGTGAAGGTTAAAACATCTACCTCGTATTGTTTAAACATTGGCATGTTAATTCGTTATTTTTTGCTTTAGTTTTGAATACATTTTGCAATTATGTATATCAGCATCTTGTGTCTCTTTTTTGTAAGTTATAATCAAACGAGCTAAGTTTATCGCTGCCTTTTATATTAGATTTTGCTTCCAGTTATTCCGGTTTTTAAAACACTTTTCAGGATATGCCGTGGTCGTGACAATGTTATATTTTATTAATTATAAAGGTAATTTTAGCTGTTTTTTTGGGTATGAACGACATTAACTCTGCATATAGTAATAGTTATATGTAGTAGTTATGAGACACGGTAAATAACGTTTTTAGGTTTGAGGTTTACTGATAAAAAACTAGCAACCCGCCCCGGCTTCGCACGGGTACAAATTATACACCTAAACCTTCTTCATGAATCACTCTGTCTATTAGTGAAAACTGCATGAAAATCCGTTCAGTAGTTTTTTAGTTTATCGCTAACAGACAGGCAGACGCGGCGGGGGACTTTGTTTTATAATATGTAGTGATGTAGTGATAAGATGTTTTAATATGCTTTTTATTAACACGCGTTTTATTAACTTCACTTGTATTGTAAGTAACTACTTAACGATAACGCCGCCTATTGTACCTACATATCTACTTTGTTTATTTATTTTAAGCATTATGGCGTTGGTGTACAATAAAGGATATTCTATTCTATCTTGAAAGTCAATTTTAACATTCTTCTATTGTCGTATCGAAATGAGACTTTGTATGCACATGTAGTTCGGATGACAATACTACAATTTGGAATCTTGAAGCTCATCTGTTCAAGCCAGGAGGCGGATAGCGTACCTCTTCATTGGCTACTAGTGAACTCATCCAGTTTCGGTTCACATTGATTCATTTCGACGAGTTTTAGTTATTCTAAAGTATACTTTATTACTTTTATGACTTGTTGTTTAAATATTTTAGTTTCTGAGTATTTTTAAGTGAAAACTTCTTTAAGTACGTTAAGCACTTTTGGTACGGGGAAAAACCACTGAACTCGTGTGACCGTCACGCTCATATACATATACTTATGTATACATATGTCTGTGTGTTTTCACTTCTGACATGCAGTCCTACGACTGACAGTTTTTTTATTTTATTAAGAAAAGACAAATGGTTTTATTTTCAAATGTTTTTTGCCATACATACATATATACGAGGGCTACACTGAAAATTTCGGGAATCAAGGAAGTGACACAACATTACTATTTAAAAATGTATTTATTGCTTTTCGAAGTATTCTCCGCGAAATTTGACACATTTTTCCATACGATGGAAACAATCATTGAAGCAACCATTCCATTCGGAAGTTGGAGTCTCCAAAATGGCCGTTTTGTAGGCGTCCACAGCTTCTTCAGGTGATGAAAATCTCTGACCACGCAATTTATTCTTTATTTTAGGGAAAGTATAGAAATCATTAGGGCTTAGGTCGGGACTGTACGGCGGATGGTCTAATAATTCTATGTTTTCTTGCTCTAAAAACTTTTTTGTGAGAACTCGCATTGTCGTGGTGGAGGATGATGCGGCGGTTGCAGTTCTCTTTACGGAGTTCGGAAACGACCTGTGGCAAACAAATGCTAGCATACCATTCTGCATTAACCGTTCTTTGTCCCTCAAGAGGAATAGTCGCAACATGGCCGGTTTTGGAGACAAACGTGGCCACCATTTTTTTTTGCAACACTTCGTGAACTAACAATTTTAGTTGGCTTTAACTCATTTTCGAGCACCTAAACTCGTGACTGGTTTTTTGTTTCGGATTCGTACGCGTATATCCAGGATTCGTCACCTGATATATGTCATTTGAGGATCCTGCGTGGAATCTTTCCAGAGTTCTGACGCACCAAGTAACGCGAGCCGCTTTTTGCTCTTCACAGAGCAAATGCGGTATCCATCGGGAAAACAACTTTTTTACACCTAATTGTTCATGCAAGATTATTTGTATTTGACTCATGCCAATGTCTAAATTTGCCTGAATTTCGCGGTATGTCACATGTCGATCTTCCTCAATCAGCTTACGCACAGCATCAACGTTTTCTTGGGTGACTGCAGTTTTTGGACGACCGTGACGGGGATCATCACTGAGCTTGACACGTCCACGTCGAAATTCAGCAAACCAGCGATAAATTGTGATTTTGGATGGGGCTTCATCACCAAATGCAGAAAGCATCCAATCAACACACTGTTTTTGTGTTAACCGCTTCGAAAGCCATAATAAATCATCGCTCTTGAATTTTCTCGAGTCAATTCCATTTTCTCAACGACTAAACAAGTTTGAGAAGACCTTGTGAGAAGACCGAGAATCTTTTTTGAAATAAATAAATGTTATTCGATTTTTAAAACCAAGGAGTTTTCAATTAAAAAGATTTTAATATGATAGGAATAGTGGAAATATTCCATTCCCGATAGTTTTAGTGCAGCCTATGTAACAGTGATAATTTTGGCAACTTATATTATTAATACCGGGATACACAATCATATGCTATAAACACATTTATTATTTTGTATGTATTTAAAACACAATTGCGTTAGTATATATTACAAAAACGAAACGAAACAATTGCTAATAATATTCCCTGTAATACACTGTAGTTACATCACATTTGTTAATTGTCTTCACAACACAACATACATTAAGACCTGTGTGGTCTTATTTATAGCAAATATTTAATTTATTATCAGAAGACAACTTGAACCCATCATAAAACTACATTCGAAATTGATTAGCCAGTAATAAAGTCGTAGGAACACGCGCAATGACGTAACGAAACGATTTCCTTAAAAATATTTTACAACTCGATATGACCACCGGACTATATTAAGATTATAAAAAAATGTCGTAAATATGACTAAGGCATCCACTTCTGGAGATTCCTTAGAATCTAATCTCTATACATTTATGCAAATCTCTGTTTAATAAAATTATGTTAATTAGATCACAAATCAAAATGGCATTACGATGTGAGCTGATGCTGACTAGCTTGCTATGCATTAAATAAATTATATTTTAGAAGTATGTGTTGATTAAATTGAAACTTTTACGATCAATTGAATTTTTGTTAGCCAAAACACTCGGCACATAAAACTGATAATTGTCGCATCTATTTTGACATTCAAAAATAATAATTGATTGGTTATGAGTTTATTTGTCGTCATAAAATCGGTGTTTCAGTTTATTATTCAATATTTGACTTGATGTTTTAGCCACTATATTAGTGGTCAATAGATTAGAATAATTATTATGTGCTGGCAGTTTGCTACCTACTTACTTAGTTAAAATAACATATTTTATTAATTTACAAATTTGAATACAAAATAATTATAGTTTAAAAAATTAAAAAACATGCTTTTATAGAAAATTCAACTAAAAAAAATAAAAAATTTAATCGAATTATTGCATTGTCATCGGTCTTTGACACGTGTGCAAAATTTGAATGAAATGTGGCCGTTTAAAGTGGGTCAAAATCGCGCCCAAAGGAGTCGGTTACAAACGTACAAGTGAAGCTAATATTAAGCGTGTAATATATATAATCGTGTTAAATAGAAACCCGTATATTTGCTTGGGTCATTAAATAAAAATTCACAATACAGTAGCAATAAAAATATGACAACTCTAACAATTAATTAATTTTAATTAGGTATATTTTATGTAATTTTAAAAGGAGACTACAGCTTAGATAAAAAAAAGATTATGATAGATACGTGCATATTGCCAAGCCTAACATACAGCAGTCAAACGTGGGTTTATACAATTAAAATAAAAAACAGGGAAAAGACACGTCGGAAGACCAAAGAAACGATGGGCTGAAGATATAGTGGAGATCGCGGGAAACGGATGGATGGAGATAGGCCAGGACAGAGATAGATGGAGGAGGCTTTTACTCGAAAGGGGTCCGAATTAAATTCTTGATTAAAAATAAAAGAACTACCTAGCACTACTAACAGTATTAATACACATATGGAATGTAAACTTTTTTCTTTTTTTCGGAATAAATAAAGCTTTATTATTATTATTATTATATTTTATGTTTGGTATTTTGACATGATAACGTCTTATAAATCGATGAAGTCCGGCTGCACGCACGAAAAAGCATGACTCATTGTCACGTTCCGCCTGAGCCGAGCGTGCAAGCGAGAGCGCAGAACAAGCGATAGAGAGGCCCGATCGGCCTAAGCGTTCGGCTTGTGACTAGTTGTGACGCATCTATCTCTCTTCCACTGTTTTCTTATAACGTTTTCACGTAAAATTATCGTCCGTAAACCGATTTACAGACAACCATTTTTTTTTGTAGTTTAGTAACCAAAAAAGAATAAATTACTTTACAAATCTAATTACTCCTCTATACGTTGTAAAGTACAAGTAACGATTACATTTCTTATTTAGTGTTCTATTCACATGGTTTTAACGCCATACAAAACAAGCAACGTAATTAATATTTGTCATTTGCACTTTGACAAAGTGTATATTCGTCATTAAGAAATACATTTCGCATAAGTCATTAGAAAATAATCTGGGGTAAAGGTATTTAATAATTATGTAAGAAAACGTACCTACATGCCAAATAAATGCAAGTCCAGTCAAAGTCCAAGCAAAACTTCTTAAGTGCCAAGTTTAATAAATCTATTCATAAATTAATAATTAAAGAGTAACAAACCTCGGACAAATAATTGCAAAGTAACCAATTTATGAATTCATATTCAAATGACTAGCTTATAATTAATTCGAAAAACCATTGCAAAGCTTTCTTTATAATTAAAAGAGAACCGCATTACAAGCCGTCGTATTAACACAAAACTTACCCAAGGTGATCGTAAAAATTATAGTATTATTGCTCCTATCAAAATGTCTGTCGGATCCATTTGACTATTTAGGTTCACTTTTAATTGCACCGCTTTTTAGCATCGAATTCACATAATCCTGGGAGGCATCCTTTTATCCAGCTTCACATCGTATATAGTAATTGCTAATCTGGAAAATGTTTTTTTTTGTCAGGCTGGCAACTTGACACCGTAGGATGCCGCTTAAAAGGGAAACTTAGTAATGCCTTTACGCTAGTCGCATCGTGTTATGTCAGAGTGAGAGGCATACATTTTTTATCGATATCATTGGGCCAACACTAGGTCTTTTTAATTGGCGTTAGTGGCTGACAAGTGATGAAGGATATTTTTTTATATTTATTAGTAGTGAATTGTAATTCACTCCCTGTTAAGTTTTAGTGTGTTGTTAAATGTGTAATTGGGTGCTTGTGTTGTATCGCCTGCTCTTGTACTTAATCGAGTATATCTCATTTAATGCAATTAGAAATAATGAGTTATCACTTTTATATTATTGGTCTTTATTACTTTCTTTTTGTTGTTTTTTATACCACTAAGGTGACTAAAAGCATGCGACTCTTCTACAGCAAGTAGTAAGTAATTACTGAATACTTTTTATGTGCTACTGATAATTGTATATTACTTCTAGCAGTTTCCTCAGTTTTACCTGTGTTTATGGTCATTACGCCGCTCTTGAGGGTCGTAGCGTGATGTTACATAGCCTATACTATTCTTCATGAATCTAGATATCATATACAAGTAGATTTTTTCGAATTCGACGAAACAAACAAACGAACATACAAAAAAACTCTTCAGCTTTATTATATTAGTATACATTACGTAAAATCTTGAAGAGTATAAAAAGAGTCTATGGCTTGATATTTAAATGTAGTGTTTACATGACTATTGAAAAAAATATTTTCGAATCTTAATATTTAATATTTTTTCACAGCCCTAACTCGAGTGAGTCTATAAATAAGAGCCAACAACCGGTTAGGATTAGCATATACTAATATGATTTTGTTGCAATACCTTGAGCCTATAAGGAATCGACTTCATTCACTTTTAATACGATTAAGCTACGCGTACCTACCGGCAAATATCTCATCTTTAATAACAGTTTATCGATATGCTAAATAAGTGTAATGTCCCCCCACTGGCAATCAAATTACGCGTTGCGTTTTTAGTTTATCGAAAAATGAACGGGTGCATTGTGACTTTCTGTGGATGTCGATATTTTTTGCTTGTAAAGGTGCAGTACACTATATTTAGTAGTTTGTATTACGGTATGGGCACGTTAGTAAATAAGATTCAGCTTGGGTCTCAGATTTTAATTTAGATATGTAAAGTCACTATATTCGCCCCGCCTTCGAGTGATAAAAGAAAATCTAAGGTTTCTGCATCGTCGGGTGACTGTATAGTTTAAAAATTCTCGTTGCATACAATTTAAAGTAAAGCAACATTGTATCAAGTCTGGGGTCTGAAACAATTTAGGAAATCATTTGCGGTGCATCTGCAATTGTACCGCATTATAACGCTCTGGTATATTTTCTTGTGGTTACGCTGGCCCAAGTTTAAAACTGACGCGGTTTAAAAAGTTTTTTTTAAAATTCGTAGTAATATAGGTTTATTCTAGTACTAGCAGTTCCCGCGCGTGTACATATTACAGTATAAAAGTAGCCTAAGTTACTCCTTATAAGACCAGCTATTTGCCAGTGAAAAACCTGTGGAAATCGGTCCACCCGTTCCTGAGATTAGCCGGAACAAACAGACAGACAAAAATTTAAAAAACTGATTTTAAGGCGCGGTGCCTAATCGAGCAAATAACTGTAAGCTTAAAAAAAACTATTATTTTGACATTACAAACAGACACTTCAATTTTATTTATTTGTATTGATTATTGATGATGATGATTAGTATTGATGATTGCCGATGCTCATCATTACGACCATACAATTATAAAAATATTATCGAGGTAATAGAAGAGCGAGTATGATTTTGACTTTAAATCTTTTAATAATTATTTATTAAACAAATAAAAAAAATTGTTTGCATTATCAGGGTGTGACGCACAGAATGTGAGACTATAAGAAGCTTTTAATGCACTTGACATTATCGTTAATAACCATATTTTTAGGAGGTTAGCAATAAATTATCATTGTAATTATCAGCCTTTCATCGTCCACTGCTGGACATAGGCCACTGAGCTCGATCGTCAGATCGTCATCCAGTTTCCCCCCGCCGTTTTGCGCAGATCGTCACTCCACCTGGCCGCAGTATGCCATACACTACGTTTCCCTAGACGCGGCTTCTATTCCAAAACTCATCTACCCCAGCGGCACTGCCGCTTCAGCTTGCCAATTCTTTAAGCTATGTCTATAAAATATAATGTGTGTATGATCTAAGTTCTGTGGTTTTGTCTGCACTTTGAGCACAGCGCACCACCGCAGCAACTTCTATTGCATTGTGACGTGTACACGTTCACACTAACTGTTATGAATGTTGGTATACCTTCTATATCCGCTCACGGTATTTTTGCTTCTGACTTAGACCAAATGAAATAGGAAAACATTCACATAAAATGATTTGCGATTCAAATAATATATATTTCTGTATTAAATAATATTCTTGATGGAAGTCACGGGATCTCACTTACTTCCCTACTTATACATCTTTCTCCAGAGTACAGTCAAGTGTTAAAACTGCGATCACATTTTTCTATATTTTAATTGCAGACGATAAATATTTAACTACACAGTATTAATTTTAGTGTACTGTTAATCTGAAACACATATTGTGCATGTATGTAAATTTTCAAAAGTTAATTCAAAGACTTTTAGGACGGTTGTGAATTTGTAATAACTATAAATTTAAAATTTAAAGCAACCCGACTCGAAAATCCCTTCAACGATTACAAAAAGCCTTACATCATTTTGGAAAAGAACTGATACTCTTACACTGCTGGACCGATATTAACCAAACATAGCTAAGAACCACTACAAGGAAACTGGCTTTCAAATGAAAAAACCGCATCGAAATCGGTCCATCCGTTTGAGAGTTACGATGCCACAGCAGACACACACACACACAGACATCGACGTCATACTTATAACACCCCGTCGTTTTTGCGTCGGGGGTTAAAAACAACAAGTTGACGAATTAACAAGGTTTGTCCTTTGAAATTGTTGCTGAGTTTCGGATATGCCTCAGTCGCTATTAACAGGCGTTGACTGTACTCATTGATGAAATTGTAAGAATTCAACTTCATCCTTAACGTATAGTATAAGGTGTTTCGATTTTAATTATTAGGCTCTCAATCACGACAGTTCAATCTCAAATAATAATGTTTTGTTTCATCCAATTTCAAACCACGTTCATTAAGAAATTTATACTAATTTTATGGTTATCGTTTTTTCTCTTAGAAATCAGAGACAGCTATATGTAAATGGTATAACTTCATCTCATTCTAACAGTAGGTAATGTGCTACGAAAAATACGTATCAGAAGAAGGCTTTCAAAAGGATTGTAATTATAATTAATTCGTCCAGCAAAGCTTTCGAAACTTAATTATATATTTTGAGAAACATAATTTTAAGTTTGCGGAGAATCCAAGTCCTATAAATTTTAGTGCGCGATTAAATGTTCTTGAACATTTTGTTCCAAGAACTGGTTTGATGGCGGCTCGTGGTCCAGTTTCCGTGGAGAAGAATTGTTTGAGCATTTACAATATTACCTTTCTAATGTAAGGTAAATGAATTCAGGACAAGGGTTTATTTACGACATGAAGAAGGTAGCTGGGATAGACTGGAGGCAAAAGGCCAAATAGTAAAAAGGCAAAATGGGAGGATTTCGTGCTACGGCACACATTGGGAGAGACCTCTGTCCAGCTGGTTCTAGATCTTTGGGCGAGTGAGGGCTCGTGTGGCCAGTCGATTCCCACTTCAACTTACTTAATCAAAAGCTTATAAACTTGGTACCTCATACAAAATTATACTTTAGTTTAAGTGACTGAAGGTATTTTGTCTCATGACATGACAATAGACTTTTCGTTTCTTTTGTTTTCTGAGTATGAATTTCAAAAAAGTAGGTACTCTAAGGAATGTACGTATAAACTGTCAGTATCATTTTTGTTAGTTTGAGCGTAGATGTTTATTTACGGTGAAGGGCGGTGAGAATGAGGGCCATTCGTTTTCTACTCCTTCTCGGTATCACACGACGTGTATTTATTTGCAGACAAAATTTCCGTGTATCTAATCCATTGATTATTTAGTATTTAACGATATATATATTTCTCTTACTTAACTGTCGCCACTAACGACTCTGCTAAATTCACTTAAACGCTGCTCAAAAACCAACTTAACATTGCCTTATAACACCAACTTGTAGACCGTATGTAATTGTAATAAGGTATATTTTATTTTAGCAAGAAATCAAAGACTTGTAGGTAAATGTTATCGAGATCAATGGTTCATGATACAGTGGACCGTTTGATGTTAAATCTCTTTCGATTATTAGAATTTCTTCGACTCCTGCGCATACCGTTACCCATAAATATCTCGTACTGGTTTTGTACTTAGCACGGAAACTTTGCTAATACAGGTCAAGATTTTTAAAAATTAGTGTGATCCACAAAATAGTTGTTGCGAATCTGGGTGTTCTTTGTGTCCATTGTTAGATCACTCACGGCGATCTTTGCCAAACTGCTTACGTCTTAGGTCAGAAATTAATGTGTATTTATGTATGGCAACATTTCTTTCTTATACTATTAATTAAACAGTAGAATAGGTGTACAAATTTTATTAACAAGAAAAATGCTGCAGTACCTACAGTGTGTGTGCTGTGCTACAGGCTGTAAATGAACTAATAGTAAAAATAAAAAAAAAATCTTTTTAATATTTTTTTTTTATGTTTAATGTAATGTGATGTGTGTTTTATTGCCAATATAATTAAAAGTTTTAAAAATGCATTTACTTTATTGTGTAATAAATAAAAATATTTTTTTTTTAATCACCCAATTACGACTTCTGCGTAATGCTTTTGCTACGTTATTTTTTCCGGAAAATGGCGTGGCTACTACAAAACTGTTTATCACCTTGTATCGTTAAACCCTTTATTAGTTGACTTGCTGTCGTTGCAATGATTCGTTGTGTTTCGCCGTGTGAGTGAGGTTACCGGAGGCCCTAACCCTTCGTTCTCCCTCTTATCCCAATTTCCCCCCTCTTCCCTCCCTTCCCCTACTCCCATCTTAAAGGGCGGCAACGCACTTGTGACTCTCGAGTTGTAGGTGCCCATGGGTGGTGGTAGTCATTTACCATCAGGTGACCCGTCTGTACTTTTATTGAGGATGACAGGTACCCTATGTCTTTTTCTGTACCCTTAGTTTATTTGTAATCTTCTCTCAACCCTCCCTATTCCCACCTAACAATCTAACCAATTACAAATTACGAACACGTTGCTCCAATACTTCAACAGCTTCAATTACTGCTCAATCAGCTTTTGCAATGAGTGTACGCGTCTACCACGTAGCCTTAATACTTGCACATGCACCGGCCGAGCCTCGAACACGCACCAATTAGCACAGTCGTCGCTCGCTGATACCAAGTCATAAATCCAGTGGACCGTTATTGTGCGGCCATTACAATAGCGATGTCGCGAAGTTTTGATAAAAAAAGAAAATATACTTGCCTTTCCTTATAAGGATAGTCAATTGTAATGAGAAAGGCCTACAATTGGTGCTTCGCTCGTGTGAACATTTTGGAAAAATCTATCTCACGGAAACCGTACATTTTTCGGTAAAAGGTATACTATAATCTATATTTGTGCCAAATTTCCTCCAGATCCTTTCAGCCATTTTGCGTGAAAGACTAAATATCCATCTATCCTCACAAACTTTCGCCTTTATAATGTTAGTAAGATAAGATATACTTGTGATAAAATGTGCAGCCGAGTTACTTCTTGTAAACTTCTTGTAACGTCCGCAATTTTTCCGCATATCGGTCATCCTATTGCAATTAAATTTTATTTAGTTTTTGACACATATGTAAAAGTTATTGATTTAGCACATTCCTTAAACACATTAATTAAAATTTAGTTAATTATAATAATAAGACTGTGATTGTTATCGAGTTAACACAATTTCCTGCACTTGTATGGAAAATAAACTAATATATCGAAAGCAACGGCTATTACTATACGCTGCGCTACTCGCTAATTTTATGGCCCTCACTTTTAGACCCCTGTAGCGACGAGAATCTTTACAGATGTACAAACGAAGATGCGCCAGCGCAACTTTTGAACATACTGTAAACTAAATGTAACTTATAATAGTTTTATGCAACATTTGAATAAGGTTTTTGGTGTAATGTCAAACCCTATAATCGATTTTTCATGTTAATTTTATTTTGTTCGTATTTGGATTTAACTTATATTGATGTAAATGTGTTATTTACGAACGAGTTTATTGACATTATTGCTTGTAGCTTTTTATAACGATATTAGTAATTTATGTCTTCATATTTGTTGCACTGAAGGTATTTTTATTTGGAAATATAAACTACTCAGATATCAATTTTCTATCGTATACGTCTCAAGTTTTTTGTTTTAAATGTTATAAATATTTTCTTTTAGATATTTAAATTTTCACACAATAATTTTCAGCATTATCTGTAAACTGTTATAAAATCTTAAGCAATCAGTTGAAATATATTTGTGTTTTTTAATAATTTGGTATATTCATATTTTTTTATTAATATCTCTATGGTAATATAAATCACCACTTACTTGACGCATGACGGGTACAAATCCCATACGATTCCTGGTTTAGGTGGCCTTGTTTGGCTAATGTACACTTATAAATTACATTTTTAAGTGATTATAGATAGAAATCTAATTCTAGACATTATAAATTTACACAAAGTTTGAATTAATAATTTTATAGCGGGTTAATATGAAGCGATATTAACACTATAATAATAATATAATTAAATACATGCCACGATTCTTCAGGAGGACATTAATTGACAATGTTGTTTTTTAACATATTATTATTTATTTTACAATGAAAAGTAATACTAGGGAGGAATAGTATTCAGATTTTGGTTTTTATATAGACATTGACTCTTAAGAAGTTGTACATATAATTTATTTATTACTTTGAGTCAGTCTTTTTTTTTTGTTGACGAGGTGGAAGATCCTACATGGATGTTCTCCGCCTTGGGGAGGCGAAGGGGTCTGTCGGACTCTTACCGACTAACCACCCCGGTGTTCCACTACTTGCCTATGATCAGCTGAGCGAGAATCGCTATTGCATTCTTCCGCAACCCCCGACAGGCATTGACTTTGAGTCAGTCTTGAAGATAGAATTTTGATATCTTCCAACACTGGTTACGTGACTAATATATAAAACTAATTCAATCTAACCTCTTTAGAATAATCATATTGATTGACACTACTTATTTAATGGTTATTAACCTATTAATACTTAATAAAACTAACGAAAACCAATAAAATAAAGTATTATTTTGTGTCTAAAATTCGTGACGGCTATTGTACAAAATAAACGTATCCATGCTTGTGAACCACTAAAATATGAACTAATCTTCAAAAATACTGTTGAATAATTTTAAGAGAATTTCACAGTTTGTCGTATTAAGATCATAAAATTAAAATTACAGAGACTCGAGTTCGTCCCATACCGCTCCTTGACATTTTAAACCAATCTTATGAGCGTTATGTCATCTCTTTCTTACTTAAGTTATTGGATATTAGTGTCTCTTTTCGACATTTGATTTGTGTGTATCGAGATATGTGGATTTTTATATAACTTAATATAATAATTCGCGGTTTTAGGAGGCTGTGTTTATCTTCTGCCATCAGTAACCGCGAAAGTAGAGTTTTTTGAAGTGAAAACTTCCTTAGCGGCGTTGTGCACTTTTTGGGATGGGTAAAAAATGTTAAACTCGCGTAAGGACACGTGACCTGTTCGAAAATTCGTGAGACGGAGCCGAGTTTCTTATATTAAAAAAAATAACATTCGAAATTGAAACATTTGTGAGCGGCCAGGAGCGCAGAACTTCCAGTGTACCTATGTATACATTTAGATATGTTACTACCTACTTTTTATTTTTAACCTAATTATATATATATAGATGTGTGTGTGTGATGTATATGCAAAAACATTGTGAAGTTATGTTTCACTTCTGACGTGCAGTCCTACGACTGACTGTTTTTTTTTAGGATACCGTCCTATGTCGATTTCCGTAAAGTCCTATTGAAAAAAAATACCGTTCCCGAAGGATGTGCAAATTGATTGACAAAACCTACATTATCATAAGTTTGGTGTCGCAGATGGCGCAGTTATTTAAATGTCAAATTCTATTACGTCGAGTGTTGTAGGTTCTATTCCCTTGATTCTATTTGTTGAGTGTGTCAAAGATACTAGCTCCATACATAGATTACAGATATTTTGTTCGTGGGAGAGCCATGCTTCGGCACGTATGGGCCGGCTCGACCGGAGTGATACCACGGCCTCACAGAAAACCGGTAGTAAAGCAATGTTCGCGTTGTTTTTCGCCGAGTGAGTGAGGTTACCGGAGGCCCTAACCCTTCCCTCTCCCTCTTCTCCCTCTACCCCTCTTCCCCTACTCCCACCCTAAAGGCCGGCAACGCACTTGTGGCCTTTGAGTTGCAGGTGCCCATGGGCGGCGGTAGTCACTTAATATCAGGTGACCCGTCTGCTCGTTTGCCCCCTATACCATAAAAAAAACATAGATCTAAATCTCGATATAGTGTTACTCACAGCAATAATTTCGTATAGTAAGTGTTGTCATTACTTTTTAAAATGTTAAATTTATCATGCAAAATTGTCTAAAATATACTTATTATGATCTGGGACATATGACACATCACTATCTATACCCAAAGTAGCAGTTCCCGCGCGGCTTCGCTTGCGTGTACATATTTATATATTTTGCGCGGAGCCCTAATTCTTTTTCCAAAATAAAAGTATCCTTAGTTACTCATTATAACACCAGCTACCTGTCAGTGAAAGTCCCATGAAAATCAGTCTACCGGTTCCAAAGATTAGCCGGCACAGACAAACAGACAGACAGACAAAAAATTTAAAAACTGATTTTTAGGCATAGGTATGTTGCAAATAACTGTATGAGCTTAGAAAAAAACTATTATTTTGACGAACAGACACTTGAATTTTATTTATTTTTATTGATATTGACTAAGCAATGTTTCTATTATGTGTTAGGACAAGAATAAACTAAATATTTTAGTAAACATATTTAAACCCCAACTACATAGAACAATGCAAATAGATTTGAAGCAAACATTGAGCGGGAACCGTGATCTTCATCACGGGTTTGAATCCAGAAAAATGCTTAACTGAAACTTTGAGATCGTCTATTAGTAAAAATTAGCTTTAAATAACTTATACTACTACTTATTATTAACAATATACGTATAAAACTCACATAAGAATACTTAAAAAAATGTTTATAAACCAAAAGATTTAGGACCCTCAACAGTTTTATTCTGAATTACTTAATCAAATTGAAAAGAAAATGAATAACAAACAACACCGACAGTAGCAACAATGTTGCGAACAAGTTACAACACAAAAAACACAACAGTTTTGATTGATTGTTCGATGGTTCTTTGTTAAAACATCGCCAATTATACCAAGATTACGTTGATTTAATGACTAAATAAACAAATATGGCTGCATCTCATACTATAACAATGTTTTTAACTTAATTAAAATTTAATGAGGCTGTCCTGAGAAATATTGAATGGCAATAAAAAAAAGAATTTAGGGCTGGCACATATAATGCACGCAGTTATGATTGAAACTTAATTGATATTTATATGTTGTTAAAGTTGCTGTCATCGGAATAATATGAGTGTTTGTAAAAAAAAACGGTGTCATGTGTCGAATCAAAACTTCGTAGAATAGTGTTTATAATTCTTTAAGTTTTGCGAGAATACTTGACTTTTTACGAGCTAAAAAGAGGGATTTACCGAAGCGATCTATCTAAAGTTTCTTGCAATACATTATCAACAATGGGCTGAAAGTTGTACTGTATAACCATATTGAATACATATTAAACAATAAAAACAATATATTATTATATGAATGAACTCTGAGTATTTCAGGGTTTAGCAAAAACAATATGAAATGTCAGATAAGCCATAAGAAGTAAGTTTCCAAGCCCTGCTCCAGCAGACCAACGTATGCACAATGTAAGTGAGCCAGAAGATGCTATGAAAGTTGGTTAAGACGATGGTAGTAATACAGAATCTGCTTCTAAAACACACAGAAAAAGGAATTTATATTTCGATAATGTGGCGTTTGACGTAGGGGGTGATCAACACCCGCTGAAAATTGATGTAAGTAAATCAATGAAGAGGTTCAGAGAACAAGATAGAACGAAAATTAAAAAGTGAAATCAACAGTAATGTTAATTAACATTATATTATGACTGGCCTGTTGGTCTAGTGGTTAGTGACCCTGACTGCTAAGCCAGAGGTCGTGGGTTCGATTCCCACCCAGGACAAATAATTGTGTGATGAGCACGATCCTTGGTTCTGTGTCTGGGTGTTATTTATCTATAATATGTATGTATTTAGAAATATATAAGTATGTTAATCAGCAGTCTGGTTACCATAGTACAGGCTCTGCCTAGTTTGGGATTAGACGGCCGTGTGTGAGGTGTGTGAAGTTATTATTATTATTATTACTATTCGACCATGTGTCTTTGGAGATTCAGTTTAAAGAAATGGTAATATATTAATAAGTGTCAGACGAATATATTTAGTAAACATTTCATCTAATGTGCCAGCTGATGTTACTGTCCTAGTGGCCCCTCCAGTCACAGGAAATACAGGACATTCGGGTACGCGACCCCGGCCTCTGCGACCTGCTGCAGTCTCAGTCCCATTCCGAATCCCAGACTTGCGGTATCCCGTAGGTTCCTCTCCATACCCATTTTTCCTAATACAAATTTACCTTCTTCCTTATTTCCCGTCTTAAAACGACTACATTCCCAAAGAGGGTTGGCGTCAGGCAGAGGGCCGAGTAAAACCGGCGAAAACTCTTTGCAATATTGCACAATTCGCCGACTTCAATGAAAAACTTCAGGAAGATATTGTCGAAAGTTTACGCGAATGTTACACATTGAAATAAAACTATTTTTAACGGATTCTATCGCGATTTATTTGGTGTTATTTTACTATTTACACTGATCCCGACGTTTCAGTTGCTTTTCAGCAGCCATGGTCACGGGTAGACTAAGATGGTGGTCGTCTCATGTATCGAAGTGCAAAGTTATCTCAAAGTACCCGAAGTTTGTTGATTGTTGGTGTTACTATTTACGCAGAATGAGTTCAACGTGTCTTGAAGCCTCGCTGTGTTTTGAAACATCTCGGCTAATACAAAACTTAACCAAACGCATCTAATTAAAACAGGAATCAGAGTTCATGACGTTCATTTGTTTATGAATTCAGGAACTAACGACACAGAATATTTAAGTTCGCTGTAATAAAATCTGTATTGAAGTTTATGTTGGAGGGCTTAGACTTGCCGGCAACAGCCAGTTCCAGGCACAAGTATTCGACCCTGCTCTTCCCCTCTCATCTTTAATTTCCAAAGTTTTCAGTTGCCGACAAAAAGCATGCAGCATTACGAGAGTGAGCCAAATTACAGTTGGCAAAATGTTTAAATCAAATTTATTTATTTCAATTGAACCAATTATAGGTATTTTTGAATTGTCAGGAGTAACAGTCAGTTAGACTACGTCAGTCGTGAAGCTAGTTGTCTTTTTTATGTAATAGGGGGCAAACGAGCAGACGGGTCACCTGATGGTAAGTGACTACCACCGCTCGTGGGCACCTGCAACTCGGGAGTCACAAGTGCGTTGCTGGCTTTTATGGTGGGAGTAGGGGAAAAGGGGGAGAAGAGGGGAGACTGGGAAAGAGGGGTAGAGAGAAGGGTTAGGGCCTCCGGTAACCTCACTCACTCGGCGAAAGCAATACAAGCATTACTTCACTGCCGGTTTTCTGTAAGGCCGTGGTATTACTGCGGTCGAGCCGGCCCATGCGTGCCGAAGCATGGCTCTCCCAATAGTTCAAATGCGTAGATCCTGTAGAGAAAAATAGGCAAGAAACTCCAAGGACACTCTTTTTCAACATGTTTTATACAAGTCGCTGGTTATATTGCTTATAAGCGCAAATGAAATGTGAGGACACTGTAAGGAATAGCAGTTCCAAGATGACCAGTCCCAACCAACGGCACTCGTTCACGAGCATGACCCACGCACCAGCCATAGGTTTTAATACGCCTCTTCCTACAGGTGTGAGTATTACGTATGTATGTTTTTTATGAATCTAGGAACTAACCGCCTAGAATATTTAAGTTCTCTGTAATAAAATTTGTAATGAAGGTTATATGTTAAACATGCAGATGATTTGATGGCTCCGTCATTTGACATTTAATGTTGCATATTTTAGCGCCATATTGTCCATCCCGTTATGTTGGCTGCGCTGTCTGGGGTCAGGTAGAACATCGCTTGACACGTCATTTCTGAGCTCTCATGAAGCCTATATTAAATTTGAAGTTCTAACGCTTCTATATTCATTTATATTGCATTGCATTTCAGAATGTTGTACTAGAGTTTTGGAGATATTGTGGGCTTGAGCGTGTAGCGAATCAGTTATGTTTGATAGAATTGTATATAACGTATCGGAACCATTGTCTACTTTGAAGTTTTGAAGTGAAAACTTCTTAAGGCACGTTGGGCACTTTTGGTATGGGGAAAAACACTGAACTCGCGTGACCATCACGCTCGGATACATTTATACATGTGTGTGTATGTACGTGTGTGTGTGTGCGTGTGTGTGTGTGTGTGTGTGTGTGTGTGTGTGTGTGTGTGTCTGTGTGTGTGTGTGTGTGTGTGTGTGTGTGTGCGTGTGTGTGTGCGTGTGTGTGTGTGTGTGTGTCTGTGTGGGTGTGTGTAAAGAAATATTCTTTATTTTTTATAATATTGGTTTGGATTTCAGTTAGAAAACGGTAATAAAACTGAAAAGTTTTCTTGCGTCTAACATACGTCCGTCACCGAAAACATATTAGTGACGTCATTCCACAATGTGACGTTTTGTTTAATGTTAGACACATAAATACAGTACTTATAAATAATATTATACAATCTTTACCGTCAACGGTTAAATTTATACATATGTATAGACATGTATAAATGTTATATAGTAATATATTACACAATTGCCTATTACAAAACTGCACAATTACATATTCATCAAGCAATTACACCATTTCGATTGGAGGTTATTAAAAGACAGATTTGAAGGCTTTGTCATTTAATAATACATATTCATGATGATGTTATACCGTTAGATTCTAAGATGTTTGGTGTTATTGCAGTTAGCCGGTGGCCTGTTGTTCGATAATATTTCACGCATACATTTTTGTCTATGATTATAGTCTGATCTAGACTATTCGAACGGCTGAACAGATTTTCTTGAATTATATCTAAGAACACTCCCGACTAATTTACCTTTCCACTTTTACCAACGAAAAAAAAAACAAAATCAAAATCGGTTCATCTGTTCGGGAGCTACGATGCCACAGACAGACACAGACACGTCAAACTTATAACACCCCGTCGTTTTGGCGTCGGGGGTTAAAAAAGGGTTATACTATCCACCACTAGCGAAGTGATGGATATCATTTAACTGACACCTTTCATTAGGAGAATCTCGGCACCAGTTAGTACCATTAGGTTCAAATTAAATAAGAATTTTCGCAATAAAATTGACTTGACTCCAATATATCCTACTAATATTATAAACGTCAAAGTTTGTGAGTATGTATGGATGTGTGAATGTATAATTGTATGGATGTTTGTTACTCTTTCACGCAAAAACCACTGAACCCATTGCGATGAAACTTGGTATGTAGATAGCTGGAGCCCTGGATTAACACATAGGCTACTTTTTATCTCGATATTCTTACGGCACCGGGACTTACGCGGGTGAAACCACGGGGCGCAGCTAGTATTTTATATTCTACAGTCCAATATTCTTTTAGGGAGGGAAAACACAAAACATAATTGACCGGAACGCTTTAGTGCACTTTAAAAATATTCAAAAATAACTGACCTCAGAAGAAAAGGGTCTCGTAAATCAATCAAAAAACTAATTAAGATCAACTGTACTTCGGATTGCACTTAACCGTTTAACAATACTGACCTTATTTTTATGCGAACAAGTAATAAGCATTGCAATGATCGCAATCCGAAAATATACGACCAATTATTTTGACAAACTTTTGTGTTTGTGACAAATTTTAAAGCATTTTTCTAAGTAAATAAATGTCAACGTCATTTTATTAGAAAAATGCTTTAAAATTGGTCACAAACACAAAAGAAAAGTTGAAAGAAATTGACAATGACTTCGCGTTCTGCTTTGTAAGTTAATATGAATTTGAAATCATCTAATTGTGATTGCATTGCATGTGAATTGCAGATCTAAATTGAACTTTTGTTTGATAAAAACCTATTAAATATTTACATAATAAAACGTGTGAAGTAGAAAGTGCCATAGAAGTTTTGTTATCTGTATCTATGTACGCAAACTAGACAGAGTAACTATTTATCGCTTTTCAGTTTTCTGAATTTTTAAGCTGATCTAAGTACAGTTAAACATTAAAGAGCTAGTAAATTAAAGCCAATTTATTGCAACACGCTAAGAGGAAGCCTTTCTAGAAAATCTTTGGATTGTGATTAAATACGTGTAAGGCTTTAATGGAGGTAACAAAATTTACAGCAAAGAACGTTACTTGTACGTACTCGTCTTAAGACTACGGCGAACCAATCGATGAATGAAATGCAATGTTTTTAACCTTTCGCAAATGCTGTGTTTCTTCGATTGTATTATTCTATTTTTTATTTTATTTACAAAAGCAACCTGTTTTTGTTTATTCAATTTAAAATTGAATTATTAAACTTCTAAATCCTTTTAGAATTCGTTGTAAATAACAATAAAATACGAATTGCATACCTAAACACATAGATTTTAAAGCGCAATTCAATCAACGTTTGCAAGGGACCGATCATAAACGTTCGGCTCGGCGCATTACGTCTCCGTATGTCCACGATAAAGGGACCTCCCGTAAAAGCCGAGTTGATTTTATGATCATACTAATTGGCTATACCAAATAAACGTGGAAATATGAATGCATAAAACTGGGTTCGATTCCTTGGTGCTGCAGTTCCTAATGGATTTAGCGACATTCGTGTTGTAAATGTTTTTTCTCAATTCTTATTAGTTTTGTTCGGTCGATGCGAATTTCAATACGTGTGTTGTTGAGTTTTTAATTTTTTACATTTTGTATGTTATGGGGAGTAAAAAGAGCTTTTTATAGTTTCGTGAATTGTGTTCTTTGTGGATTTTAATGGAGATAGCGCATTGCTAGGTGTTGAGTAAGGACGTGAAGTGTGAAATATGGCGCGCAGAGATACTACAGACACGAACAATTATATCTTTCCTTGAAATTACTGAATATACTTGTAGCAGCTTGTACGACTTGCAAGCTATTATTACTGCTTGTAATGTAAAATATCATAGTTTAGGTTATAGCCTATTTCCGTTAAAGTAATAAACGAGTCTCGTGCAAGAAATGAACAAAGTATTTGTACTAAAATATAAATGTTTAAGTTTATAGATCTTTTTAGAGATTATGTATCTGATGGGTACCAGTCATTTTTAGTTTAGACCAACTATAAACTCAGGTGATTCTTAGTAAATAGTAGTTTTGCAAAATATTTAAATTATGTGCTAACCACGGATGCAGTAAAGCGTAGTTAATTGAGAAGGTGTTTCGATAGTCTTTAAGTACAAGATACATGTTGTTGATCGCATTTTGAAATACTTTTAAAAGGGTTTTTATAACGCTACTGCTAGCTATCAAATCAAAGGCGTGGACGAATTAAGCGAAGCTAAATTCTAGACACCAATTTCAGTTATCAGCCTATTTTTTTTTTAAATGGTAATAATGACTTATGACTCTTGAGTTGCAGCTGCCCATGGGCGGCGTTAGTCACTTACCATCAGGTGACCGTCTGCTCGTTTGCCCCCTATATCATAAAAAAGTGACATTACTTATACGGATGGATTGAAGAGTGGAAGCATTTGCTGGAGCAGGCCAAAGTCTCATACCTGTCAGTACGAACCCTCTTACTTAAAGGTTAGTAATAAATAGAAAGCCACTCCTTTATTTTCCATATTATAAAAAAAAACATCAATTCAACACACTCCAATCATTTCAACGACCGTAAATTGTCCAAAATATCACTTCAAATAATGCTGTTGCGTCACTATTGTAGCAGTGATGCGACATTCTTGCGTTTATCGATAAATAACTCGATTACCGCATAAATAACTATCGATAAACAAAACAGACAACGATGGGTAACCATTACGCCTACATTATAACGGTATTCGTGTAATATAAAGGAAGCGGCCATTATTGTCTTGTCCAGTACAGTTAATACATTAACTTGTGCACAAATGCGAAAAGGCGTAACAGCTTTCCACTATGTACATGTATATTGTATAATTGAGTACATGTCTTTGTTCTTTTAGACTGCTAATGTAGCAAAAGGATCTGGCTCTGGTGACCTTACTCCACTAGTAGACCTTAAAAATATTGGGGAAAGACCTAACTTCAGGGTTCTATGGGTCTTTCCACGTATAAATCTGGCTACGTACGTCATGGGTGGAAGATGAGGAGGGAGGGGGTAGGGAAGGGTTAGGGCCTCTGGTAACCTTACTCTCTCGGTGAAAAGCAATGCAAGCATAGCAATGCTTGCAATGCTTTTCACCGAGAGAGTAAGGTTTCCGTGTATTGCCGGTTTTCTGTGTATCACTCCGGTCGAGCCGAAGCATGGCTCTCCCACGATTTAGTTCCCTTTACTGTAATCTATCTCTGTGCATCTGGCTGGACCGATTTCGCTAATTCTTTTTTTTTGTGTTTGTTATCGTCAGGAGAAGGTTCTTATGAAAGAAAAAATTAAGAAAGTTGCGGGGAAAATAAGAAAATTTAAGAAAACTTAACGAGGGACTTACGCGGGTGAAACCGCAGGGCGCAGCTAGTCGTCAATACTGTAAATAATTTACCTGTTTGTTTGCATAGTAACTATGCAGCCTAGTAAGGTATGCTCAAAGTCTGCTCAAAATTGACACCCCGAATATATAATTTTCTTTTTTTTCCTATTTTTTTTTTTTGTATGTTTAGCCAATAAATATACCCCTGTATGTCTAACCATACTCGTTACTGAAAAAAAACAAGGAATTACTACCCCAGTAAAGTGGATCTAATTCGAGCAGAAATCTGCCATGACCTACCTTATTATAAGCAAAACGTATACGTTATTCAGTTGCATCTCTAACAAGTAGATCATTGCATTCAAACCCGATCATCTAAAATTCAGTCAATTCTTCGCCATGTAAGGAAAAAATCGTGCCCGCATCCTAAATTTTCATCTTATTGAAGAATTCAATAAGCTTCCCACTAACAGGGGTACATAATGCGTGAAAACATAAGTAAGTCTACAACACCCTGTATAAGGATCTGTATAACTAGTTGTAGCTTGTTAGTTGGTTGTGGTGTAACTCAAAATGGCTAGTTAGTGACAGGGTTGTGGAGTAACAAAAATAGGAAAACTATTTCAATGTTTATCTTCATTTGGTTTGCAGAACTTCTGCTTCAATCAATATTCTCGTGTCAATAACGTATGACAATTTTTGTTTATTAAATGTCAAATTGGAATGACAACTTGTGACGTCATAAGTTGCTATTGTCAAATTGTTTTGTTTAAATGTCCGGTTGAAAAATTACAAGCTTTTTAAAGTTATTTTGCTATCCCTCGTGACAGTACTTTTTCCTGTATGAAAGCCACCCTATGTCTTTTTCTGTAAATATGTATGTAAAGATAATCTGTTGAGTAGTTACGGCATTAACAAACAAAAATCATATCAGTTAGGGCTGGCAGTTCCCGCGCGGCTTCGCTGGCGTGTACATATTTATATATTTTGCGCGGATGCCTAATTCTTTTTCCAAAATAAAAGTAGCATTATATATATATATATATATATATATATATATATAGTCCCGTGCCGAAGTTCGAAGCCATGCCGTGCATGAACAAACAGGCAGACAGACAGACAAATATTTAAAAAACTGATTTTTTAGGCATACTTAGTAAAAATTAATTTCTTGAGGACTGTAAAATTATATATTATTTTATTATGGACTCTATCCCGCGCGAAGAATCAGTGCATTGGAATTCCGCCAATGTCAAGTGTTTTATAATTATACAAGTTAAATAACAAAAACGTTAAAAATTAAAAAAAATCGACTGTAAAATTGATATTTCTTTTAACCCTATTTTTGTGAAATATAAATAGTATATCAAGTTCGCCAATATTTGTTAACTATTCTAAACTTGGACCAAAAAATTTAAGTTGTTAATTTTAGCTGTGAGTTACAGAACTGTTTTAATCTATAACATAATATTATAATCTGTCTTGAATGTCTGCCTGTCAGTCTATTACGTTTTTAGACCTAAACCACTGAATAAATTTTCATGAATTTCAGTATTGATTGACGGGACCTTGGAGAAAAAAATAGGTAAATGAAGTGATCAAAATTTGTATGTGAGACCAATCATTTCTCAGGTTTAGGGATATGAAACTGATCATACACGTATTTCTTTGGTAGGAAATAAAGAAAGAAGTACTAATTCTATGCAGGCGAAGTCGCTAGCCCCAGCTAGTAGTCTATATATTCTTACAATACCAACGTAAGCGGGTAAGCGATTAGCTATAGCCATCACTTAAATCGCAACATCACTTAATTGACATTTTATTAGATAAAAAGTTATCAATCAAATCTTGATAGGGGACTCATGTTACACGACACAGGCGCCTCACTTGACAGCAAGCGGTTACCGTCGGCTATAAAAATTCGCAACACCTGTTAATTATCTGCCAGTTAATTATCGGTTTATTGGAAAACTTAAGTCATTACGTACAGACGACTTTTTTAGAGGTACTTTAGAGATTTATAACTTTTGAGAGTTAATTTGTTCTTTTTTTATTATTTTAATTAAAGTTTTGTAAATAATCACGTTATATATACGATTTGTTTTAAAGATAACACCACATAATTTTCTTTGTGATGCTCAAGTACACAAAACAAAATTTTTTGTTATTTATTGTTTATTAACACAAGAAATATTGATTTTTGTAACTTAAGTCATTTATGTTACAATAAAAACTTTCGCCAGTGTGACGCCTGACGCTTCACTCCTTGAAAAAGGGCACCCGTCGGGTCCGAAACTAGTCAGGCATCCCCGAAATACAAACGTGAGTAAAACCGTATAGTTCCTAATAAACATTAAGTCATTTAATCTAATAAACTCAAAAAGTAACAAACCCTTCTTAATATACTTTGTAGCTAAAATGTCCTATAGAATTGCTAAAATTTTTGTTAATTAAAAAATAAAAATAACTTAAAAAATTTGTTATAAATAATAAAAAATAAAATAGCCATTTATTTTCTACGTCAAATTGACTTATTTTAATTTTTTTTAGTTAAGGTAAGCCTTTAAACCTTGGCAACCCTGAACACCAATCCTAGAATAGATTTATTCGTACGACGACGAAGACATATGATTGTACAAACACATCATTGTTATTGAATACAAGGACATTATTTGGTGCACTTCGACATTAAAAACAACGATAAAAGCTATCTACCTATTGCGAAAATTTATATTAAATAGGCCTTTTACCTTTGAAATCGCCGTTTTATATGAAAAAAAACAAACGATTCTTTTCATATATTTTTTATTTCTGATAATCAAAGTAATCAACCCTTGCAAAGGAAGCATATTTGCCAACGCAGTGGTAGTTTACTGGACGGAAGGCAACAGATTCTTCAAAGGCATTTTGTACTGCCTCTCGGGTATTGAATTTCGCGGATTAAAACTCGCGGACATACATCATTTTTTGAAGTCGGTTAAAAATGCCTTGATAGATGCTATAAAGATATTTCGTAACTCCACCCGATCTGTATAAAGCAATTAAAGTGTTAGGTATATGTGGTGGACGTTAGTCGCAGGATATTAGAACAAATGCGTCGTTAAGGCAAAGTGTAGCAAGTACTGCGCCTTGTTACTTCGCACATGTTGCGCGACTTATATTCAGCCGTGGCTGTTGGATATTGCATAGTAAAACTGACAACAAGTTGGTTGACTTGTTGGTCACCTTGTATTTTGAATTTAAATACGACTTACTTAAAGTCGTGTCAGGTTAAAATTCACTCATTTATTATTGTTTATAAGTATAGTAGAAACTATTTTAAGGTCAAAGCAATTGCAAGAATATTTACATTGTCAACAAAAATCCTGTAGTATGTTCATGTGTAAATTCCTATGTAGAGGCTGTGTTCATAATTTAATCCAAATTATCGAATGAATTGAGTAACAAACATCATCTTTCCTAAAGGAAAAAGCCTGTTGGATTAGTACTAATTTTGAAATAAAATAAATATGTAGCTAGATTAATCAAACCGTTTTAAGTAATGCACTTACTAACGAACAGTATTTTATTCTATTTATATATATACATTTGCATACAATAACAGACTAGTTACGCATGCTTGAAATTGGGTCGTAGCTAAGCAAGCGCATAAGACTTAACATATCCACTACAAATTTATAAATGCCGATATACATATATTTAATTAATTTTTTATAAATATTTCTTTATCATATCCTAGTTATTAATGAGAGAGAGATTTGAACCGGCTAGTTCAATTCTTTTTCGCATACTTTACGTACTTTTACTTATTGCACGTTACGTTGACCATCCAGTCAGACAGTGTGTCCGGCTACCCATACACCCTGCTCAGATAATCCAAAGATCCAGAAACATTCAGATCCCATCGGATACCGCGATATACTTACAATAGTTGTCGTTTAAAGGACTAAATCTTGTTATTTGGACGCCTACGGTCACATTTTACATTCGGTCGAGACTCTAAGAGAGGTATTACGTAGACTTAATAACCAATAGACAGACATTTGACTTGGCTGTTGGCCTAGTGGTTAGTGACCCTGACTGCTACGCCATAGGTCGTGGGTTCGATTCCCACCCGGGTCTGGGTGTTCTTTGTGTCCGTTGTTTGTATGTTTGTAAAGTCCCCCGCGACACAGGAGTCATTCCTAATGCGGGAGTTGTCTTTTTAAAAGAAGAAGAATATAATAATATTATTATTATGAAATAGGTACTACCGAATTCTATTAACATTTCTAAAAAAAAAATACATGCTGGTAGTGTTACTTGGCCAATAATTAAAGCCCAAACCCAGTGTCTCTGTAACATACACAATATATTTCAATCAAGATAACAATGTTTATGTATTTTACAACTATTTAAATTTAAATCTACAAAAGTCGATGGCAGTTTAAACTAATTAAAAGAAAGAAAAAAATGTTTAGCTCTGTTTTAAATGCTGCCTATTCTACAGCGTTTATTGTGCTATATTTCCACGCAATGTTCTCGCCAGACTCTCTGTATATCACACTTTATCTCTAGCGCTCTCTCTAAATGCGCGCGCGCATAACTCAGAGCTAAGTGTTGCAATTAAATATTGCTCAGCTTTGTTTCTCATGTTGAATAATACTTTTTAGTTTTAGAATTTGAATGTTCAATATACATGGAGTGAGATATGTAGTGTTGAATTCCTGTTAAAAGAAAATTAGGGCTGCATATTATCGGCTGACAGATCCCAAACTAGGCAGACCCTGTACTATGGCAACCAGACTGCTGATAAACATATTTACACATTACTAAATACAAACATATTTTAGATAAATTACACCCAGATACACATTAAATGATCGTGCTCACCACATAATTATTTGTCCTGGGTGGGAATCGAACCCAGAGGTCGTCCTCTGGCTCAGTAGGCAGGATCACTAACCAATAGACAAACATACCCGTCAAGTATACTGCTTAGTAGTAAAAATTACACACTATTGGGTCGTGAATCGCGTTGGTAAATACAATGGTATTTACCAACGCGATTCACGACCCAATAGTGTCCATTGACCTCGCCGTAGAGGTGCTAGGTGTAGTATCGTGTCACTTGGGACTATCAGTGAACCACCCACTGCTGGACATAAGCCTCTACCAACGTGCGATATAGCACCCGGCCCTTCGCTTCAAGCGTACAATCTATGCCAGCTACCTTCCTCAGATCGTCAGTCTATCTGGCTGAGGGGCGTCCTAACTTCTACCGATTCGCGGTAGGACCCGTTTGCTCAAACACATGGTCTGTCAGATAACGCACCGACACGGCTATGCCCTAACAGTTTCTGCATTTTTTAGTCTCACGAACGCAATTCTCAATATTCTAACCGTGTGCAAAAGTAGGTACAAAATTTTTCGCCAGCTCCTCTAATTGCGTTAGTGCGTCGTCAGCTTGCCTATAAATAGTCATATGTATGTACATAAACACGTCGTTCATATTTAATTTATATGTCGACAGAGTTTAGTTTCTACACAGGTCTTGAATGAGTCTCACGTAACTTTTACTGCGGTGAGCGATGTGGCCAAATATGGCACTTTATAGTCCTTCCGAAGAGGCTTGGTAATACGATGTTTAAAAGTGAATTGGTAATACACAGTAAATTGAAAATATCGTTAGGTTGGTCAAGACTAGTCTTTTGGTTAGTCGAGAACTCGAGACTAATGGCCTCAGGTTCTAAACAACCCCATAAACTGAGATAAGTGGTTAACAGAATCTTCAGTGAGATCTGTTTGTAGTTTATACAGACAGTTAACACTTTGAAATAGTCTCTATTAAAGGATATTTTGTGAAGAATTTGTACGGTCATTTTTAACAATTTTAAATATATTTTACACTACGATAGTTTTCTATGGGTGAAATAAATAAAAATAAAGAAATTAAGTGTTTTGAACGATCTTAAAAAAATGTTTGTGCGTAAGTATTTTCACTTTTCTTTTTAAATTTACATTTTAAATATGAAACGAGATACCAAAAGAAAATATTCTGATGATAGTACATAGTGACGTAATAAAACCGGTATTTCATACGATTTTCTACAGAGTCAACCGTTTTAATGTTTAATTAAAAATACTTGATTTGACTTGATTGTCAACCACTGCATTTGGTGAAAAGACAGCTATGTCTATGGAGATGTGCTATATATCAAATGTATGTGTGTCAGTTATAATGTAATACTATGTATTACTACTAGATATCATTAAATATGAAACAATATTATAATCCGAATAGTTAACGTGTTTACATTCATATAATATGTAATTAAGATGATGTTTTGCTGCAGTTGAAGATATATATTTTACTGAATATGGTGTTATAATATAACACTAGCCTTGCATCGATTAAACACACACACACCCAGAGTGAGAGAGACACACATACACACACACACACACACACACAGTAACACAAACGCGCGCGTGCGCATTCACATTTATTAAAGACATAAGACATACGGTTTTACTCATGTGTGTATTTCGGGGATGCTCGATTAGTTAAGGACCCGACTTCTTTAATAAGGAGTGAGGCAACCGGAAGGTCGGGTATCCTCGAAATGCACACGTTAGTAAAAATAAATAAAAAAAATATACCTTGTAATGACCAGGGGTCGCAAGTGTTCTTGGGCTGAAAAACTTGATATATTCGTATAAACTTTACCAGACTTTATACCAAACTATTATCTGTGCCGATAATAGTTTGGTATAAAGTCTGGTAAAATTTGGTGGCAAGGATAAAAAAATGATGCGTTACGTAGTAGGTATAAAAAAAATATTCGCTTAAATCTTTCACTTTAAACCATACCGCAGCCAAACTCCATTCAAAGGGACTCATTTCAATAGGCGCCTCTACCAACCATGTTATTTTGACCTCCTCTCAGTTCCCAAAATTCCATCACATCGGAGCAGCAGCTTATTTTACGGCTCTTTTTAAATTGGTCGCTGATCAGTTGACACTTTTAAGGTCGCGATGAATGACCTCTAGCACTATGACCCTACCCTTACATGTAAGTACACGCTTTCACTTGGAATAATTCTGTCCAATTAACATATTTTAAATAATTTTTTTATCTTATACTTGACAAATAAAAGGTATTTTATATATTTTAAATCTTGGAAAAGATGTGATGGCTAAGTTGTGTTGTGTTGTTGTAATCACTACAATTCTTACATCATATTTTTTATTATTTGAGTTGCATACCATACGTAAATACACACTCACATGGGCGTACCCAGCTTTTAGCCTAGGGAGGGGCAAAATTTGTTTTTGTCATCCCAGGGGGAGGGACAAAACTTGATTTTGTCGGTCCAGGGGGAGGGCAAATAAAAAAATTGACTCAAAATTACCTCACTACTACGTAAGCTTGTTAAAGCCAGCTACCCTCCCCTCCTGACACAAATACACCCATGTACTCACACTCAACAACTTTCGAAGGGGTAGGCAGAAGGGTTTTAATCACCCACATGTTGCTGGCTGAGGAGAGCTGACGATCGAGTTCAGTGGCGTACATTAAGAGAGCCTTATGTCCACCAGTCAACGATGACAAGCTGATGATGATAATACACAATATGTATACAATGCACACCAACAAATTGGGTAACGGATTTTGGTAATATGTATCGGATTATTGCTTTTATTAACTTAAATCTTAATCAGTACCGTTCATTGACTTTATATGAACCAGAAATAGAAGGATTTATTTGTTTGAATAGCTCTTAATTAATGTTAATGCATATAAACGGATGTTATAAATTTAGCTATTAAAAAGTAAGTGGCTGCTCGTTGCTACTTAAAGTTTGGGAGTCTGGTTTTAGAAGAGTTTAGATACAACATATACCTCGTTGTAATAATTATTTTGAGCTTGGCTTTTTAGTTTGCAAATCTTTCTTGAGCATATTTTGCCGTTATACAGTGTTATCCAATTTTTAGCAGCAATATGTGTAGCCGACAAGCAGCTTTTATTGGAAGACTGGCAGTGCCCCGCAGTTTCACCCGCGTAAGTCCCGATCCCGTGGGAATATCGGGATAAAAAGTAGCCTATGCGTTAATCCAGGTCTCCAGCTATCTACATATCAAGTTTCATCGCAATCGGTTCAGTGGCTTTTGCGTGAAAGAGCAACAAACATCCATCCATCCATCCATCCATCCAAACTTTCACATTTATAATATTAGTGGGATTACTTTAAAAAAATAAAAATGTTTTCTGTCAAATTGTTTTTCCTATTATTGGTCCACATTTCTAAACAGTTTAGTGGGAGATCCATGATTCGGCACGTATGGGCCGGCTCGACCGGAGTGATACCACAGAAAACCGACAGTGAAGCAATGCTTACATTGCTTTCGCCGAGTGAGTGAGGTTACCGGAGGCCCAAACCCTTCCCTCTCCCTCTCCTTGACCCTAACTTGTTGTATAACACCCATCAAAATACAAAAATATGACCCCAACTTGTTGTATAACACCCATCAAAATACAAAAATATGACCCTAACTTGTTGTATAACACCCATCAAAATACAAAAATATGACCCTAACTTGTTGTATAACACCCATCAAAATACAAAAATATGACCCCAACTTGTTGTATAACACCCATCAAAATACAAAAATATGACCCTAACTTGTTGTATAACACCCATCAAAATACAAAAATATGACCCTAACTTGTTGTATAACACCCATCAAAATACAAAAAAATTTACCCTAACTTGTATAACACCCATCAAAACAAAAATATTTTTGGACACATTTAAATGTCATATTAGGCCGGGTGATATATTCTTTGCTAAGTTTGACAGTATTTATAATTTTTACATTAACTTGTTCTTTCTTTCTTATCTTCTTTTTCCTTAAGGCAACTGCACCAAGTAGTGACGTTTGTGGTTAACATGATAAACGCTATATGCATGTTAGATAATTAAATCGTTTTAAATTTGATATGCCAACGTATAAGAAATGCTTATTGAGAGTTTAAAATACTATAAAAACTAGAGATCCCGTAGTGGTCGAATTTCGACCATGGTTTATTTCATTGGCTAATATTACTTGACCTGTCATTGTATAGACTTTTGTACCGTGACAGGTCAAAATATATACTGGACACTCATAGCTGTATGTACCCGTTTTTGCATTTTATTTTAACTTTCTAGCAAATATTGTTCAAAAATTTTAGCATTCGTTACTTCTTCTCTGTATAAACTATAAGTGTGAGAAATTTCATACTCCTCCGTCCGCCCAATTTTCGTAAAAAGGGATCCAAAGTTTTCGTTTCAGGTATTAATATATAGATTAGATTTTACCACTGGTCCATTCTGCTGGCACCTGCTTGAGTGGACATCCGAAATCCGGATCTTGTTATCGTCACACGCGATCTCCGAGATACACCAAAGCTTATTACTTTATTAATAATGTCGATATCCAATGACATAATAATAACTTATATGTACCTAATCTGAATTTAAAACAGCTAAACATCTCTATATATAAGATGGCAATAGAAATATTTTATTAGCATTAAGATTTAATGTGTTTTATCATCATGAGGTTTCTACAACGATAAGACGTTTTTTTTATAGTGTAGGGAGCAAACTAGCAGACGGGTCACCTGATGGTAAATGACTACCACGGCCAATGGGCACCTGTAACTCAAGAGTCACAAGTCCGTTCCCGCCCTTTAAGGTGGATGGATGGACGGATGGATGGATGTTTGTTACTCTTTCACGCCAAAACTACTGAACCGATTGCGATGAAACTTGGTATGTAAATAGCTGGAGAGCTGGACTATCGCATAGGCTACTTTTTATCCCGATATTCCTACGGGATCGGAACTTACGCGGGTGAAACCGCGGGGTGCTGCTAGTAAAAAATAAATAAACAAATCGGTTGGTCCGAACGGACTCTGAACAAATTTCTTAATTTTTTTTACTACATAGATTTTTAAATACCTTTTTTATGTTATATATATACAGACTATATATTTTTACAAAAATGTGGTAGGTATACCAAAGAAATTATTGTGAAATACATGAAAAAAATTAATAATAAAAAGTTCACACATCTCACACACGGCCGTCTGATCCCAAACTAGGTAGAGCCTGTACTATGGTAACCAGACTGCTGATAAACATACATATATATTTCTAAATACACACATATTATAGATAAATTACACCCTTATACAGAACAAATGAGCTCATCACACAATTATAATGCACAAATACCCGCAGTTTGTTCTACGATTATCGGCTAGGGGAATACCTTACCTAGCCGATATGATGGGTTAAGGTATAAACAGTCTACCGAGTGTTAAACAAAAGTACCTCAATCACTGAAACATTCTGCACCCAATTTCAATATAACAAAAAAAAATATGTACAAGAACAATAACACATTCGCAAAGCAATTTTTTAATCAGCACAAAACGATTGGACTTTCGCGCGAATCGTAATAATCGAAAAAATTGCGTTCCCAACGCGCTTGGCATTCTACAAGACTCTATTAAAGCGTTCTCTGATATATTCGCAGAAAATTCAACCTTATTTCAACGAAATTATGATACGACATAAAAAAAATACTTTGACGTTGGAATCCACGTATTACTTTTTTACATCTCATCTTAACGAAATACTCTTTGCTTTACATATTTCGACACGATTACGATACGACTTCGTGTCAATATTTATTTTTAATTGCAGTAATTTTGTCGCATAATTCATAATTTTGTGCTAGAATGCACTAATCCCAACGTTGCCATGTTTGGAAGGCTTCTTTCTTAGAGCCCTCCGGCTAATTTGTCAATTTCGGAAATAATGTCAAAACTTTTTCCTTTTATTTATTTATTTATTTATTTATCTCTTTATTGTACACCTTTCAAGTGAGATACAATTCAAAAATAATGTAGACATTCAGGTATAACAAGTGGCGGTCTTATCGCTCACGGCGATCTCTTCCAGACAACCTTTGTACGGATATTAACAATATTTCAGGGTAGTCTGTGGTCTTAGTCTAGTATAGTATAGTCTTTTAGCACGGTGAGAAACAGAGACGAAGCGAGGTGTTTCACAAAGAGTTATAAGCGTTTAACGAAGTAACAATTTTGTTCTTTTGAAAGTTTTTTTCTACTTTTGAGGTCAAATGTTGACCAGACCGTTGCCGTTTGACAACTCATGATCGCTTATATCACTTGTAAATAGACTTCAGAACTACCACCTTCACACAACATTGCTTTTTAAAATTAATGCAGAATAAAACATTTCATGAGCTTCAGTGGAAAACTTTCTTTTAACTCTAATCAAAATACATTCTATTTTAAACCCATAATTTTCGATACCTAATGTAAACAATACCTAACTTAGGTACTCTGGATTTGGATATACAAGTAATAACTTATTATAAATTTGATACTGACTGTCTTAAACGATTCAAACTACTAAAAATATTAAATATTATTTCAAACCAATTACAGTCTGGTCTGGTTACATTTGTTGTAAACGTCCGTAGTCTTCCTCCTGCCTCGTAGTCCGCAGCGATCCTTTCCTAATTTGCGAGCTGTATACTCATTTGCCACTTTAGTGGTAATAGAAAAAACAGTTCTTTAATTAAAAATATAAAAAAAAGTTACGCACAACCCTACCTAGGGTTCTAAACGTGCAAACATTGATTTTAATTATAATTATAACCGATTAACGAGACGTCAGCTCGGTTAAACATTATTACCCAATAAATTAAAATCAACATAAAGTAAACAAAAAATCGCAAGCTATAAATGGTCCCGTCTCTTGTATTAGCAAAAACGATCGATGGGCTTCTACATTCCGCCTGTAGCTTAGAGCCCGAGAAATTTGTATAGCAACATTTTGCCTCAACATTCAACTCTATTTCGTTACACCTAGAATATTATTCTGCTTGAACAAAATTTGTACATAAGATCTTTTGACTTTAGTATTTGTTGTTCACATTACATGACATAGGATTAATTTTACTGGAATAGAGTAGTGTATACTTAATGACGTCATTATACAGCATTTTAAACTTATATGTAAACACATATTTTTTGAAAACTAATCGAAATAATTTTTGAGATAAATATGTTAATCAATGATAAGTTCTGTACTGATATTCTGTGTACTTGAACGATGTTTCTGGATTAGACTTTTAGAGTTTAATTTTTTAACACCACTACGATGGAAAACAAGTATTTCTTTATGTAAAGAACTTCCACGCTACCGAAGACAATGCTTAAACAGTTGAACTACTTGAAGAAAAATCATGTCTGGTCATCATCATCTTCCTGTTTTTTTCCCAATTTTATTTGTGATGAGCGCAATGTGTATCATTACAAAGGATTTGGCTCACTTCTTTCTTCTCTTTGGGAATGTAATCGTTTTCAGACGAGACAAAGGAAGAAGGTAAATTCTGGTAAGGAAAATAGATGGAGTGAGGGAGCTAGGGTAAGAGATGTCGCAGTAGCTCGAAGAGGCCAAGGTCACGTACCTTTATGCTCGTCCTTTGATTGTAGAGGCCACTAGGTTAGCGACATCAAATTGCCGTATACGCGGTTAAAAAAAAACATTATTAATATATCCGGATGCAGTCAAACTTTCCTATGGTAATTATTAATTATTATTTCCAAAGAAATAAAGTTTAACTTATCAATTACACGTAAGTGGTATCGGGCACATGAAAGTACCACAACACGTTAATAAAAGCGTATAACTGTTATTTAAAAGGTTTCTAATTGTAACGTTATTATGGAAACATGTTATTGATCAATTTACAAAAATCTCTTGAACGATAACTGAAACTAATTAGTATTGGGAATGTTAATAGTGATGGCTTCACGTTTAGTACATTTTAATTCAATCCAATGCATGCATTCGAAAATATTTACATATACTTACATTTACTTTAATAACTGAAATAATTGTTAACTATATTATAATTAAATTATATAATATACTAGCAGCGCCCCGCGGTTTCACCCGTGTAAGTCCCGATCCCATAGAAATATCGGAATAAAAAGTAGCCTATGTGTTAATCCAGGTCTCCAGCTATCCACATACCAAGTTTCATAGCAATCGGTTCGGTAGTTTTTGCGTGAAAGAGTAACAAACATCCATACATTCATACACCCATACATCCTCACAAACTTTCACGTTTATAATATTAGTAGGATTATTATTTTGTGTAGGTATATAGTGCACTCTTATAAATAACAGTATAATTGAATATATATTAATGTGTAACTGTATAAAAAATATTTATAGTTATGTTCATATTACAATTGTCATTTTATAGAACACTGTTTCGACTACTTTAATTCTGTAAAATGAGGCACTTTTACAAGAAAATATAAGTTTATATTCTTTAAGGCATGTTACGGGCAGTTTTAGAAGAATGTTAGAGCTTTCTTACTTCAATAGAAAACCAAAGTAATATATTTCATAAAGGATTTCAACTTTTAAAAATTAAATATAGAGTGAGAAATGAACATACACACTATCTAACCGCTGCAAAGTAATCGTAGGGCCTATTATTATGTGTTATATTTACAGTATCATAAATAACCATAATTTAATAACAAGTATAAATTAAAAACTTATAATATACCTACCCGACTCGAAAATCCCTTCAACGATTACAAAATAGCTGATGATCTTTGAATGGCTGAACAGATTTTCTTGAATTATGGCTAAGAACACTCTCGATCAACTTTCAAACGAAAAAAAAACTAAAACAAAATCAGTAAATCCGTTTGAGAGCTGTGATGTAACAGACAAACAACACAGATATGTGTATCTTTAACGTTCGTTCGTTTAACTTAGATAAGCTAATGTTAAGTTGATCTAGGATATTCTTGTCATATTCATCATCATCTTCATCTTGTCATAGTCAGATTAAAGCTACTTGACTGGTTAAGTAACCACGGCTGCCTGAGCAAACTTTTCTTATATACAAGTTTCCAGAACTGAAATGCAAAACTGGAAAAACATTGGAAAAACCCCTACTCCATTACTCAATAAAGAAAAAAGTACCACTGCAATTCCAACTTCTAAATAATATTTTAAAGTAGTCGGTACCCCGACTAGTCGAACGCAAAACACACGTACATCACTAAAACGTCTTGTTTTATATTTTTATCGCATATTTGTGCTCAATAAGCCGCTACTGATGAACTGCTCGTAATATTTTTATATGCTTCATAAATATGCTTCTCAATTGCTCAAACAAACTTTTTAATGAAACATTTAGCGGGGTGAGCAGAACTGGTTGAGCTTTAGTGTAATGTTACTTTATTATGATTAGGATGAAGTGAGAATATCTCGTGGAAGATTGCGCACAGGTAGCTCGAAAGAACTTGAAACTATACTGAGTTAATACTTGTAGATAGGTAAATTGTTACTGAAGCCTTACTTACGAGGCCATCCATAAATTACGTCACGCGAATTTCATGATTTTTTCGTATGACCCCCCCGCCCCTTGCCACACAATTTCATTTATCTATAACTAGCAGTTCCCGCGCTGCTTCGCTAAATTCGACGCGCAAATAAAAGTGGCCTAAGTTACTGCTTATAACACCAGCAATCTGCCAGTGAAAGTCCCGTGGAAATCGGTCTACCCGTTCCGGAGGTTAGTCGGAAGAAAAGACAGTATAAATGGTCTTAGGCAGATACCAGCGGTTCTTCGCTAATCGTGCGAAGTAGCATAATTCTGAGCTAAGGACCATTTTTGTCTCATGCAGGGGTATTTTGTTTATTTATTTATTTTTATTTTTCCTATGTTGTCAAAAACCATGTTAGGTACATCTTGTATGAGTCAGAATAAAAATATTTCTTTGTTTCTTTTCTTTTCTTTCAGATAGAAAGACGAAAATTCCTACGTTAGAGAACTTTCCTACGTTAGGCCTACAATAGTTTATTTTATTTAGAGAATGCCTACGTTATTAAATACGTCTGTTTACACTAATATGATGTGTGTATGACATTGATTACTTTAGTGACGTGTAAAATTTATAACAATTTTATCTACTTACTGACCCGTTATGTCGTAACTATTAGGCGAATTTATTCCAATTACTTCAAGCAAAAATGTATGACAGGATTATCCAAATAAAATTGACTTAAGCAATAATATTAAGACAATTTATAGGCATCTTTTATATTCTAAATTAACCAGAAGTCGCGTAGAGCAAATAGAGTGTAAATTATATATTTATTTACGATAATTACCATCCCATCGAGACTGATTCAATTATAAATTAAATTATTGCCTAATGTAGTGCCTATTATTAGTTTGAATGTGACACAGATACTTTTATAAGAATATTAGCTTTCTGTCCGTCGTCCTTTTTGTTTTATTTTCTGTATGTCTGTGTTAATGCAAGGTACAACCTAACGCATTATTAAAAAGGCAAAATCACTGCACACTACATAGTAGTTCCATATAACAAAACCGCTGTAAGTTTTTCCCAAATTTTTCGATAATCTGAGCAACTTTTCCAAATGCTCTTTCCATAAAAACCTTATTAACTCATAGAATCATAAAACAATATTGAAATAACCAGTCTCGAGCGATGCGCTCACAAACAAACAGGATTTAATTAACAGTCAGTCGATTTATCGCATTCGTATTTGTAATAATAAAATTTCCAAGATCGATGTTTTTATTTATAAAGATTAAAACACAAATGTAAATACTTGTTTCACGTCATGATGTTATAAATGATTTTATGCACTATTAATGTGTATTCCCGTTGGTTCAAAGTTTCTATCGGATGTTTGTCAGAGAGCCCCTTTTAATAGTAGGTAACATGTTGATAAAAACCTTTTTGTAACATAACATATGTAAAACTTAGAGATATTAATAAAAGTTTATTAAAAATAATTGTATACAACATTTTAATTTGCAATAGCATTAATGCAATCTTAGAAGAACCGGCCATATTAACTTAATATTGGTAATTAAATGAAGGACATTCACTTTTTATGGCTTAGCCGTCCAAGCTCGCAAGCAACGATACGATACGCCTAAATGCGGTTTATAAATAATTTTATTACAACTATCTTTAATGTAGTATTTTATTACTACGTAAATATCGTCTCTAATTATAAGCAAGTCGATAATTGAAGGATAAAGGAGATAAAATGGACGGTAATAGACTCAGCTTATGTTTTTTTTGGGTGACGTGTAGAACCCCCACGGTTGAACACCTTAGAGGGGATTTACTGTAAAGTGGTATGTCAAAACCTAACGTTTGTTAGTGTTTATTTTGTTAGTGTATCATGTTTATCATGATTCAGGCGCTTTGATGTAAGTGATACATTTTTTAAGAGTTAATCATTCACTGCCAAGTAACGTTTGCTTAATAGTGCAACCTAACCTACACCTAAAATTTCGGTGAATTAATGATTATTGTCTGTATTGTATAATGATTGTGAACTATTAACTACCCATACCCCTTATACGTAGTTATGTACATACTAATGATGTGCCGGACATCCGTATCCGCGGATATCCGAGGGAGGAAAAAGATCTGTATCCGTATCCATTAGTTTTTTGGCGGATCTTGAACGGATCTTTTATGTTATTATATTTTATTACGCTTATGAAATTCTAAATTTATTTTGTTGAAATTAGATATCTAATGTAGTGAGTTACTAATATTATTTTCAATTATAATGTACTATTTGACCATCTTTATAACGAGATAAAACCCCAAACCTTTGTGATATGTATATTTAAATAATTATTAAAAAAACACATGAAAAGCAAGTTGAAACATATCGTGTTATTAGTCCTCAACGTCAACTTTAGGTCCCTGTCCGTATCGTATTCGTGGATCTAGACACTAATAATCCGTATTCATATCCGTATCCGTGGATATACATTTTTAACGATCCGGCACATCACTAGTACATACATACATAATAACAACATCCAACTACTCTCACTTATCCGGGTTTTTTCAAGTTTTTTTTGCAGGGGACTTCAAACTATTAAACTATTATTATAACTAATTAAACAATTTTATTCATCCTCTAACTAAGTTAGGGTCGGTTTTCAGTCTAACTACTATACGGCCGAACTTCGATATTGTACGTTAAGCGACTGCCATCAGACCTCCACAACGCAAATACTTGGCGATATTGAAGTTCTGTAGTTAGACCAGGTTGTCGGACTTTTTAGGGCTCCAATTACCCGTAACGGACGCCACGCCACAGATGTTGATGACTTGCTTTCCGAGGCACGAAGGGGTCAATGTCTCAAGAATGGTCACCCATCCTAAGAGTGACCTTGCTAGTATTACTTAACCTTGTAACCACTTAGCCTCGTGGCGCGGCTCATGCCGCACTTAGACTTCAAACTTACAATTACGTCCATGAGACACTGGAATCACTGTGGGTGTTGTCTTTTATAAATGTAAATATGTTTATTATTTAGCCAAATTCTGACTTAAAGTAGCTTGTTTCATTGCGCAGTAGCATTCTCGTCTCCATTAAATATTCCTTAAATGAAAAAAACAGTACAGGTTTTTTTATCTCTCTGATAAATGAGAGCGACGTATTTTTTTCTACTTAAATGTCTTCGTCACGAATTCGAGATTGAGATGTACCTTGTACATCGGTAAATGGTGTGACATGTTGCTCATTTATTTTATGACGTCATCAAAAAAAGTTAAGTTATTCTTTAAATTACTTTATTACATAACGAAAAAAATATATATATATTATAGTATATATATATATAGTTATATGTACTAGCTGTGCCCGCGACTTCGTCCGCGTGGAATAGTGTATTTATATCGAATCAACAGCCTAAAAAATAAGTTTCAAGCTTCTAGCTCTAAATATGACGATACTTCCGTACAACTTTTCATCCCCACCTTTCAACCCCTTACACCCCTTTTTTCGCATTAAAAAGTAGCCTATGTCATTTCTCAGGCTCTAGACTATCTGTGTACCAAATTTCATTTAAATCGGTTCAGTAGTTTTGGCGTGAAAGGTCGACAGACAGACAGACATACAGAGTTACTTTCGTATTTATAATATTAGTAAGGATATAGTAAGGATTAGTATGTATAGTGTATATAACAGTATAGGGTTCCCCTTCGCAATTGCATGCAAGTATACATAAGTGTCCGTGGCTACTTCTTGCACAGTGGACTCTAACCTAATTTGCCTAAAAATATTTTACTATGTAGGAACTTTATTAATTTGTTAGAAAAACACTTTATAGCTTTGACCTAAATGAATTTAACGCAAGTAAATCTGAGATGAAATATGAAGCTAACAATAACTTTTTTTTTTTCAGGTAAACAACAAACATATCTACGCAGTACAGCTTAAAGCCAAGGTATATATATGTATATGTTATATTGTTATGTACTTAAAAATATCACTTACAATATTACGTTACAGTATGGGCTTCTTCAAGAGTGTATGTGTTTCTGAAGGGTCGGCAACGCGTATCCAAGTTCCCTGGAATTGCAAGCGTCTATAGGCCGGTACGGTAATCGCTTACCATCAGGAGGGCCTTATGCGTGTTTGTCACCGATGTGGTATAATAAAAAGTGTGTGTGTACTTATGTACGCACGTAAGAAGTTATACTTTTATCTAGTTAAACAAAGTTTATTTAAATATCATAATAAATAATACATACCGTCAACTAACCTCAAATTCTACAAACGTACTCAAAGTAATATGTAAAAACTATTTTTATCAATATCGTGAAGTTGGTAACTTTTTTGAAAAACGAAAATGTTGACTAGCTAACTTCAGGGTGTCGGTTTTTCGTGACGGTGTGCGCGCGCATCGTAAAAATTTACTCTCATCATTTTTCCATAACGCGCCAAAAGAAGTATAACTTCAAAAATAATATAGTATATCGTTCACGTCTAACAATTTAGCAATTTGATTTCCAAGAACTCTTAATCTTCTGATAAAAACATCTTAGTCTGACGGTTTACATATTTGTACTATACTTAATAGTTTCGCAAAGAATTAAAAAACGAATTTCTTTTTGGTGTTGCTTTACTAATTTTACCGTCGAAACTTAATATAAGTACGAGTACTTAGTATGATGATGTACTTAGTACTTAGTTTACGAAATTTAAAAAAAATAAAAAAAAAATGCCCCGCGGTTTCACCCGCGTAAGTCCCTCGTTAAGTTTTCTTTTTTGTGCAAACTTCACATAAACCATTTACTAAATAGTCCGAACAAAGCCTAAACATTTGGTTTGGATAGGTGAGCCCGTTCTTGAGTTATAAAATTACAACGAAAAGTGGCATTGATTTTTATATATATGAATGTAAATGTTCACATTAACAAAAATATGCATTATCTAGCAGTAATAATTTTTCTGTACATCAACTTTAAGTATTGAAAATTTCACGTTTCTGCGTTCGCGTAATTTTCTTTAAAATGCGTAGAAAGAATTCTCTTTTCGTTTTTCGTATAGGTATGGGTAGATTCAACTAAGTAAACTTTCTATCAAATTTTGAGTCCGACAGCCGATGAGTCATCTATCCAGTTATTTTTTAGATCAGGATTAACATTATCAATAGAATGCATTACTCTGCACCTATTCTCTTCATGTTAATAAGTCTTGCCGTCTTTGAGCCCGTGCGGTGTCCTCCCTCCTTTTCCCACACCACTTGCCAAAGAGAGAGGGCAATATGTCGTTCGACCAGCTAGACGACCGTGTTGAAATACTTACACGGGGCATGAATTAAAACTTGAATGTTTGATGTACCGATTGCATAAAAAGGTTTCGTTTCAGAATGTTAGTTAAATTGGAATGGGATCTACAATATTTAAATGTTCGGGTGAAGGAGGAATTACTTAGATATTGGAGTTTCTTGAGAACAAATATCAGGCTATTTTCTGTGTTAGATATACTAAAAATTTCACACTGTTTATAGCATTTTACATTTATTTTATGGTATAGAGGGCAAACGAGCAGACGGTTCACCTGATGGTAAGTGACTATCGCCGCCCATGAGCACCTGCAACTCAACTCACAGGTGCGTTAACGGCCTTTAAGGTGGGAATAGGAGATGGGGGAGAGGGAGTGAGGGAGGGAGAGGGGGAAGGGGCTGAGAGGAAAGGGTTAGGGCTTCCGGTAACCTCACTCACTTCGTGAAAAGCAATGCAAACATTGCTTCACTGCCGGTTTTCTGTGAGGCCGTGGTATCATTCCGGTCGAGCCGGCCCATACGTGCCGAAGCATGGCTCTCCTACGAATAGACGTCGTGTTATTTTGAAATACATAGTAGAACCCGGCAGAGGTCCTGTCAGAGAATATGTATATCATACACTATATCTAAAATAGATGATGTGTATGTAATGCAAATTATACAAAGTGTTTTATTTTTGCAAGATACAAAAATGGATTTTAGAAAAACGTTCTCGTTGGAAAAACACAGTTTCCTATGTGATGATGGGTATGGACATCTACTTTTATTATAAATTAGGAACTTTGTAGATTAAGGAAACTCATTGATACATAAATTATTATTATAGATTATATTTGTGGAAATTTAAAAAAAACATTTGACATTTTTATGTGGTCTGCTTTATTCCTAGGATATGCTTTACTGACTATTTATGATTTATGTGCGTCTTAAAAATTAAATATAACTGGCTTCAAGTGTGAAAGACAACATCGTAAAGAAACCTGCATACCCATGAGTCTTCCATAAAGATGTCGGACAGCTAGCCCAGCTGTCACTATCTGTCAAGTGTTGTAGGAAGTGTCTGCGACAAAGACGTATTTAATTAGTGCTAAAGATTTCTGTTTCCTCTTAGTATGTCAACCCCAACGATGGCAACTACACATAAATCTCTATGAGTTGCGATAGACAAGGACATATAAACTAAATTCTCTCAACAAAGAGCTTGCTTATGGCGCGTGCAATGCCCCTCCTAGTCCATAATGTGCAATATTTTCGACTTCAACAAGTGTTTCACCACTGCATAAGCTATCCTCAGGTTAGTCAGAAAACTAGCAGTAGAAATCTTGAATTAAAAGTATTTTTAACGGATTCTATCGCGATTTATTTGGTGTTATTTTACTATTTACACTGATCCCGACGTTTCAGTTGCTTTTCAGCAGCCATGGTCACGGGTAGTCTACCCGTGTCCATGGCTATAATAACATCAAATAAATCGCGATAGAATCCGTTAAAAATAGTTTTATTTCAATGTGTAACATTCGCGTAAACTTTCGACAATATCAAGTAGAAATCTTCATTTAAAATAACCAGCTTCTAAAATGTTGTCAAACTTTATTTGCTGTCAGTACAACCGCCCCACGATCCTAATGCCCAAAAGTTAAACTGTCACAATGGGTAGTATTTAACACCGGCGTATCACGGATCAGATAACATTCGATAACTGAGATGATCGATGACCTAAAACGTGTTACATAACATCCTATATAACTCTGTAACGTTGGTGGTTTCGTGGGAAATTTAGTATAAGAAAATGATTTTACGTAGTAACTGTTTCTTACAACACACATCAGTAATTAATTCTTTTGTGATAAGAATTTATGAAAACTAGTGAAGTGTTCTACAAGCATTTATATATAGGAATTCAAATCAGAACTAATCCTAACTAATATTTTTTTTATGGCATAGTGGGCAAACGAGCAGATGGGTCAGCTGATGGTAAATGACTACCGCCGCCCATGAGCACCTGCAACTCAAAAGTCACACTTGCCGGCCTTTAAGGTGGGAGTAGGGGAAGGGGGGAATAAGAGGCGAGGAAGGGAGAGAAGAAGAGGGAAGGGTTAGGGCCTCCGGTAACCTCACTCACTTGGCAAAAAGTAATGCTATCATTGCTTCACTATCGGTTTTCTGTGAGGCTGTGGTATCACTACGGTCGAGCCGGCCTATATGTGCCGAAGCTAGGTCTCCCACGATTGCGAGTCGAAATGCAAGTGAAGTGAGTTTCACGCCTTAAGTACTTAACCGATCATCATGAAATGTTGGACACATATGTCAGGGGCACAGAGAAGGAGATTGAGTATCGTTCAACCGGAACTGACTGTTCCCGAGGGAAATCTAAATTGATTAACAAATTGTAAAAATTGGTGACCCATGTGTCATGTTTATTTACATAGTTAGTTACTTAGTTACAAAGCTAATAAAAGCGTGTTAAAGTAATAGTTCTAATGTGGGAGAGCCATGCTTCGGCACGTATGGGCAGGCTCGACTCCGCTCGTTACCACGGCCTCACAGAAAACCGGCTGTGAAGGAATGATTGCATTGCATTTCGCCGCGTAAGTGAGGTTACCGGAGGCCCTAACCCTTCCCTCTTCCTTATTCCCATCCTTCCCCTATCCCCCCTCTTCCCACTCTTCCCCCCACCCCTTATTCTCCTACTCCCACCTTAAAGGGCGGCAACGCACTTGTGACTCTCGAGTTCCAGGTGCCCATGGGCGGCGGTAGTCATTTACCATCAGGTGACCCGTCTGCTCGTTTGCCCCTATACCTAAAAAAAAAAAAGTAATAGGAAGCGATGATCTCTTCCTATGGAGTATAAGTGATCCTACAGCAGTGCTGTTCTGATTTACCACGATCTTCTCCTAGGCAGAAGTGTTTCTTCATTCAGACGGCTCGAACAGAACAGACATATGTCACCTGACACCTTCTCGTACTCTCTTACCTTACCCACATATATGTAGTCTGATGGTATTTTGCAGGAAGAGCAGCTGTATTGGTCCTGTCAACGAACCAAACTTTCATTCAGACAAAAATCGAGCAAAACTCTTCCTAAACCCAAATATCCCTCTCATGTTTGAATCATAAAAAATACAAAGAGGATATTCTGTATAGCGTTTCCTCCCAGCCTTTATCAAGTTCACACTCCGTAGAACAAAACTGAGCAAAACAAAGCCACGCCGCTAGCGACACCTGACGAAGTGAGAAAGAAACTTGATATCCCCGGCCAACTACATTGCATTCAATTTTCAACTCTCTCTAACAGCTTTAAGGTAGAATTTCTTTTGAATGTGGAACTCAGTTTAATAAAATTGCGATACAATTGATTTTGGTCTCTCTGACTGAATAGAAATAAAGTGCAGTTTTCGACACCAGCAAGAATAGTATTAAGATTCCGACCGCCACGTGATACGGTCTACCTTTCGCCAAGTAGTTTTGTATTGGAATAATTTTATAGTTATTACATATTAGAATGCTATCGGCTGTACATTTGAAATTGAACCTTAACACTTATTAATAAACAGAGTTGTTTTTTTCTTGTTTTGTTGCAGAGGAAAAAATAGTTATAGGAAGAACATGTGATACAAAATGAATTGTCAATCAAAAGCTTGATGTTTTGAAATTTGACCATTGCTACCAAATTAAAACTGAGTATAATAAAATAATAATAGATGTGAATCTAATTTGTATAAGTTAAGAGTTTATAAGATACAGATAACAAGTTTTTAGTTTTGTTCAATTTTTATATTTTGTTTTGAGTTTTGTTTTTAATTTTGAGTACGATTCATTCTTAATTCAAAAACTGACTCTTAATTTCGCAGTTCGTCCAGTTAATTTAATATACTTTTTAACTGTTTGTCGGTACCTGTGTTACGTTTTACACAGCTGAAGTCATTAAGACAAGTTTTATGATGGGTATGGAAGCATCCACAGCTGTCGGCACCGCTTAATAAGAATACTTAGAACTATTCCGATTGCCAACAGAATCAAGACCTTTAAATTAATAGATGAATTCAAAGATATTAACTTTGAAATTAACTCCATAGAGACTTGTAACCTTGAGATCACATCTAATAATCAAAGTGAATAGGTTTCTCTTGTACCATCTTCGTCTTCATTGTCACATTCCATCAGGTGAGTCGGCAGACAAACACCTATTCTATTACCTACTCATTAAACAAAAAAATCGCGTCCTCGCTAATAATTATTAGGCACATTTTAGAGTGCGCGTGTAAGAAGCACGCGTACTCTAAAATGTTTAAGTTAGATAATTTTCTCGCACGCGATCAACATTAAAGTTTATTCTTGTGTTGTTAGAGTTGGTATTTTTTAAATGTGAATTTAAAGTGAGTCATTAATTCTATTTATTAGTTGCCAAAAATGCATAATAATAGTATTAATAGAACATAACGTGCCTCACTGTCCAAATGTTATCTTTAAAAGTGAAAATAGTTTGTCAGACATTACTACTGCTGCTGGATCCCATTTTGATACTGCCATTAAAACCCACGTTAGATCACTTTTCTTCTTAACAGTACCTACTTGCAAAGAACTGTGCAAGTACTTTTAAGAAGAAATGTGTCTGTGAAAGGATTTTTTTTAAATAAAGGATACTAGTAACGTGGGTCACACATTACTAGAATTCTTGTTAACCCCTCCAGTTAAGCTAAGTGCGTGTGTTAGGAGTGGGTTCACGTCGGTAGTGCACTGGGTGGGGTTCAAACCCGCAACCAATTGATTGCTAGTCCGCACCGTAGCCATTACGCTACCGCCGCTTTTTAAATTTTGAAAAAGGAATCTATTTTTATAATTTCATTCCAGCTTCTTTCTTGTTGAATTTATTTGATATGTACCGGCTACACTCGGATATAAAAGTAATTTTTTTTATACAGATATAGTTTTTTTTTTGGAATCCAAGTACAACGATATTGAATTAGCTTCAAGTTTTTTTCAGAATGCAAAACAAAAATATAGAACTGGTACCAAGTTAATGGTTGGATTTAATGTAAAAAAATCAAGCTTGGGTTAAGTTATTCAGAAAAAAAAAACTTATTTTATATTCAGTTTTAGTATGTTAAAGTCTAAAGTACTCTTAAAGCTACTGATAAAGTTAGCAATGCAGTCCAGCTCAGTAAAAAACCTATAAACTTAATATTACCTATAAAATGACTGACGTTTTCAATAAATGGTACATGTTTTTTTCTCATTTTTGTTTGAGTTAAAATGGCGTATAGAAACGAGAAAATGTCCCTAGGTTTATTATAATGTAATAAAAATTTTCATGGCTTTAGCATAAAGAAATTGAAATAAATGGTCCAGTACAGTGCATTCACAATCGCTCGCCCGAGTTCGCTTGCCATGCGCCTGCGCAGGATAAATATTCGTAGATTGTATTTGTTCTGAGCTCTGTGTTTGTTATAATAATATAATGTAAACTTATAATATAGAAAGGTTTTGTAGGGATTGTGGCGTTTCCTGTTTAGGGGACGCTAAGAGGACATTGTTACCGTCATTGTGTAGCTTCAGGAATTTTGGGAAAGGACTGATTAAAAAAAAAATCCAACTGATTATTTAAAATTACATCATACTTATAAATCTCTACTATCTATTCAGACCCTTTCTCCATCTTGCTACCTGAGTAATTATTATAATATGTATCTATAAAAATTAACAGAGTTGTGTGATGAGCACGATCATTTGTTCTGTCTGGCTGTAATTTTTCAATAATATGTATGTATTTAGTAATATGTACGTATAAAATAAGTATGTTTATCAGGAGTCTGATTACAGGCTCTGCCTAGTTTGAGATCAGACGTGTGTGAAGTGTCTCAAGGTATTATTATTTGATATATCACTTTCCATCCAGATACGGCAAAGTATAATAAAGTACAGCATAAGTCATAAAAAGTAAGTATCTACAGTTCCTGTTAATAAAAAAAAACTTGTTTTTAACAATTACAACGTTATTCAAGACACACTTAATGTTTTTTCAATCGCCAAAAACACAATGAACGATTTTATTTAGCAAAAGTAATACAGTAATAAGTTACTACCAATAAAACGATTAAAATATTTTTAAATCGTAAAAGTAGTCAATGATTAAGCAATCATGAGGCTGTATTTTTTTTTTATAAATACGACAGATGCTGTCGAAATAAATTCTTAGACTTTTAGAATAAATACCAGGTTGTAAGTTAAGGTACAGTTTGATAGATATAATGGTTTCTATTGTTCCATAGGTGCATGTACAAGTAATGATTACAATAATAGTGCAGTTTATATTCCAGGAACTGATCGGCATAATAGAATTGAAATCATACACGAAAATACTATAAAATAATAAAAATAGTACAATGTCTGGATTTGCATACACAGGTATTTTGTAATAGTGTGTTGAAAGAAGAAATATGTACACGAAAGTCTTTATATTCTATTTAAATAATTTAAAATTTATGAAAGTTATATTATAAAGTTATTAAAGCTATTTTTCTAAATATACTCAAAAGGAAAGACCTAGGTTTTAAAGTGGACATCCATTATCTAAAATAATGACGACAGGATAATTATCATACTTTCGTCTGCTTGTGCTGAAATTCACAAAGCACCATTCTAGCTGGCCCCAATGTCGATAGAACTATGGTACTCTGATAACCCAATTGAAAAGCAAAAACTTAAGATCATGTTAATAGTACTTGTTACATGTAATCTTCTGTGCCTTCTTTTACTAATTTATTTTGAATATTACATATACGAGTATAAATATATATACTGCTATGATAATAAAGTTTCCAAAGAACTTTTAGAGCTCAAAAGATACAAAACCTGTGCAGTAACAAGAATTCCCACCGGACACTGCAAACTGAACAAACATATGTTCAACCTAAAGTTGAGAACACAATATGCAGATTCTGTCAAGAGGCAGAAGAAACTGCAATGCATATTCTATGGTCTTGTGGCCCACTAATGCGGCACCGAAGTATTAACCTAGGGTTACACATCATGCAACCGCAGGAAATACAAACAATCACTGCTGAAAGGATCTGCAGGTTTCTCGAAGCCATAAGTCTGAGCCTGAGCAGTGAATTATAAAGCAAGAAAGTGCGCTACAAAAGACCAGAAATGGTCGAGGTGGCACTAGGCATTTAAAACAATAATAATAATAAATATATAGGCAACTGTCATTTTGTCGAAATAGAAGGTTTCATTACAACATAGGTAAGTAAATAATGAATAGTAAAAATATTGTTTTGATTTCAAAACCTGTTATTTTTTCGATGCCAGTCTGATGCTGTGGTTCGTATGACCATATTCTAGAATTTTTAATCTGAATATTATAACTATTTATCTTCATAAATTATTTTAATAAACTTTTAAACGAATTATGTCCGAAATAGAACTCTATTGCATTGACTTATGTATTAACGTTAATTTTGGCAGATCGATGAAACATTTATCTAAAGCTTTATAGACTGGACATTTTGTATCACATTTATTTATTCATAAGAAATTATTTATATCTTCATGCTGGGATAAGACTTTAGTTATTTTGTACTGTACATAAGAAGGTCTTGTTTAACAAGATCACATATTAAATAGACCATTATTTAATTATTTATATATTAATACGTGAAGAGCATTTTTTGTACGCATTTTTAAGAAAGCTTAGTGTACGTAAGACGTGAAATTTAGAATACTTAAAGTTTATCTATACTAATATTATAAAGCCGAAGAGTTTGTTTGTTTGTTTGTTTAAACGCGCTAATCTCAGGAACTACTGGTTCGAATTGAAAAATTCTTTTAGTGTTGGATAGCTCATTTATCGAGGAAGCGAGGAAGGCGCGGAGCAGTGACCTTAAACGTAGGTGAAACTGCGGGAACGGCTAGTGTACTTATAAAGACGCCATACGGAATATCCTGACGGAGCGGCAACTTTACAGTTTTTTATCAATTAGTTCTTTTTAATTTCGGCATTATACAACCTACATAATATATGTATATACGGTTAAAGTATATGGTGTAATTCGAGCGTTACTGAGTAACTTAAACTTGGGGCAGACAGCGGACGGGGCGGGACGGTGACGCGGCGTGCGCCGTCATGCCTCGGCCGCTGTATGTCCCAACCTAGAAATCCATTCCACACAATCTGTGTTTTCATTAATTATAAAGTTCAATTCATAGAGTAAGGTAAATATAGTCATTTGTTGTCTATTTTAAAATTTATCATTGTTTACTTTACTTGTCTTCATGATATATCTACATGATTTTTCAATTTCAAAGGTTGTTTATAATGTTTTAAAAAATAATTAAGTCTTTATATTGTGTGTATTTTAAAAGTCATTGCTACGCAAATGAAGCAAAATACAATTTCACAAAACATTCTTCCATAAAACTCAATAAAAACAGGACAATCAAGGATCAGAACAACAGTGTCAATTAAATCGAGCCACAATTAACTGTGTTGAATACTGGCAAACTTCTCGATGCGATCCTATCAGATGACCTAAGGCTATCAGGTACACACGCGGTTCGACTCCCAGCACAGTGAGCAAAGCTACCGTTGCTCTCTTGCTCTGTTGCTCCGTTGCCTCATTCGTGATATATCGACGCAAAGCTTTATTCAGCTCCGTGAGGGTTAATTGCATAAATTTAACGTAAAACTGTAAGGTTAATAAGGCTTTGGGTGTTGGGTGGCGGGAATTTGATACGTTGTAAAGTTGCCAGTGATTTATTGTGTTTCTTGGCCTTGCAGTTGTTTGTGATTAATTCAAATTTATTTGTACACGAAATCTTTAGAATGCAATTAATAAATTTAGTCGTGATGAGACGTACTTACTGATTCCTATGTGCTATAAAGAGTACATTTTTAAATCGTTTTAAACCCGTTTCATTACAGGAGGTTATTTATCGTGTATATGAATTTTTTAAATATTTATGTCATGCTAAAAATCGAAGAATTTTATGGCCATGATAAAGTTTGTTCGTAAACTTACGTACCCCACATTCACCATAGGGAAATCTGATGTCGTATTTTTTTTCCCCTGACGAAAAAAGCGGCGATATAAATTTAACGTGTGTATATGTGTGGCCATTTGTTTCATGATGGACCGATTTGGGTTTACGCAGTTTTTTTTTTTTTTTTTTTTTTTTTTTTTTTTTTTAAATTTATTTAGCGCTTAAAAGATACATAATTCACATTATTTTTAAGATACTGTAAAACCACTAGGGTTTGTAGTAAGTATCGTTAGTTCTCGTCCAGATAGGTGGTCGGAACATAAGGTGCTACATTTCGATAGCATCGTTATAGAATCGTTTGAAATCTGTTCAGCCGTTCGAAGATCATAAGCTCTTTTCTAATCGTTGAATAGTTGAAGGAGTTTTTGAGGGTATTTTAATTTTGAAATTAATTCTTGTTACATGGGTTAAACGGTATCAAACCATATCTAAGCTTTTTAACCCATACTTTATAGGTATTTCGTTTTTAAGTAAACTTGTATAAAAGTACATTAGTGAGTTCACTGCAATCTTTGTCAAGATTAATTAAGTTAGCACTCTCAATATGCCGTTAATAGAAAAAATTGTTTTTATTCGAAAATGTGTATGCCCTTGGAAGATAAGATACCCGGAATAACTTTGCATAAGATTAGTTTCTTTTTACCACCCCACTTCAATTATAATTTAAGAGATCAAAAAAAAATAGCAACAATAGCAAAACACTGTTACAGGTCATTAATAAAATCACGTGGCTTTAAGGAATTGCAGAAATTCAAATTTATGTTGCATACTCACAAGTTATGTAATACATACCGAACCCCTTACATACCGAACTCAATTGAAATTTAATTCTGTCGCATCATTGTAATTCCATAAAAAATCTTATTTAAGTCACTCTTAAATATAACGGCGACAATAGATTGAAATGACCATTGCGTTTGTTCAACTAAATTTATTTTTTACTGTCGAACAAAAACATGCGTGGAAAATCGGCCATTGTTAACTACCTACGTATCGTTGAAGACAAAGGATAAATCTCAATTCTTCGCTTGGCAACAAAATCATTCTGTCAATTTTGTGCATCAGTAGTCATGCTGTTCATTTTTAGCCAGACAACCACATTATCTACCTAATTTTAAGCATTTATTTACGCTTTGTTGGTTCTATTTAAACTGACTTTACATTCCCTCTCCCGTATTCCCGTCCTTCCCCTCTCCTCCCTCTCCCCTCTTCCCCCTCTCCCCCTCTTCTCCTACTCCTACCTTAAAGGGCGGCAACGCACTTGTGACTCTCGAGTTACAGGTGCACATGGGCGGCGGCAGTCATATACCATCAGGTGACACGTCTGCTCGTTTGCTCCCTATACCAAAAAAAAAAAAAAGCCGAGGACCGGTATAACTATACAAAAAAAAATATTAAAAGTTAAAAAAAATACATGTTTACGAAAAAAAATAATAGAAATACAAAGTTAAAGTTAAAATTTGTAACATCTACATGAGCATCGCTTCGTCTAAGTTATTATAAAGGAGAAAAATATACACCGAAGTAAATAATGGTCTTTTTAAAAAGACACACTCACCAAACGGCAGAAAGTTGGTCACCTACGCCACTGGCTACTGTAACCACAAGACCTACGACTGTGAGTACTGAGTCAGCTTATGAATCTTAGTTCAGTATCTACCATCAGGCGTCTCATGTATTTGTCTGCCATCTTTGTACTATAAAAAGTAATATTATCAGGCACTAAAGTATACTATAACTAACTATAAATCTAGTAACTTTTTACAATAAACAACAACACGATACACTATATATTCCTTTCCAATAGAGAGACCTTTACAAAACGGTTCGAATTATCAATTCGAATTCGGTTGGCAATAAATAGGCCACCTGACAGACGAAAACTGCCGTACATGACATAAATACTGCCTTCGTTCGACATAAAGCAGCTCAACTGCAAGACTATCCAGTCTAATATCAATCTTTTTACTACTGCCATAGAGTATAACCTCGGTTTCAGTTCATTTTGAAGACATGTAAAGTGTAGTAAGTATGTAAGCAAAGACAATGGTATATTGGTTTTGGAGACAAGTGAAGGTGACAGGCGCTTTTGGGGTTTTAATTCGCGAAATTTTGTGTTAAAGGACAATGGACAAAGAGTTCTGTAGAGTTGAATGACGTGATTAATCGTATCTAAATATTTTTGGTGATATTTTTAAAAGATCTTTTTTCTTCTCAACGAATTATATTATATTTATATTAAGAAAGATATATTAAGAAGAGAGAGTCAGAAAAATCAGAGTAATTCAAACTGCTGTAAGTTTTCATTACAATAAAGTCGTGTTTTCTACGTATAATAGTTATTAAAATTTGTAAATGACTGTTAAAGATAATAAAATAGATCTCTAAAACTGAAATTAAAAACTTTTGTTTGACTAAAAATAAATGAATTATAAAATGATAATACCACTCTAATAGATCATAATAAAGTACCCTAAACGATAGGTAAGGTCAGCAGCCATATTTAGCGCTTTATTGTAATTCTTATTTAGATAGTTACACACTTGATTTACATAAAATTTTGCATAAAAACTAACTTGTCGCGATAATAAAAATGTAAAGAAGCCAAAAGTATTTTGTTTTATCAGAGAACAGCTATATTAATAAAGAATGCTTCTACTATTTATTTTAATTTGTAATTTAATAAGGTTACTTAAAAATCCGTATCGGTTTTTACGATGTTTGAAAATAAATGGCGATTAAGTCATTTTCCTTCCATTGCTTTTTCTTCTTGCCTACGTTCCCTTTTCAATATACTCCCAATTTTCCGTTCTTTAATTTCCAAAGTGCCCGGTTGGTGGCGCTGGGCTTGGCTACTATTACGTGAGTGGGGCCAAATCATAGTTGCCAAAATGGGGGTGTTTAATCACCTTTGCCCACTCCTTCAGGGCTACAGGCGTGAGCAATGCATGTATTTTTTTTATTATAAAGAATACTAATACCGTGGGTAACATTACTAGTATTCTTGTTAACCCCTCCAGCTAAGCTAAATGCTTGTGGGTTCACGTCGGTAGTGCACTGGGTGGGATTGGAACTCGCGATCTCTTGATCGCAAGTCCGACGCCTTAGCCATTACGCTTCTGTTTGTTAATTATGGAAATTAGTATGTTTAACGTCTACGTACTAGTTACATGGGTTACAAATTACTAGTATATGCAGTAGATGTGTCAAGTAAGCCTCTTATACGCAATGAAATAAAACTATTTTTAACGGATACTATCGCAATTTATTTGGTGTTATTTTACTATTTACACTGATACCGACGTTTCAGGTGCTTTTCAGCAGCCATGGTCACGGGTAGACTAAGATGGTGGTCGTCTCATGTATCGAAGTGCAAAGTTATCTCAAAGTATCGTTTCGACAATATCATTCTTATACGCAATTTTAAATCTGGTTATGCAAACATCTTTGTTAAGCAGAAATCACGCTAATCCATGTTTCTAAGACCAGGTAAAATCACTGGCCCCCGATTTTATATTAACGTTTATATTTAGAAAGAGTCTCAAATATTTTGACATATAGGCATTAAATGTCCCTCTCATTTTTGGTTTGTGTAGGTCAGGTTTTAGAAGAAATGAGGACAATTTGACCTCGCAGAATACGGAAACTAACTCGGACTACCTTGTACGTTTCGTACGTCCTTGATATGACCTTTATACTATTTTTACCTAATTTAAAGACGTAATTTAACATACAAACAAACTATACCTTTGCTCAATATGGAAATATGTAGTCCAATTGTTATGAACTTATAACCTTTTAACACAAAAGGTAAGCCAGTCAATGCGTCATTTCACATCGTTACAATGCCCATTCAACTTACAATATTGGCACAGTTCGTTTTATTGTGTAAACCTCTTTATAACCGTACCCCTTAAGCCTTAATAGTCACATGTAGACAACTAAAAAAATCACCACACATCAACACAGAACGTAAAAGGAATTAAATTCATAAAAATGCTTTATAACACCCCATTACGGAACAATAACTGGAATTCGGGCGCAAAAAAAATCTACCTCTTACATAACGCATACAGGGTACAGCCAGCACAATAAGTAGTCAGCATTTATTCCGAATGCCGAGCGAGGTAGGAATTATCTTCGCGGGTATCAAAAAAGGCCGACGCAACTTAAGAAATAAAAAAAAAACACATAAGACTCGACAAGAAGTTATGATACTACCAAATACGCAAGTAAAAACTTGATTTTATATACTTGTATATCTACATTGGATTCCGATCCAATTATCCGATTTTCGGCGGGTGGATTGCATTCGTTGCAAATAATTTTGTCTACCAACTGTTTTGTTGACTGTATTTAAGTATTATTGCTTTACATTCATTTTTCGAATTATTTTGTTTTGAATCTGTAATTTTTTTGCTTGTTCCCAGATTTGAATAGATACGTACCTAGTATTGAATGATATTTATATTATTACTAGCTTTTATTGTTTTTGTAACGTGTGGAAACCCTCTCGGGTACCACCGCACCGAGCTAATACTCGGGTATGTCGGAATCGAACCGACTAAAACCACACGGTGTTCCGTCACGGGTGTCTATGGCCGAGAGCTCAGTTATTACCTAGGAAGGAACACCCTGGACCCCCGACAGATATTATTACTAGCTGCGCCCCGCGGTTGCACTCGCGTAAGTCCCTCGTTAAGTTTTCTAATTTTCCGCGCAACTTTGTTAATTTTTTCTTTCATAAGATCCTTCTCCTGACAATAACAAACACAAAAAAAAGAATTAGCGAAATCGGTTCAGCCGTTCACGCGTGATGCCTATTTCCCTATTTCCCTTGGTCACGCCAAGGGAAGTAGGGATTCATTTTTATATACCTCATAATGAATGTGACTGCAATGTTAGTTCCCCTGAATAGTATGTACGAGTAGGTATTCTATACCCCATCGTATATAGATAAGATTTATTTATAAGATGTATAAGATTACTCAGAAAACAATAATATTACATTTAAACATTTCAGAAATACTAGATATCATAAAGTTATCTTTTCATGGGGCAATTCAGGTTTGAGCCTGTCTGATATGGGAAGTACACCTAGTGTTCTTGTAACTTAGAAGGGTTAGGGGATAAGTTAAATGCATGTGTGTGTAATGGGTTGCGTTCGAACCCGCAATAACGCGAATGGAAGTCCGATCCCATACCCATTATGCTACCGCCGTTTTAATTAAGGGTTAGTGGTAATGGTTATCGCTTACCATGACGACTGCTGGTTTGGCTGGTAGTGGTTTAAATCGATTTTCAAGAGAGTGGAGAGATTGAAATAGTTGATGACAATTAGATTCAATTGTAAACTAATGGCATGTAGTAGGTCCGGTAAAGATTGTCATACTTTGGAATTCTAACTATGAAACTATATCTATTGGACTGTGTTTAGTATTCGCCGATAGTCTATTAAACTTACTAACAAATTTTAGACGATTTTTAGAGTTTAAAATATTAATTATTTATTTTTATTGCTGTCACGTATGGGCTGGCTCGATCGGAGTGATACCACGGCCTCATAGAAAACCGACGTGAAGCAATGATTGCATTGTGTTTCGCGCCTCTCTCGCACCCGTCACCCTTCCCCTAAAGGCTGGCAACGCACTTGTGGCTTTTGAGTTGCAGGTGACCATGGGCGGCGGTAGTCACTTACCATCAGTTGACCCGTCTATTTGTTTGCCCCTACCCCATGAAAAACAAATAATGGACTTATAAAATTAAAAACAAAAAAATAATAATACTGTTAGAAAATAATTTTCTCCTAAATAGTTGTTCGTAGTTTCCTACTAGGAGCAGGAAGCTTTAGGAATTTCGACAGCAAGTTTTATCTTAGCTGTACCTTCACTAGTTGGGTGGCAAGGGTCAGGGCTGAGAATAATCAGGTTTATAATTAACCGAAAAGCAACCTTACGAGACTATAGATTAGGTTCCATTTAATAGACTATTTCCTCGAAGGATTTTATGTATTGAATTATTAGTTACTAGTTAAAACCCTCGACAGCTACGTCCATACTGGAGTTCGTGTTTTGACTTACACAATATCATTATTATAATATAAAAAAAAATATCTAGGAACAATAATTAAATAAAAATCTTTTTAACTAAAAATTATACCGATGAAAATAACTAAAAGCAAAAAATAAATAAACCTCTTAAGTCTTAAGTATTGAGCTTATTTACATTTAATAAGCTATCAAATTTTATATAAACTTATTTTGAGTCGGTGCCAAACAATAAAGTGATTAATTGAGTTTGTTTATTTTTTGCTTTTTAGTTATTTTCGTCGGTTTAATTTTTTGTTAAAAAAAAATTATTTTATGATTTTTTTTCATCATCAGCTCAGCTACATGATGTGATGATTTCTAAACGCAAATACCTGATAAATTAATGAAAAGTAAACAGAAACACTATTCATTCCTACAATTTTCGAGGGTTTCTCTCAATTTTATCAGGATCCCACCATCAGATCCTGACTTACTTGACATGGGACTACCCTTGAGGTATACCCTACCTAACAAAAAAATAATAATCAAAATCGGTTCATAAATAACGGAGCGAGGGCTGAACATATATATAAAAAAAAATAATAGATACGGTCGAATTGAGAACCTCCTTTTTTTTGTCTGTTAAAAAATATATATACTTGGTTTCAACATATACAATATATTTATTAGAGATTATACGGTTTTACTCACGTTTGTATTTCGGGGATGCCCGACTAGTTTCGGACCCGGCGGGGGCCCTTTTTCAAGGAGTGAAGCGTCCTGCCGCGACGGTGTCAGGCGTCACACTGAAAGTTTTTATTGTAATATACAATATAACTATAAGTTTATGTTACAATAGGTAACAGCTAATAAGAAGAGAAGAAACAATAATTTCTTCTCGTGACGAAGAATAGAAACTTCTTTTTATTCTCGACTAAGAACCACCAATTAGCAAATAAAAAAAAACGATTTGTCTTTAAACTAAACAAAACACCTCATTAAACTAATTAGCAAGCAAAAACTAAAGAAGAAAACGTCGATCAGTTGAGGACAATTCCGGGTAGCGCCAGTAGTCTTAGATGGTAGGGTTGTCAAGACTAATTTTTTAAATTCAATTTTCGTTTTAATTATTTCAATTTATCGATTGATTGTAGTCATCCTTTGGGTAAACCCGAGTACAGGCTAAATGGTGTTTGATGAGTGGTGGAAATCTGTCTCGGGGGTTAAAAGTAATTTTTCGTAATTGATATCTATGACTTTAGTTTTAGAACACGTTTTAGAAACTAGTTTATTGATTTCAACATAAAAACATGATATATCAAATAGTATAACTTCAATGTTGGTTAAAATTCGACATTCATTTTTGTGCACAATTAAAAGGGAAGCTTAATAAACTGATTTATAATTTTTTTTTTTATAGTTGACACTTACAAATTCATAGTCTATATCAACTCCCAGATCCATTGTAAACGGAAGGCGTAGTTGATTTAAAATAAAATATAATAAATTCAAAAGAAAAGAGCGTTATACAGCCGCCATGTTGAATTTATTCAGAAATGCCAGTGTCACTTAGAACGATGTAAGGATTCTAACGATACCTATCCCCTACATCAAAACCTGGTCAGACATTTAGACGTTATGGTGATATAGAGAAACTCACATATAACCCTGAAAACATTACTCTCATGTTTTGGGCAGTCGTATAAAAAAGCACACGGCTCCCTTGATAAGTGGTTATTGTTGCTTATAAAGACTTGCTACAATCGTGGTAAACTTCCTACGCTGCCAACACTATTTCATTTCACCTCCCATGAAATCGGCGACCCTATTCAAATAAAATCAAAATTATTTATTGCAATTAAACCAATTATGGGTATTAATGAATTCAGTTAGGCAGAATAAGTCAGTGATGAAGAAAAGGTAAGAAACTTCAAGCCTGAGATTTAGGGATATTACCTCAGTAGGGTGGCTATTATTCGAGAAAGAATCAGCTGTGCTATACCTCCTGTAAATATGCGAGTATGGAGGTTTACATATGATTGGATGTAATTTGATCATCCTCTCAAAGGTAAAGGTATCACGTCATCAAAGAAAAAATCCTTATTTACTTAAAATTTTAACATAAACTAGCCTTTCACCAGCGGTTATGGACACTGCTGCGCTGCTAAAGGTCATACCGTGAAGTGACATAGTCTATAAGCTTCCTAAATAAATGCCCTATCAAATACAAACAGAATTATTCAAATCCTACTAACAGTTCCAGAGATTAGCGTTTAAACAAACAATCAAACAAAAAATGTATTCAGCTTCATTTTATTAATATAGATAAGTCTTACAAGGTTAAATTTACTTAATTATATGCAAAACATAACTTTATTTTGAACAACAAATCTACTCTATTTAGAATAGTTTGCTCGTATGTCACTACCGTTTCTCAATAATTGAAAACTTATATTGATAGGTGACACTTGACATTACTATCTGTGGTTAAAGTTAACGAAGTCTCACCAGAATATGCTATTAAAGGCGAATTCAACTTTTACTGAAGTTTAATGTATTGTTACCACTTGGTAGACAGATCTACCCTTTTAACTGATTTCATAGATGTCACTACATACTGGATTTGTTTCTTAATATCGACAATTTATTGAAGTGAAAACTTCTTTAGCGGCGTTGTGAACTTTTTGGGAATGGTAAAAAATGTTAAACTCGCGTCAGGACACGTGACCTAATCGAAAATTCGTAAGACGGAGCCGAGTTTCTTATATTTAAAAAAATATAACATTCGAAATTCAAACATTTATGAGCGGCCAGGAGCGCAGAACTTACCTACTTTTTATTTTTAACCTAATTATATGTATACAGATGTGTGTGTGTATGTATATGCAAATACATTGTGAAGTTATGTTATCATTTCTGACGTGCAGTCGACTGACTGTTTTTTTTAATTTTCTGAATCAATCCATATTGCCATAGACAGTTTCCGACAGACAGAAAAAATAATGGAAATTTGCCATATATTATATAGTCTGAGTGTTGATTTTTAAATTTGGTGTTTAGAGAAGTATTTTAATGCTGTTTGTAAGCAGCTAGACAAATTCTTGGAGCCAAAAATCCGCCAGATTTAAAATGTCACAGTGAGTATTTGCAGGGGCGCGTATAAATGGGTCTGAGGGATATTTGGTCTTAGGAATTTGTCTGGCTGCTTATGATTATAACTTACTAGCAACCCGCCCCGGCTTCGCACGGGTACAATTTATACACCTAAACCTTCCTCATGAATCACTCTGTCTATTAGTGAAAACCGCATGAAAATCCGTTCAGTAGTTTTTCGATTGTTGATTTTGTTTTATAATATGTAGTGATTATTAATAACAGGACATTAAAAAATCGTTTTTCACAAAATGCTGGAAATTCTAAATCTATTCTAATAAAATTATAAAGAGGAAAGATTAATTCTTTTGCAGCCGATAAATACTGAAAGTACTGAACCGATTTTTATAATTATTTTATTATTAGAAACCTACTTTAGTTCAACTCTCCGTGTTTTCTTTTATGTTCATCATCGTCATCATCAGCCCCAGCCCCCAAGGAGCGCCAACTATCCCGGTCTTTATGTAACTTTCCAGAATTTCCTAAGAAATTTTAACAACACAAACACATTTACTTCACAAGTTTGTTAACCTTGAAACCTGCTTCAGAGTATAACTGTTCTATCAAAGCCCCGCATGTGTAATGAAGCGATAGTCCGAACACAATGTCTTCAAATTCCTTAAACATTCCGGTAGCAAGTTCGCCAGCCCTACAGTTTCAGGCCCCATCAAGATATCCCGTAGCTTGCTAATGAAAAGAACCCTGTTCCCTTTATTAAGTCTAATGTATTCAGCTGATCGGCTAGCTGATTGCAAGCCAAATGTCAATGTGTGTTTACCCTGTTACTCGCTTCAAGCTGATGAGACCTAATGTCTATTCTACATTAGGTGCATTTAGATTGTTCAATTGATGCTTATAGTAAAAATAAAATAGACGAAAAAAAACAAAAAAAATCTATCAGTCGTAGCACTGTACGTCAGAAGTGAAAACATAACTTTTATAAATATCATGTATATACAAATACTCATCTGTATATATGTATCTGCGTGACGGTCACGCGAATTCAGTGCTTTTTCCCCATAACAAAAGTGCCCAACGCGCATGAAGACTTCACGTCCAAAAAATAAAATTACAGATAAAAACTATACAAATAAATAAATATAATTTACTAGCAGCGCCCCGCGGTTTCACCCGCGTAAATCCCGATCCCGTGGGAATACCTGGGTAAAAAGTAGCCTATACGTTAATCCAGGTCTCCAGCTATCTACATACCAAGTTTTATTGCAATCGGTTCAGTGGTTTTTGCGTGAAAGAGTAACAAACATCCATCCATCCACACTTTCACATTTATTATATTAGTGGAATAAACTTAGGCTAGTTTGGTTCGTTAGTTCCGTGATATAAGTTGACGATTATTTGTGTGTAATCATGGTTTCGATGCCCGCACATTTTCTGTTGTTTAATTTTTCTGAGTAGCGACACGAATTTGAGAAAATTCCCTTTTAGAAAAACCTGAAAGCCGGAGAAACACCCGGACCTAATAGATCAATGGAACCAAAATTGGTTGTATAATAGTCTTCCAAGTTTGGCTAAGGCAGATTGAAATCCCCGCACCTTAGCTAATCGAGGTGTAATTATATTACAACTAAATAATAGTGTAAAAAGCGAGAAAGTGTCTTAGTTCGAGTTTCTAAGAAAAAGAAAAGTAATCGATTAAAAGTAGTAGCTCCATGAACAATGTTCCGATGCCGTAGATGGCTCTTTTATGTTTAGGGGCTCGGTGGCGCAAACCATCACATCTACCACTATCATAAATCTTCATTTTATGTTCGCTGCAGTGACTCCCGGATTCACTCGTTTATAACAATTGGCTTGGCTTGATCGCTCATAAAGTACCTTGAGTGTAACATTTTTCTGGAGTTTCGATTGAGTTGGAACAGAAAAGTAATATGTTGATTGATAAGATTTTTCAATTAAATAATTTTGAGTTTAATTTTGATTTCTCGGTTAGATTTTAGACAGAAAAAAAATTAAAGCTGACTTAAGATTTTAATAAATTAAAAGTAAAAAATTCGGATTCCACACGAAAAAAAAAAACAAAAAAAGGTAAACGCTCGTGTTTAAGAAAATTAATTGTACTCCTTTCTGTACCAGTAGTTCTGAAAATACATCTCATGTGACGTCACTAAGATAATAATTTTGAAAGCACTATTATGCAGTTAATATCTATTTAAAGTGGTATTTTGTATGTACGTTCATCGGGCATCGAACTCGAAACAGCAAAGAAAGCCTAGTACCTATGCAAAAAGGGGGATGTTATAAGTTTAACGTGTGTGTCTGTGTATCTGTGTGTCTGTCTATGGCATCACAACTTCTCAACGGATGGGCTGATTTTGATTTAGTTTTTATTTGTTTGAAGGGAGACTTAATCGAAAATATTCACAGCTGTAATTGAAGAAAATCTTTTTAACCGTTCGAAGATCATCATCACATTTAATTTAGATTTTAAACAAATCGTTTCAAACGTATAAAAATCCAAACATTTAAATCCTAATAGGAAAAGCTATGCAGTTTTATCGCGTTGACAAATTGCGCGTCGGCGCCCGCGCAGTGTCGCTATTGGCGGACAAAAACTCGCGCATGCGCGGCAGCCACATCATTAGCCAGCTATTTTAACTTCTATATGTTGGAGACAGGAACAAAAACGACAAATTAAGTATTTGCATATTTTTTACTTAAATTTTTTAAATCAAAATAACTACACACCATTATGACACATGTATGTATGAATGGTAGGGGTTATTATCTACTGACTTATTGAAACTTATCTAACTTAAAAGATTAAGTTAGGATAAGGTTTAATAAGTACAGATTGAAATCCCTTTGTAATATTAGTAAGTAATAACATGATGAGTATAAAGGCGAAAGTTTGTGAGGATGGATGGATGGATGTTTATTAATCTTTGAGGCAAAAACGGCTGCACGGATTTGGATGAAATTTGGCACACAGACAGATAATAGTCTGTATAATACATAGGCTACTTTTTAACCCAAAAAAAATGGATAACACACCTCTTTTTGCGTCGGGGGTCAAAAAATATAACTTATTTTAATCATGCAGGATGTCAAATAAATTGAACGAAATGCCAAAGAGCCTTGATAGTATGATGTTATCAGCACTCGTAAAACTCTCAATTCGTAGAAATCAAATTAATGAGGACCAGTTCATAAAAATCTCTCCTGACCCCGCTTACCAACAGGCACATAAGACCCCAGCTTTCATCTTCTATTTATATGCAACAAGGTTTTTACATAGTTGCAAGCATGAAAGTACCGTGCCGGTACCTATTTAACTAAAATTATCTTACTAATAAAAAAAAAAAAAATTAAAAGGGCCCAGTTAAAAACCAGCGTCAGGCACCCACCAGTGCCCGGCACAAAGCTGAACGTAGATGGTAAATGAGTAGTCATTTACCATCTACTTATTACATTTTGTTAGTAAAGTTGTTTAAAATCTTCAACTGAAATATTGGCTTTTATTTAAAACTAGCTGCGCCCCGCGGTTTTAACCGCGTAAGTCCCGATCCCGTAAGAATATCGGGATAAAAAGTAGCCTATGCGTTAATCCAGGTCTCCAGCTATCTACATACCAAGTTTCATCGCAATCGGTTCAGTGGTTTTTGCGTGAAAGAGTAACAAACATCCATCCATCCATCCAAACGTTCACATTTATAACATTAGTTCAAATATTATTATAACCATTAAAAGCCCCAAAAATTATCACGAAACATAAAAATCCTTTTGCCTTTCGAATTAAATAATACAAATAACTACAACAATTCTGTATCATTTTAATACATTCATACACTTCAGAGATTATGTTCATCAGGATGTTTTTATTAATATACCAAGAATTTAACGTGAAGCTGTTTTTGGGATTTTAAGTAGTTTTTTATAACAAATTAATGTTTCCGATGTTAAAAGTTCGGTGTACCGATATCGTTATGACTCTTCCTTATGAGCAATAAATTCGTTTTGAATACATTTTATGTTTGTGAAAAAAAAAACCACACTAATTAAATGTTCCACTAAAAGGAAGTCAAAGTTAATGACTCAAAGGGTTGCAAATTAAATGGTAGTGTTTAATGTAGTATCTGTAATACTATTCTTGATCGATTTCGATGTATCGAATCGAATCGATTTACGCTTCATCAAAAAGGGATCTCCTTTTGCAAGAGCCATGGGTCTGTAATAGCACCTGCTTTTTATTGAGATTCTGGAAACGTAAGATGTGTAGAAATAATTTCCAGAATCGGAAACAGACCGAAGACAGTGTCCAGTATATTAAAGTTTCTTACCTTAAAAGACAAAGCAATTGGTATGCCTCGGGTATGTAGTTTGGCATACGTTCAAATCTATACTAATAATATATAGAGCTGAAGAGTTGGTTTGCTTGTTTGGTTGAACGCACTAATCTCAGGAACTACTGGTTCAACTTGAAAAATTCTTTTAATGTTGGATAGCGCATTTATCGAAGAAGGCTTATAGGCTATAAAACATCACACTACGACCAATAGGAGCATAGCAGTGACTATAAACGCAGATGAAACTGCGGGAACGGCTAGTTTAAGTCATAAAAGAAATGTATAAATTTTTCCTTTAATTATGATTTTTTTAAAAGAAGGTATTTCTCAACGCCTCCATTTTCAAGTTGATAAAAATGACACATTGTTTGGATTATTTTTAGCTTGAAACAATACACTTCATTGAATAGCTGAGGCTAACTTGGAATTAAGTGGTTTTGGGATCGAACCTCACGTATTACCACCGTCAATTCAGTCCTAACACAAAAACTTGCTTAACTGGACGGGTAAATATGAGTCCGGTCTTATGAAGATCACTTGATCAATGAAGACTCTCGCATCACCAGTGACATCGCTTGTGATTTTTCAACCCTTTCCCCCAATGGAGTGACCCTACTCAATACTCCTGTTCCACTGCCGTCTTCTGCATTGGATGCGTACTACTGTACACATAGATAGCTTTAATTGAAACAAAATCTTCTTAACCCATCAATGTATTAAAAAACTTTCCTAAAAAACGCAACAACATATATTATATACATGTGGAAATATCCTACTGTTTCTATGCAAAGTCCAAACAAACTCTACATAAATATACAGATGTAGACATTTTCATTTGCTTCGTCCACATGGCAGTTATATTTCTTATAAAGGTGTCTAATTAGTATTGTTTTAGTTCCTAACAAATTAAACAAAGTTAATGAACAATACATATTAACAACCATAGCAAGTAATAAAGTGCGGTTGCTCTCTTAGCATGGTCTATAAAGTCGCGGCTATGGAATGAGGCTGCTAAAAACGCGACTAACTCAAGGCTATGGATTTGTACTGTATTTTTAAGCCATTGTCGAAATCACTCCATTTTGATCTGCCAAATTGTTAAGCACGTGTTCCACAAGTGGGAGAGCCAGACTTGTTCGCATGGGTTCGACTGTAGTGATACCACGGCCACAGAAAACCCGTGTGAAGCAAAGCTTTCGTTGTGTTTCGCGACTCTTGTGTTGCAGGTGTCTATGGGCGGCGGTAGTCACTTATCATCTGGTGACCCGTCTGCTCGTTTGCCCCCTATCTCAAAAAAGAAAAAGTTTATCCTATAAAAACAGCCGCCAAATTACGTTCACTACATTTGGTAAAGCCGATTTCTATTTGATTAGGAACCTGGGAAAGTGGGAAAAAGAAATTTCTATCCTACTAAAGATCACTGTTCTTAAAGATCACTGTTGTTAAAGATCACTGTTGTTAAAGATCACTGTTGTTCGGCATTGAGAGCGTCATATTTTTGTTACTGTAGTTTCAATGCTTACTGCACTGCTGATACGCTGCAATGGGGTGATGGGATTGACAATTTTACCAGTGATATCACTATCGTTGGACTGCTGGTTGGCAGCGAGAACCCACCGTCTTTGAAAGCTGTATAATAACTAGTACAAAAAATGCCACTGGGGTTAGAAATTTGGCATGGGTATGGCAACGCACGAATAACACTATAATATATGAAAATGCGGAGATGTATAAAAAGGACTCCGTTTAATACCTAACGAAGTCAGTTTCTTCTTCATAATGAAACCAAGAGTTATCTTTAAATACAAAATCGCAGTCTGAGAAATAAAATATTAAAGATTTGTGTAGTAAATGTTTACTGCTGAATAAGTGACTTTTCAATTGCATTTTTCCAGATAGAATTTAGGAGATAATCTCATGTGTTTAGTCAAGGTGAGATATCAATTTTGATTAATTGAGATTAATTTAATTTCATAGCCTATTAATTAAATTTATTAGATATTTCTCTAACCGTCATTCTCAGGACAATCTTTTCATATCTGTCCAGTGCACGTAAAACTGACTTAGTTGTTGAGAATCAGCAGTAACGTTGGGCCACATTTTAGACACCTGAGTCCAGCAACCCTCTGAGTCACCGAGGTTCATGAACCAACATTCTTACTCATTCAACACCGCTGTTCTCCTAGCCACAACATAATAAATAATAAACAATTTCTTACAATAGAAAAAACGAAAACTGGAAAATGTCAACAAAGCCTACTGCGAGCTGGTTTGAATTAAATGTAACTTACACCTTAGATCATCCTTAATGCTCTGCTATAAGGTTTATTTTTCTTTGAACAATTTGTACACGGAGGTAGTAGTCGTAAAGCCTCCTGCATCGGTTGCGAGCGTGTTGCAGTTTTAAAAATATTTCTCTTTAAATGTAATTTGTTTGCGCGTTTGAGAAACTATTTCTAGATTCCAGAGCTATTTATTTTGTATATTTTTAGAAAATGTTTTGTTTTTTTTTTAAATATAATGTTGCTTAGAGATTACATTTAAAGTAATAAAAGGAATATTAAGAGGAACCGATTAATAAATAAATTCCTGTACATTTATTTTTTTAAACTTATTAACGAAAAACAACGTAAGGAAACCTACACACCTAAGATTTCTTATTTAATTCTCGAAGGTTTGTGAAGCTACAAATATCAGACCATTCTGACAGCATGTTAGATTATCTCATAATACCTTTTATACTGATGTTCAATCAGTAAACAATATCGTGAATACATGTTCTGATGGCTTTTGTTTAACTACCCTTACCAAAAAAAAAACTCGCATAAAAAGAGCTACAATTTATCGAATACGGCACTAAATAGACTTTTTATTTGTTTCACATATATAATTTAGACAACTTGACAAATTTGCCCATTATTAATAATATACGGGGACTGGGAACGAAACTTACCATCTTATGATAAATAGTCGCGTTTATCTTAGAAAACATTATTAAACAGAAAAAAACATCAACTTGAGATACAAAACCAATTATTTCTTATTACGATGCAAACAACTTACAACGTGAATAATTCTCAATACCGTTAACATTCTAACTATAACCCCTAAATGGGGTCCAATGGGGTCTAAATGGGTCCAAATGGGGTTTAAATAGGCCGGGAGCGTGTAGTTGTCGCGCCAGACGCACGAGTACATGTTGCCTCCTGTAATGGTGTGCCTTCCCTAGAATTTCCAATTACGGCCTTATTGGGGCAATGGCTATTGTAAGTTAAAATAAGGCTGCTTGCATACGATAGACTGGTCACTTCGATTTTTTAAGATTTAAAAATGACCGACGTACCGAGATTTTATACACCACTGATCTAGGCGTTGATGAAACTACAAGCACTGAATGTACCGTACTTAAAAAAACTGGAGGGAAAATATACCTTATATTAATATAATTGTAAATAAATGACAATGATAAATGTAATCATATAAAAAGTAGGCAGTGGGACTGCCGACAGAAGTGAAAACTTAAACGAAACGACGAACCTAAAACGTCACATAAGCAGGTTGGTGACATTAATTAATAAGGAGCTGACAGAACTTAATGTATAGATTAGCGCCCTCTAGTGGATCTATATATGTATTATTAGCGTGGTGGTCACGAGAGTACAGAAACGTGCCTAAAGAAGTTTTCACTTCAATCAAATTTACCAGTTTTTTCAATGCTTATAAATAAACTATACAATAAAATGTATTTTCTTTTTTCCAACTTCATTTGGTACTCCTACAGTATATTTACATGAAACTTTAATTACCTACCTACTTTCCTCATTATGTTTAACCAATTAAATATCACCCACCAATAAAACAAAGTTTGTTTAATTCCAACATTTAAATTTAATAGATTCTTATCTACAATAATAACTTTCTAAACACTTCCTAAAAGTGTTCCCTACTGAATTCCTGTCGCAGGTTTGTAACCGGCCTAACGCATTAGATCGCGTTCAATGAAACAGATAAAGTATTAGCGTTTGATTAAATCGTAGTATATTTTAGTATTTTAAACAATAAATAACATTAAGTACCAGTTAAGAGACTGAATTAAATACAATTATGCGAAAGAAAAGAGAAATTTCCTAAGAACTTTATCGAGGTGTGTGTTTATTTAGTACAGGAGATTTTACTATCCATTGAAGGATCTAATTAGATAAACAAGTGCCAAGTTAATGTGATATATCAATGGACGTGTAAAGTCAATGAATACTTAAGTAAACTAACCCTCAATGGCTGTAGGTGTATACTATATATTGACAGGTACTGATTTTATATGTCATGTAATAAAACACGAATATAATGTTATCAGAATATGATGATTAGCGATTATGATACTTTAAGATTACGATGTTGTGCTAATATGATGTTTTGCGAATGTGATGATTTGCGATTATAGTGTTTTGAGATTATAATTTTTTGCAAACATCGTGTTATGAGAAAATGATATTCTGCTACCAAGGCAGTTCTATGTGTGATCTTATGACGTATGTAGGTGTTTTTAATTTTAGAACGTGGAGTTAAATTTCGAACGTTCCCATTGTGAATTTTTAAATGACGAAAAAAATACGTTCTCAATTCTCTAGTTTTATTTCTATATTGTGAATATTTAATTCTTAAACGGTTTCTGAACCAATTTTTGTATTTAGTAAAATAAGAAATATGGGGTTAAAAAATTATTAGGTTATTTGAAAATGTATAATCAATCATAGAGTACAGTTTTTTGCTATTATATAGTAATGTATTTTTCACAACCATGGTGGCAAGCATGCGAGAGCAAGTGGATACTATTGATGTAAAAAATCTTGTTTTACAAACTTTTATTCAATTTGCAATTGTTGTATGTATGTCTGTTCAGGTCAAATCTTGCAACTGAATTTTAAAGCAGTTATCCTCAACCGATTATGCTGAAAATTTGCATACACCTTTAGTTTTAATGACAATCAATAATTAAAAAAAATAAAATAATAGTATAGAGAAAACATTTTCTAAAAGCTTTTTTTTATTATTTTTTTAACCGTACCCGTGAAACATATTCACTAAAAAAACACTATCTAAATCCCTTTCTAATATCATAGTTTAAAACCAAAGAGATTAAAATGAGATATTTTAAATCCACAGGCAGATTTCAGCAGTACATTTCCGTCGTTACTTTAAAAGATCTTTGACAAATACAATCTTTTTATCTTTCTCATACTACACTATCATTTCACATAATATAATGACGACTGCCACGCCCTTCGAAACATGTAGACATCTTTTATCACTTACTATCCTCTCACCCATAATTCCCGTGACAATTCTTAACCCTAGGCGACTAGGCGTGACTGCGGCCCCTAACGCGAGCCATATTAGGCGTAGGCAAGCGCGTTTAGCAGGCAGCTACAATTAAGGTCTCGCAGACTATCACGAAGGCTATTAGTAGGTTTGCTATTTTTTGATACCTCGTAAAGATTAAGTGAAGGAAGGGGATGAAAATATGTCCAAAGAAGTATTCGTATTTAGATGGAAAGAAAATTATACACACCAATTATATTCCTAATCTCTCATTTCTAAGTGCGTAAAACATGATTAAAAATGCGTACAAAGTTTGTTTACAATTATGAATGCCATGACGTCATTCTACAGTATTTATCCACCACATCACATGTCATCTCAATAATCTCGCATGATTTGTTGAAAGTTTGCGGATCGCAGTTATAAAAACGCCTGTCAATTAACATTGGTAAACTTTTACAGCGATTATTGAATTGCCTCTCGAGCTCAGAAAAAAACATCGGGAACATTTCCTCATAATTACTAGTAGATATTATTACGTTTTATTACTACCCTTGAGATATAAGTATTATAATGTCTCTTTCTCAGAGGATTACACGGAGTACAATATAATATTCAACGTTCTGTTACTGGCCGTTCCTTACTTCCACTCACGTTTATTGTCACTGCTCCACTCCTAAGAGTCGTAGCGTTATGTTAAAAATACTAAAGCCTTCATAAGAATTTGGCTATCGAATGCAAAAAGAATGATGTTGTGCTTTGAAATTCGATGAAACGGAATCATCACGATAAAGTTCCTACGATAAAGTTCCTATAATCTTTGTCTTTGCGCCTGCGTACTACCAATCTGTCTTTGCGCCTGCGTACTATATGTCAATGTCAACATGGTGTTATTTTTGTGATATTTTTTTCCATATTTCACGTATACTTAATTGATTCTTTACAAATTTATTTTAAAATTGTTTGTTTTAAAAGTTGTGTACAGTTGTAACTGGACTTCAGGTTTGCTTACTGTTTATTATTAAGTCCATTCTTTGTATATCTTTCTTCTTCGTATTTCTCTAGATTGGCACGTTCAACCAATAAAATAAACTCTTCTATAATAATAATAGTAACTTCACAAATCTCACAAACGGCCGTCTGATTCCAGGCAGAGCCTGTACTATGGTAACCAGACTGCTGATAAACATACTTATATATTTCTTAATACATAAATTACACCCAGACACAGAACAAATTATCGTGCTCATCACATAGTTATTTCTCCTGGGTGGGAAGCGAACCCACGACCTCTGGCTTAGCAGTCAGGGTCACTAACCACTAGACCAACAGGCTTATTAAACTAAACTTATTTTTAAATTGACTACTTTAGAATGCAATAAACGACTATAATACACAGTCCACGTGATGATACTTAAGACGTTTGTAGCAGAGCTGTCAGTCTCCCTGTCTCCATCTATCTTCCCAAGAACCTCTACTGGAAAGCAGGAACACAGTGTTATGTAAGTTGTATTTCTCAGTCGGGAAAGGTCGTTTGAGGCTTGGTTAAATCTACATTAAACATTTCATAGAAAATTCGAACTAAAAGCTATGAGAGATAAAGGTGAAAACTGCATTAAAGGGCACTCTATTACATAAAGTAATTTAATTCACTATTCCGAAGTAACAACATGATTTGTTATCAACAGCAGCTTCTGTCTTTGTGAGTATGTGTGTAACTGTGTATGTGATTACGTCTGTGAGCGTGAATATAGCTTTAGCAGAACACCATTTATTTTATAAGACTTTCTAGAAATTTCTCCGTCGATTCGTGGGCTTTCTTAATCCCACTAATATTATAAATCCCACTAATATTATAAATGTGGAAGTTTGGATGGATGGATGGATAGATGGATAGATGGATAGATGGATAGATGGATAGATGGATGGCTGGATGGATGGATGGCTGGATGGATGGATGGATGTTTGTTACTCTTTCATGCAAAAACCACTGAACCGATTGCGATGAAACTTGGTTTGTAGATAGATTAACGCATAGGCTACTTCTTATCCCGATATTCCCACTGGATCGGGACTTACACGGGTGAAACCGCGCGGCGCTGATAGTATAAAATAAAACTAAATAATTCTGTAGGTATTCATTTCAGTCACATAATTACACTATAATATAATTAATCTACTACATTCTAAGCGCGATTACGGGGAAACGAGAAGTCGCGTTTTAGTTCCGGAATTTCTTTTTTGGAACCCAGAAGTTGAGGATGTTCAAAATTTGAGTATAACTGCCAGATTACTCAGCAAAATAAATATATAACTTTAAAAACATGTTACAGAAAGGTGTGGTCAAATTTTAAAAACATTATTTGTAGCCGACAAATAATTATCGACGCTTGAAAAAAAATTAATTTTGAAAAAAACAATCTTTTCGGAAAATGTACTTTTCCAAATAACGTAAGTATTATGAATTTACATGTCAATTTCAATAATTTTCTTTTAATTTTTTATGAAACCATTTTCAGAAAAATCTGGACATTCCATCAACGTCTTTGGCATTGGATACCCTTCATTTCATTCATGTCACTCCTCTCTTATGAAATAATAGCTTTATCAGTCAATTTTCAAGTTAAATTTGTCAGTTTCAAAATAAGATTTCTGTTTTAAAATCATGAATTTTCCTAAAAGTTCCTTAAAGTTAGCGCTCTTTTTATGGCATAGGGGGCAAACGATCAGACGGGTCACCTGATGGTAAGTGACTGCCGCCGCCCACGGGCACCTGCAACTCGAGAGTCAGAAGTGCGTTGCCTGCCTTTAAGGTGGGAGTAAGGGAAGAGAGGGAGGGGGAAAAGGTAAGGGTTAGGGCCTCCGGTAATCCGACTCACTCTTTTATTAAATTACGTAAGGTTGGGGAGGGAGACAAAAGTTTTGACCAAATACGAACTGTAAATTTTTTAACTAAACGTTGCCTCACCCTACATCAAACCGAAGTAAATAAGTTCCAACAAAAGCAGTTTCAAAACGTTTGGAATTAGAAGGAGACAGAAAACATCGAAACGAATAAAGAAAGAGGCAACAGATGCTGTAATAAACACGGAGTAACGTGAGAGACAGGGTTCGTTGGCAAGGCGGGTATTAGCGGCAATAAAAATGATTTCTTTTTAGGAGCGTAATGTGTTATTTACAACTGTGGTTTTGTTTCTTGCGCACTGTTTGATAAGGCAGTTGGAAATCTCTGGATAATCGTGTTTCTGTGCTTGCCCATGCGATGTTATTTGTTGCAGTTGAACACATGTTACGATATGAATGTTATTAATTTAAAGACAGGAATGTTTAAACAACCAACGGATTCTTTAGATTTTCTCATTTTATGTACTGTATCAGTAAGACAGATGTAAAAGCTGTGGCTTGACACCACGTGCTTTTCTTTTCTTCTAACCAAAGTCTAAACATTTAACTTACAATCAATATAGATTACTTTTATGCTAACGTCTACATTTAACAATACATATTTCAGTGCCATCTAGCGCTGATAAGCCAAACTACATTGTAATGACTGATTCTGTATCGCGCCATCAAAGCTCTCTCGCTGATTAGTACCTACATTTAGAACTGTAAGGCCTCGGTCGCGCAGCCATGATACCAAGGCTGGTGAAAAAATTAAAAAAATGTTTAGTGTCTGTTTAAACTTTCTTTATTTGTTCGTGGAAATGTGTCAATTGTCAGATAGAAGCTTTTGGTACAATATTTATAAAATTTGAGTACATTTAGTGACTTTCATTCCTGACCATATACGGTCAACTTTGACATTAATGTGTTACTTCCATGTAATTCCTGCCCTCGACAATCCATGAGCTATCTCGACTTTCGCAGGACATTGCATGGTGGTCTGTTTAATCTTGTGACCTATTGATACGACACACTCACCTACAAAATTCAGTCATAAATCTTTCATGAATAAACTTTATATAACATGAACACACAATTATTTATTAACCATCAAAATCCATTCAAATGTAACCATAATTTCACATATATACCGTCGTATTTTAAAAAAGCCTTCGGATCCTCATAGTTTTAAAACGCGTGCGTCACTCTCTGATTACTACCGTATACCAACAATCAAGTAAGAATTTTAATGTTAACACTATAAGGTTGAATTTAAATTGGGTTAGGTAGAACATCAGCCATTGGTTGCGAGGAAGTTTTTTTCTTACCGTACCTTTTTATAAGCACGGGATGGTGGTTAATGGGAGGCTTGGTAATTTTGGCTCCATGTCCGAGGAAGGGAGGGAGGGGTAATTATAGTGTCTGCCTGTGTCATTGTCTGTATATCTCTGTTCTAATTTTCTTAACGAAATTGAAAAAAAAGTAATAATTTTTTTAATCTTCAGTAATGATTGAAACTTTTAGGTTTTGGTTGAATTCGATTTTGACGAATGTTGCTTTAGGGCTGGAATTGTGTGTTTCTTGTGAAGAACGTGCGTCACATAAATATGTCAGAGTTTTCAAAAGGTAATTATACAGACGCTTCTACCTCGCGGTTTTTCGGAAATGCATTAACTCTGCTATAAACCTCATCTGATACGGTACTTACTTCTTTTTCATTAATAGCTGTTTTACCATTGAAAAACATTCCTGACGTCAGACTCATGTGTATATTATGTTATACAAATATGGTATATTAACTTTTAAACATTCGTTCAATGATAATATGATTATGTTGACGGGAATTAACGCGATCATCTATGACCGCTGTGGTGTGCCACAATCCACAGTCAGTGCATCCTGGTTGTAACGTCAGGCAAATTCAAAGTATGGAATACATTTTAAATATGTGTTCTCGTTATTCCCGTCAACATAATTTTAATATATGGTTTAAAGAAATAATAATGATGAGTTTTTTATCCAATTTTGTATTATAATAATGATACAGTGATTATTAGTTTGTGATACATATATCTCAAAATAAGTCATTCTAGTGTAAGAAATTTCTAGATTCAAATATATGTTATCACTTCACAGGTATTATCGTTTTTATTTTAAGTATCATATGGACTCTAGAATTTTGAGTTAAAGATGTGTTTTCAAATTGTTTTGTTATTACATATTTCGTTTTTAAATTTAACACCGTACGATTTGTACTTCCAAAAATGGTAATATATTTTTACTGGTATGGGTTTATCGTAGACATACCAGGTAGATATGCATGGATTTCAATGGCATATTGCAATTATCATTCCTTAGATAAGAATCTAAATCGAACGAATAACCAACTAGTCTTTTTATTATTACATCGAAATTAGGATAAACTTAGGAAAGTTCATCGATTGCATGCAGTTGTATGTAAGTACAATGAAAATGTATATACATATATCTACCTATATCATGTAAGTCACCTTCTACTTAATTAAGTAAATTATCTGTTTACTATCTTAGAACTTAGAACAGTTACAATAACGAACCATATTAGCTATACCTATACGAATTCCACAAACATTCCAACAAAACGTATAAAAGTACTCACCAAAACCTTTATAGAATGCATTCTTCTGCTCGACCCCGGCATTCAAACGCCAAACATTTAATATTAAAACATCACTATGATGAATAAGACACATTACTTTAGTTGCTGCCCATAGAATTAAACTTAAATTTCTAGTTAACGCCCTAAGCTGTTATTCTTTTTAAACTTTGATAAAGAGTAATGAGATAAGAACTTGTTAGTTTTTTAACGTGATTACTATCAAATTGAAGACGCGAAAGTAAGTAGTGACGTTGAAAAGCACAAACCGTCAACGGAAAATAAATATCAACCTGGGCTTATAAAAATAGTTACGAATTGGACATACTGTTCTATTTGTAATTTGTTTTGTATTATTTATTAGTACTTACATTTATATTAGCTTGTATATCGGTTCCTTTCAGTAGTAATCAGTGCCGGCCTTAGTACATGTGTCGCCCTTAGGCAAATGTTAGGGAAATATAGGCATGCACGTGCATACTATAGGATGATTGAAAATTTTTAGATGATTGTATTTTCTTTAATAACAAAGTATTCGTCATACAATTGAAAACATTTTTATTAAGTTTGCCAAGAAATCATGAAAAATTAACTTTAATCTCTCGAATACAAATTGAAAAAAATATTTCTCCCCTGGCGTCATAGCGCCCCTAAGCAGCGCTTAATATTGTCTCTTTTAAAAAACTACAAAATTTCAAAAATAAAATCGTTGATACTCTCACTTTTGTGAATTCTACGCCTTGGAAATTGTAACGATACGCGTTATTTTAGAGAACATTCGTTTTTGACTTTAATTTACTTGTTCTGCACTAATTTAATTACTATTAATATGTTTCATAATCAGCACAAATAGGCATATCATTATTATTCTAGTGCAAAATTGTTTATTTTAAAATCGAACATTCGATATTTAAATTTGGGATTATTTCTTTTGCGTGTCAGGAACCAACGCTAAGTGCGACATACATACCAAGGTTGATACATGACAGTAATGATGACATATCACTTGCACTAATTAGCCATAAAGCAAACGAAAAAATTATTCAGTCTTCAGTTTTATTTAACGGTAATTTCGAATAATACCTACTAGAAAATACATAAGTACAAGGCGCGAAGCCCCCTTAGTTTTAAAAATGCTAATTGGGGAGAAACGTCATTATTTCACGAAACTTCCAATGATACGTCGGTAGGTATGTTAATAGGTGGCCGAAACCCAGCCTTATAATTTTGTTTCATATCATTACTACGGACTGAGGGATTCGAATGGATAATGGCCGAAAAGAAAAAAGCAATAATTACATATAAAAAACCGACGCCATCTTTGTCTAGCGGTCAGTTCTTTTTTTAAAAATGAAGGTGATGACGGTAGTCAGTGTATTGTTATTTGTCATTTTCTTGTCATTTTTGTGGGAATATATCAAGATAGGAGGGGCATTTTCTTATTGTTGTTAGAAGAATATTAAAGTAAAGAAATGTATGTTTATGTGAAATTATGGCAGAGTTGATATGCGTAGATCAATGTTCTAACATGAATGGTAAAACTTGTCAACTTGAAATTTCAGTAGTTGAGGATAAAAAATGCCTTGAATGAAGTCAAGCCGAATTTTGTGGCAGTCTTTAGGATAAATCTATATTCAGTAATCCTAAGGCTGATAATGCGTTAGGATTAGGGGTCGAACTTCCCGGGAACAGCCAGTTCGAGTGACAGGTATACGACTCCAAAATCTATCCGTATGAGCAATACTCCTTTCCTTACATTGCCTAACTTTTCCTTTAATTCCCGAAGTACCTGGTGGTATTACACTAGTGGGCCAAATTAGAATTGGCAAAATGTTGGGGTTTCACACGACTCTGATGATCCTTTCGAGGATATAGTCGTCAGTGTATGAAGGTATGTATGTATTGCCTTTAAGACCCTTTATCTTGCCCTGCCTTTATCGTGGGAGAGCTATGCTTCGGCATGTATGGGCCGACCCAACCGGAGTGATACCACGGCCTCACAAAAAACCAGCAGTGAAGCAAGGTTGCATTGCTTTTCGTCGAGTGAGTTAGGTTACCGGAAAAACAATGCAATCATCGCTTAATTACCGGATTTCTGTGAGGCCGTGGTATCACTCCGATCGAGTCGGCCCATACGAATATGATATTTTTTTTTACACATAGGCCTTTGTATTTACTACAAAATATGTAAATTAAGTAACAAAATAAAAATGTGTTTTTATCTAATCAGCAAAATTAATTAATGTGTCTTAAAGGCGAACACTAGGAGAACGTTCGCCTTTAACGTTCGTGTTTTTTTTTTTTAATTTTTATGTAACACAACCAACTTGCTGAACATTCGACTCGGTTAAAGTGTCTAGTCAGGCTAATTTAATTCGAACAGAAATCTGCACCAGCTCCATATAACATATAATTTTACGGTATAGCCGGTTGGTAGTTTAAAAATATTTGATTGAATATTAATATTAGCACGATGAATCAGTTTCTGATATTTCGTGTCACTCAAAGAATAAAATTACTTGTAAGTTTTTGCACTTAATCACCGAAAAGGAATGAACTAAGCTCTTTTTTGTACCTCTATAGATAAAGAATCAAAACAAAATTGTCCGAATCTTTGAGATCTAATCGCCCACACCAAGCTTATCCATCTGATCGACGTTCTTTATCATAAAAAAAAACAATCCAACTTGAATGCTACTTGGAAACATAATTCGACAATAATAAACCACTAATTTCTTTGTAATGACACGTTTCAAAACAATTTTGAGGCCCCAAGATCAGAGGACGATGGGACAGTGTAGTCTCAGGTCAATAAAAAACATGTGGAATAATTATATCTTGCGGTTCACAAGTTGAAAAACTACGGTTTGATAATTACATATTGACATTATTATTTTTGAACAAGTCATATCGCCTTATAGGTTTTTTAACTAAGTTGGCAAAGACACTGTTGGCCTGATGACAGCCGTTACCAATGCCTGTAACTTGTAAGTTGTCAAAACTGTGAAGCTACGCTTAATCTCAGTATTTTATAGCAATTTAAGCAGATATCTGCTTTACTCTAGTTAATTTAGACTGCTATTTAGAAGGTAATATGCACATAACAAAACTATTCAAATATTAAGGCATATTATAACCAATTCTCAAGGACGTGGGGCATTGCAAAATCCTGGTCCAGAGATGTAACAATCGAATGTAGGTCATACAATAATATTTATCACTACTATATAGCGTCAAAGAATAACATTATATAATCCGACGAGGAAGATCGCTTCTCACATTGATAAAGGGCCCCCGTAGGGTCCAAAACTACACTAACTAACAATATCTTTAATAAATATAACATAAGCTGGGGACTGTAGATTTTTACGCTACTATGGAAGTATCTCCTCCTACAGAAGGTTGTGATTGAAACTATTCAACCAAGACCTTCTGTAACTTAGCACATTATTCTATATCTGTTGATGTCTTGAATCCAATAAGATGTTGCATAAGAACGCAACGCTTATATTCAGGGCGCCCCATAATTGTTTTGCAAATTTAGTTTGTACGGAGGAACGGTGTGTGACGTCCCTCTAACACGAAGGGAAAACCTGATCCAGCAATCTGATCATGCCTGGCGGACTCCAGCCCAATGGTTGATGTCAGGAAATCCTATGTACACATGTTAACGCGAAAACTTTAACTGCACGGTGCAGCATCAGTTACTAAATAGTTCGTCTTGTCTCGTTGAGATGGCATTGAGTATATTGCTACAGTTGTATAAAAAATCACTTCACAAGAAGTTCAGGATGTGTAGTCTGTGAACGTGTACCTATAATTTTGTTATTATGGACATTCTTTAATATAGATATCGCGTGTTCAAAGTTGTTTGTACCTCGTGTATTGCTGTCATTTGGAGAATAACCTAGTAAGAATTAGCTCCAGATGTGTTTTTATCATACCTGTATAGGTTTATATCTAATAATTGCAGTGATTCATACATTCTGCGAAAAGGACATTTGCAGAAAACACTATACAATTTGACTTTTAAGAAATTAACTGTTTTATTTCAAGAAAGCATCTCAAGTCTACCGGCGTCTGTATATTGTAGTGCTCTATATGAATATACTAGCACGATCCCGTGTCAATATCGGGATAAAAAGTAACCTATATGTTTATCTAGGTCTCCAGCTATCTACAGACCAAGTTTCATCGCAATCGGTTCAGTAGTTTTGGCGTGAAAGAGTAACAAACATTCATTCATCCATTCATCCAAACTTTCACATTTTTAATATTCACATCAGTGTTAGAGAAACTCTGGATAACTGTAAAATAAATTTGTATTGGGATCTTATTTAATCACAAGGCAGGCAGTTTCTTTATTCAAGACCCGGATGTCTACACCGAGCTGCAGACGAGCTAAACATGTCTAAATCTGTATACAAAAACGAGAAAAATTCCATTTAAAATTCAATTTGCATTTCAGTGACTTTTCCCGTGTGTTTATACAAGTAAAAACAATTATTGTTAACAATATTGATTTTTCCCTTTATTTGATTGATCTTTATTGTTATCAACAACTTAATAAATTAGGCGCGCAACATTTTCTGTAATTGTCTTATTTCTTAAATTTCTTTTTCTAAACGGACCTTTTGATTAATACAATTGTGATGATGTCCTTTCATCAACTATTCTGACTATCATTGCTTGAGTCGTCAAATTGATTCGCGTAGGAGTATTTTAACATCAATTTTACGACTAGCCCAGTATTATTACAGCCTGCTTTAATGTACGTTCATTTTTAGTGCCGCAATCACATAGCAATGAGTTTAATTCGTTCAGCAAAAAATACATCACAGTCAAAGGCATTTGCATATAAATTAATTGAAATGGAATCTGTTTGCAAGCGCATGTTGACAAATTATATAAGTCGTAATGCTTTTATTGATTGCGATTGTATTAAAAAATATTTATACGCGTATTCAATGTAAAGAATTTATTTACTAAGATTCACGAAGCTATTAAAACTAACTCATCATCTTCTTGCCCTATGGCCTATTTGGGGTCAACGCAATGTGTAACTTTGTAAAAGGCTGGTTTCTTTTATGGCCTGTCGGATACCTACACTCCTTGGGAATGTAATCGTCTTCAGACGGGACAAAAGAAGAAGGTAAATTGGGGTAATGAAACCGGATATGGCGAGAGAGCTAGGGTGAGGGATACCGCAAGTCTCGGATAAGAAACTGGAATGAGACTGCATTAGCTCAAAGAAGCCGGGTCAAGTACCTGAATGTCCCTTCTGTGATTGGAGAGGCAACTAGAACAGGCTCAACTGCTAAAGCAAAAACTACTAAAGCTAACTAAATTTACTAAGATTTTGACTAATATACATACTAATAAACATAGGTGATACTCGGGTCCGTCGCAATAATCCCATTTCTGAGGATGGAGTTTAACAATAGACTTATCTATTGTTATACTCCACCGTTAGCCCCGGTGAGGTGATGACACGGTGGGGGTTAAAACACGATAAAAAATACTGGTAGCAGCCATGTTTCGATTTAATGAGATACCGTGCCATTAACTTTATATACCTTCATATATATCTCTTATATTCCCAGACCTGATAATCCATTTCAACAGACCCGCAAAACTTAAAAGGGCGATTCAGAGATTAAAACTTCGTATAATCGATTAGTAATATTATTACGGTTTTAATTTTCCAGGTTTATATTACGACTTTACTTTAGAGGCAAGGCAGAACAGGTTTTTAATTTGCTTATTTCTTTACAGGTATGTGTGGATGTGGACGCTCGCTTTAATGCTTTAAGAAACGGTGATTTTTATCTGTGGTAAGTCTTTTCTAGTACAAAATATTTTTGTGTGTATCATTACTTAGCTGTGCAACTACAAATATGTGGTTTCATATTCTACTAGGCTTCAAATGCTTCTATTTTATTAACACAAAGACATCAATAAAATTAAAATATAAGATTGTACAACTTTTTAGAGTTTGACATTTGTCAAAATTTAGGTTATGTCGCCCGAATCGAATAACGAACCGATTGACAGTTCATTCATAATTGGTTTAGTGTAAGCGATACGATGACCATGCGTACATACAAATACTGATAAATCATAACCCTTCTTTTTGGATTTATTGTAGTCTTGTAAAAAATCTTGTAGAAGGCTATTTTTCATCATAAATTTAATTTTTAGGGTTCCGTTCCTCAAAAGAAACCCTTATAGGATCATTTTGTTGTCCGTGTACCTCTAACCTGTGGACGCATCAAGTTGAAATTAATACCAAATACTTGTGTCTGCGGTCCCTTGAAGCTGTAAAAAAACAAGCTTCTAACTCAAAGCAATCAAAAAATACGGCCATTTAAGCCTTGGATTTGACCAAATTTGAACATTTCGGGAAAATTAAATCTATAGGGTACTTTCTTGACCTAGAAACATGAAATTTGGTAAAAAGTAAGGTCTGACAGCATAAGTATAGTAAAAAATTCGAAAGTCATTAATTTGTTGTTATATCACATATAATATGATTACAAAGTTATATTTTGCGGTTGGAAAGTTGACTTTGTCTTAGATCGATGTACGGGGGAGTATTTTTAGAACCGCAAAGTTAAGTTTGTCTTTTGGAAAAGATGGGCAAAAATCTTCGAGAATTGATTCCTGAGATGGACGTACTATCTACATACAAGTTTGTTTGCTTAAGGAACCCTAGGTGCGCGAGTCAGACTTGCATTTGTCCGGTTTTTTACTTTATATGAACTTATTACCATATGATATATGACTTCGTTCCCGCAAATAAAGTTTCATTTCATTCATAATTTCTATTATTTCATGTAATTGAAGCTCGCAATTTTTAAATTATTATTTATTGCGGCTATGACTAACATTTTAACACAGATTTCAATGGTCTCTTGCCTCTTAATAGTTTTATAATAATGACCTTACCTGAACCAATCATTTCTATATTCCAATAATGATTAAACAACCAAGCGTATTAAATAATATAGAAGATTCAAATTAAGCCCTCCGCGTTCATTTGTAATGCATCAAACATTTTTGTTGAGGGCCATAAAATGGACCATAAAGCCTGCGTTTATATCTCTAGATATTTCTTTTTGATAGTTTTGTTTTTTTTTGTGTTCAAAGAGGTCAAATAATTTCAAACGTTTTTCATAAACATGTTACACGAGCTTTAAATTTAAAACGGTGAAATTAATCTCTTTTAGAACCGTTACCAGTAAAAAAAAATCAGATGAAATCAAAATGATTTATTTAAATTAAATCAATTATAGATATTTTTGAATTGTCAGGAGTAGGAGTCGCTCATAAACAGTCAGTCGTGAAGCTAGTTGCCTGCTCCAAAACATAGATCCTCCGGAGAAGAACAGGCAAAAAACTCTAAGAATTCAACATTTTGTAAAATAATGATGTTACCGAAAGTTTTAAGCCGTCGCACTCGACGGCTTAAAACTGCAGTAAAGTGAAGAAAAAAATTCGAGACTCACCTAAATGATGCAGCTATAGTCTATAAAAGATCACGGTTAGACAGCAGGCTACTATTGGCGCATTTTCTTCTGATGGTAAATAGGGTCGTAATATCACATATAGGTATACGAATATGTATCCAAGAAAAGCCAGCCACTGTCGAGCGCCAGCCTGCCATTCTACCGTATGTATGAGGAGTTACTGACAAGATTGGCTACATCTAGAAGCGAGCTTCAATCAATACATACTTACAAGCCGCCAACGAAGATAAGTCAATTTTTACCATCTGTCAAGTGCCAAGTAACTCTACAAGATGCAGGGGTCTATAAAATAGACTGTGACTGTGGGCTCTCGTACATTGGTCAAACCAAGAGAAGCATTGGCACCCGCGTCAAAGAACACATTGCTGACATAAAACACCAACGCTCGATGAAGTCTGCTGTGTGTGAACACGTACAAACCACAGGTACTCGCGAAAGAACACCGATTCCTACCAAGGATGCTCCGTGAGGCTATTGAAATTAAAAAACACCCTAATTTTAATAGAGAAGATGGTTGGAACGTACCACCAGCTTGGGATCCGCTTATTCACTTACTCAAACCCAAGAAAATACAAAACACAGCAAGGCTTCAAGACACTTTGAGCTCATTCTACGTAAATAGTAACACCAACAATCAACAAACTTCGGGTACTTTGAGATAACTGTGCACTTCGATACATGAGACGACCACCATCTTAGTCTACCCGTGACCATGGCTGCTGAAAAGCAACTGAAACGTCGGGACCAGTATAGATAGTAAAATACCACCAAATAAATCGCGATAGAATGCGTGAAAAATAGTGTTATTTCAATGTGTAACATTCGCGTAAATTTTCGACAATATCATGTATCCATTTCATTTTCGTGTACAATAAGAGTCACCGCACACTGGTGATGTTTTAACCGTCGACGTAAAAACAAGGAGTGTCATAAGTTTAACATGTGCATCTCAGTATTTGTGTATTTGTGTGTCTGTCTGTGGCGTGGCATCATATCTCTTAAACGGATGAACCGATTGATAGATGATTGATTGATTAATTTAGTTTTTTGGTGACTTGATCGTTCTTAGCTATAATTCAAGAAAATCTGTTCAGCCGTTTGAAGATCATCAGATCTTTTCTATTCCTTTATGGTATTTTTGAGTTGGGAGTATTGCTATAGTCGGAAGATAGGTAGTCGGTTCTGATGACCGTGATTAAACTATCGGAGTATAGATCAGACTTGTGGTGGTGCACACATTACTCCAATTTTTAAGAATTGCACTTGTAGGCCAGTGCCGTCAAAATGGTTTATAAAACTGGTTGCAATAATACCTGAACATCTTCTATATTAGAACTATCGTACACGTACTTCGCAGTACTGACTGTGCAATCAATCGGGAGTCAGGCGATAGTTTAGTTGATTGCAGTTTACACACTTTATGCAATGGCAGATGGTATTTCGATAGTTTCATCAAATAGGAATCGAGCAGTCATTTCCGAAAGTTGATCGGTCGATTTTAAATCGTCAAATACGCGCTTCAGCTTCATACCGATTGCCAGAACGATCAATCTATCGCGCGTGGTCTTAAAGAGTACAGAGTCAACAGCGACTTTCTTCTATCCTTACATAAATCACGAGCTTCCTCCACTATGATTAAGGCTTTCATACAAGCCCGCCGGTGTCGAATTCTTCTTTCTTCAGAACAGCGCCAATTTGATCAGGCTGTTCCTCGTGGTCGACCCGGCAATCCCACTAATGTATATACGCCTTAAATACTTTTTGTCATTCGTTCTTTATTTATTATTTCTACCTCCTCGATCCATCTCAGTATATCCTTTCCAATGTTCGTCACTACGTCCTCTTACAAGCTGCACTACCTATCTCACTGTATGTCTATAATATATATATTATATAGAGAAAGGAAATATGATCGCGTGTTTTTGTAAATGAAAGTGAATGGCAGGATATAATAATTCTTGTGTAGGCGGATCCAGTTTATGATGATAACAATTTCGCATAAAATATGAGTGTTAATTCGGTATCGTAGCAATGTTTTAGGATATAGTTAAAAAATTTTGCTTGTATGAATGAAGCACTCATTCATTTACTACCTTTTAGAGTTGGCATACTTCTATTGTAGATCAATAGTATGAATTTCAGGAACTATACGTAAATGACGTAAAAGTTTTTTTGAACTGAAACTATTACTCAAACCTTCAAAAGTATAATTAGTTCAATAAAGTACTTATTGTGTGCGCAATTCATTTGGTAAAATAAACAAAAAACTTAATTGTCATTTAGGTGAAAATTTATAAAGCTTATAGTCCTCAATAGCGAAAACCTTTATTCAAAATTTCGTTGACGCGACACGTCGTTTTAAGTTTTCACTTCTGTCGGCAGTCCCATGACTGCCTACTTTTTTTTTTATTATCAGTAAGAGATGGCAAACAAATCATACTACAAGCATGAAAATACCAGACACGTTGCCAAAGCCAGCATAAGACTACTCCTGCGAAAAACTTTATATTAAAGGAATATTCTAGCTCTCATACTAAAAGTCATTTAGAAAAAACATATGACGTAAATCGTATTAGTGGTTCTTACGTTGTTATAGCGCTTACAAATAGAGAGAGAGAGATGTTACATTTCGTGTGTCGTTGTGCTGATAGTGTTGTCTTGCTTAATATAAACAAGGTAGGTCATGATTACAGATCAAACGTATTCATCCTGTCATGACTCATCCTTTTGGATCAAGATTAATAGGATGAGTACGACTCATCACAGAATAATTAATACGGAATACACTAAAATTAAATAGATATTATTAGAGTATAACACTTTATATACACATACGAAATACCTACAAAAGCGCGATTTTGAAACCCACGTTTTTTTTTTAAATATCTTATAGGGGGCAAACGAGCAGACGGGTCACCTGATGGTAAGTGACTAACGTCGCCCAAGGACACCTGTAACTCAAGAGTGACAAGTGCGTTGCCCGTCTTTGAGATGGGAGTACGCTCTTTACGTTTGAGTATCTTTTGCTCAAATATCTTTTCTACCATGAGGTAGATATAGACCATAAAACCTACAATGGATGACCATTGTAGGTTTTATTCTAGTTGTTTGCATTGGATCCAATTTCATTTGGCAAAACATTTTGTTTGGAAAGATTCAACAAATTTATTTGAATTAGAACCACAGCCAACCAGTGTATGTTAATTTATTAGCAACAAATCAAAAATCAACCAATTGGTCACACTGTTTGGATTGAACCTCGGATCTTCATGGTGATGAGAAATTACTGATTATATATACATATCTTGTGTGTAGATAGTATTACAAACAGAAATTATCAATTCAGTTACGCCATTTAGTCTCAAATATTTTGAAACTAACAAAATGCCTGTCATGGGAATCGAACCAACGAAATTGGTTGCGATCGTTAGTTAACGGTAACATACCCGATTGATTTCTTTACGACCAAATTGTTTTTGATATTTTTTATGTTTTGTTAAGGCGAAGTGTTTGAGCCTATGACTTGTTGATGAAACTACTGTGGAGTGGTTTTTGTGGATAAAGAAATGTTTTTGAAGTGAAAACTTCTTTAGCGGCGTTGTGCACTTTTTGGGATGGGTAAAAAATGTTAAACTCGCGTCAGGACACGTGACCCTGATCGAAAATGTGTCCGAGTGTCCGAGTCACGCTAATAATACATATAAAGATCCCCTGGAGGGCGCTAATCTAAACATTGAGTTCTGTCAGCTCTTTATTAATTAATGTCACCAACCTCTTAATGTGACATTTTAAGTTAGTCGTTTCGTTTAAGTTTTCACTTCTGTCCTGCCGACAGAAGTGAAAACTTAAACGAAACGACTAACTTAAAATGTCCCATGACTGCCTTTTTTTTTTCAATGTGGATTAGCTGTTTATGTATGTGAGCTATGTTTTCAATAATATAAGTTAGGAAAAGTTTCAGTTAACTTATTTATGTAACAACAAGGCTATAACTTCGGCGAATCATAAAATCTCAAGCTAACAGTGATTTGATCAGTAAAATTTTGAGTGATCAGTAAAAACCGATTCCAGTCAATCTGAAAAAATTTAAAGTACTTACTTAATTTTTTGTCCTGAAAAAGTATTTAAATATTATTCAAGAAGGACTCCCAGTATTGAAACAGCCTGACGTATCTCAACGTGAGAGGATAGGGCAACCCAAAGAAGGATAAAAAGCATAGTTTGATGGTGGACTTGTAGCGTGAAAGCGACTACGATTCGAGCTGAACTCTCCTTTAGTCGCTTTCTCCTTTAACTAAATAAGTGTGCTGAAACAGATAGATAAAAGTAGCACGTAGTACATTGCCATAAATGAATAGTGCAGTGCATACCCTTAACAAACGCGGCTGGTTCAAACACGTAGCGGACATTATAAATTCGTTATCCTCATATCCTACTCGGCACAGTCGTGGCACATCGTACATTTAATTGCCTCAAATTGCTGTTAATGATCAATACATTGGTGTTGATGAACTTGCTGTGATTGTGTAATGCCAATGGGTTTACAGAGCAAGGGATTCGAAGTACTGATTGGGCGAATTCCTTAATTTGTTAGCAGTCTTCAAAACTATTTGCCAAGAAACTCGATTTCTTTCTAGGAACCTTTTAGAGACTGTGCTTAGAGCTTTCTGGGAAAGTATCTGTCACTGGTTAAAACTGCTGAGTTAGAGGAAATGTTAATAATAATTTTCCAAATTATGTTTTTTTGTAAACAATTTAGTTTTGTTAAACTACAGGGCTAGCCTGTTGGTAAGCTGTGACAATTTGCTACAACAATGAACTTATTTGTTCGTCGCCATACCCTGACTCGTGCAGAGTTGAAGAACTTCACAAATCGGGAGATCATTGGACCCGAAGTATCTTAGCGTACTTTCTTCATTTATATACTTAATCCTTTTCTTAAATGTCCACTATCATATAATAAAAGTTATAGACATGCACACAGCTCACCGGAATGTCTCTTACGTCATAGCGTACTTATTCCACTTCAAAAGGATCTCTTGTCGAACTTACACGCAAGAACATAAGTTATCAATTTATTTAAGACTTTCAGTGAATTACCAATTAATGATATTGTTTCTGTTGCAAACACACACAACTAGCGGTTCCTTGTCTTGTCTGCTATAAATTTTAATAATTTGCATAAGGTCGTTCTCGCCACCGATAGCATAAACCTCTTGCTAAACATTAATGTACGTGGTACTGTTTACGAATAATGGAATGTAGGAGATTGGCCACAGCACATTTCTGTTTAAGATTGATTCAGATTTAGATGTGCTTCTTCAAAGTCTCTCTACAGAGGGCAGCAGTTAACCGTTGATTTGTAATGTGTTTTTCGATTCCATATCTAATGACATTACATATTTTGTCCATTAAATGACTGTGTTAGAACATGATATGGTCATCAACTCCTATCATGCAGTATGCTTGTTTGCCAACATAGTATTCTTTATGCAAAAGTTTATCCTTACGGATAAACTTTTGCATAAAGAATACTATGTTGACTAGATATTAAGACCAAAATCTACTAACTACCTTAGTAGATTTTGGTCTTAATATCTTAAAGGTAGGGAGTAGGGCAAGGGTGGAAGAGGGGGAGAGGAGGGGGGAGAGAGGGGTTAGGGCACTGGCTCGTGCCGGGATGTCCGAACTTTCTAATCAGAATATAATTCTACTATATAATAACCGTAAAGTTTGTGAGTATGTACGGACATTTTGCTTTTTTGATATATATTAACCGATTGCGATGAAACTAGGTATGTAGACAGCTGGAGCCCTGGATTAACAAATAGGCTACTTTTTATCCTGATATTCTCAAGGTATCGGGACTCACGCGGGTAAACCGCGGGGCATGGGCAAGGCGCACATGTCTCATTTCGAGATCGTATACACAGTACATATGTTTGTAATCAACTACTTCATGCAGCGATGGGGGTTCAACACCCACATATGACAATTATAATTAACTGAATGTGGAGTATACCAAAAAATGGCAAATATATTGATCAAATTAGCAAAAAAAAAATACTCTCCTCCAACTCCAAGCAATCGAGAAGGGACAAGAGATAATATATCCGTCACTTTAATTATTCATAAAAAATGCTAAATTCTAACTAAAATTATACATACAGCGGGCAGTAGTTTTTTTTAATATGTAGAACAGTAATAAATTATTGTGTGGGAAGATACTTTATTACGTTTTCGTTCAAATTTGACGCATTTTATAAACTTCTTATTTAAGGCATTTTTTGTTTTTTTTTCTATATTAGTGCACTAGTACCGCCCCGCATTTTCACCCGCGTAAGTCCCCATTCCGTGGAAATATCGGGATAAAAAGTAGCCTATGCGTTAATCCAGGTCTCCAGCTATCTACATACCAAGTTTCATCACTATCGATTCAGTGATTTTTGTGTGAAAGAGTAACAAACATCCATCCATCCATCCATCCATCCAAACTTTCACATTTATAATATTAGTGGGATAGTGGGATTAACTTTTACGTGTAGGTATAATATTCTGTGACTTTATTAAACAACCCCTTCTAGACCCAAACTAAGCATTGCTTGTCCAATGGGTTCTGATACCCTGGGAAAAGGATAAGTAAAGGATAGTTGAAAAGAGGAGTAACAGATAGACGGACAACGAAATTTAGTCATAAGAGTTTTGTTTTATATTCTGAGGTAAGGAACCCTAAAAGAAACCGGCCAAGTGCGAGTCGGACTCGCGCACCGAGGGTTCCGTAAAATATTTTTATTGTATGATGTAACTAAAAATTTATGGTTTTCGCAATTTTTCCTTTATCTGTGCTATAAGACGTCGTTGCTACGTACCAAATTTCAAGATTGTATTGTACTGTAGGTTTTGATTCCCTTGCGAGTGTCGAAAATTTGCGGCATAAACGGCTGTATCTTTTGATTGCATTGGCTTAAAAGTTTGATTTACAGTAAACTTGAGTATATCATATAAATTTCAGCTTGATACCTTTACGCGTTCCTGAGAAAAAGGGTCTTGACTGACAGACAGACGTTCGGACGGACGGACAACAAAGTGATCCTATAAGGGTTCCGTTTTTTCCTTTCGAGGTACGGAACCCTAAAAACAGGGTAAACTTGACAAAACTATGTGCTCACGTAGTTCACTAATAAAATATACATTTACAATAAATCAGACACATTAAAACTTGATATTCTAGAGAGATAAGAACTTACCATTTTGAACATTTAAGATTGTCTTAAGAAATTTTATTGCTTTTTTATGATCACAGATACGTTGATCAGACGATTACTTGTCAACGATTAAAGGTCAGATCCCATTGATATGATACGTGAGTATAATTTTAATAGATTAATATTGAGATTTAATTAGTAATTCTTCTGATTTCACACGTTTAGAACAGTGCTTATTTTTAATGTCATTTTTATGATTATATTATTATATATATGCGCATTTTGTTACTTGAAAGGTATGAATTAACTTGTTAACTTTCAGACTTTTTCCTAAATATACTAATTAGTCTTATAGTGATAAATGTCAAGAATTAATTTTTAAAGAGACTTTTTTTTTTAAAGATTACTAGTAACGTAGATTATACACTGTATATTTCAACTATAATTAAATGACATTAATACATATGGATCAAATTGGGTAACTGTTTTTTAAATCCCGCCCATTTCTGGCTTATTATCCGACTACACAAGAAGGAGGGTTATGTTTGATTAAGGTGAAGTTTTATACGCAATTTTGGTGGTTTGATAATATCATAATATGGTCTTGCGGGACGAAGAACTTTTGACGCGTGGCTAAAATCAGAACCGTGGCTACCATTTTGTGACACCAAAAACTTTTTTCTCTTTTTACCTTTGTATATTTACCAACTCCAAACTTTAGATATTCATGGTTCTGCTTTGCCAAAACCTCTTGTAACTTTTACTTTTTTTTTTATAATTTCTTATAATGTCTTTGAATCATATTAGGACAAATTAGCGTATTGCGCTAACCCCAAATTACTGGGACAAGAACTGGAAGTTGATTTTCATTTTCATCAACATTACAAAAAGACAGACTCACCTTACCCCCCAAAATATCATGACCTCATGCATGATGGATTCCCTGACAGACGACTTAAAAGATCTCGAAAAACTTCATTCACAGTGGTGCCCTCTCATCAACGTTATCAAAATACCACATTATGCTTGTGGCAATATATCTTGGACATGTTTTGATAAAGGAGTCTAAAAATGCGGTGCCAGCCGCTTGATAACCAACGGTGCCTTCAAACGTAAAGAAATACAAGGGTTGGCACTATAACCTTTCTAATCCAGGTATGGTGACTGGTTTAACTATGATCTAATTTATGCCATAGCTTCTAAAATATATGTCTATAAACCTTGTAATTAGAAGTGCAATTTCATCAGTCTGTCATCCGAACCTCTTTGGAGACAGGGTTGGCAATTTATTAATATTTAACACTTAAGTTATTAACACCAGAGTATATTTCATCCACCATTAATTCACTAGCACCTGACAGTGAGTGACGCCGTAATGAGTTAGGTTGCTGCACGTCAACCCTAAGTGGTTGATTGTGGTGAAATTAACCTAGACAAAGTTAGGATTAATAGTTTGGAACGGTGTTTAGAGAAAATATAAATCCGCTAGTAACGTAACTGGATTTATTAGAAACTATACGGTTTTACTCACGTTTGTATTTCGGCGGTGCCCGACTAGTTTCGACCCCTTTTTCAAGCAGTCAAGCGTCCTGCCGCGACGGTGTCAGGTAACACACGTCGCGGCAGGACGCTTCACTCCTTGAAAAAGGGCCCCCGTCGGGTCCGAAACTAGTCGGGCATCCTCGAAATACAAACCTGAGTAAAACCGTATAGTTTCTAATAAACAGAATATCACTCACGAAAGTTTTTATTGTAACGTAACTGGATTTGTATAGACTGACTAAAACAGCTTGAAAGTTAATTTGGGAAAATAATAATATCCTCCTTTATAAGTATTTAATTTTAGGGGTCATTATCTGTAATTAATACATAACACAGTCAGTTTAAGAATATACCAAAGAAAACAAGTATTTTTACTCCCAGAAATGAACTCTCAGAACATTTAGCACACTTCATTCATCTACACACATGAATGAAAATGATTTGATTTCAAACGAAAAAGTATTTTTTGAAGTCCAAATATTCGTAAGTTACCAAAACAATCTTTCCTTTATTTTTGTTTATTTAGCTTTTGTAACAATTTCCATTTTAAATAATTTGATTGGAATAGAAACACTACCGAGGAATGATTTAGTTTATGTCATCAAAAGCCGTCAAGTCTATCAAAAGTTATACCAACTCAAAGTACACAATGCCATAGATTCGCTAACACTTACCATGTTGGTACAACACAAATAAAGACACTTAAAGCACACAATACAATACAATACAACAAATAACATGCGGATAAAGTCGCGGCCACATCTATCCTCTGAATAAAAAAACAAGAGTACTTATGCAAAAGAGCTGCTGGCTTCATCTACATCCGTTAGCATTCTTACCTTAAAGGCGAATCTATGAAGCCGTATTTATTCCCGAAGCGACTGAGTCACAATAAATAAGTCTATTTGAATGACAAACATAGACAACTATTCGTTTAATATTACGATCACGAGTTGTTTGATATGATAAAGAGGAGCTTTACTTTGTTCAGTATTTCGTCCTTGGTTTTAAAAGGGTTTTACTTTGATACAAAATTCAAGTAACATGTGTCTATTTTACTAAAAGAAACATGTGTTTGAGTCGGTATTACAGCTTGAAAGTAAATATTGGTTCTGCGAAGTCTCTGACAGAGAAAGCCAATCAATGTTAGGGCTACTTACAAAGTTCTTGTCAGTTTATTTGTTCCATTTACCAATTAGAGGAAATACACGTACCACATATGCGCAATATCGAGTATACAACATATTGCTTAGAATATTCTGGGTATTTTCCGCTAAACTTCCTGTGTTTATCAGAACACAGGTACTATGTACGTGTTCGCTTGAGACAATAGGCTTTCAGCCGAAAGAACTAGAATTATTCAACCGTGTTTTTTTTTTCTTTTTGTGTGTATCTAAATCTTCGCCATTTGTGATTCGATTTCAATAATTCTTTTTTTAATTGAATTGTCTACGCTCAAAGTTCATCCTATTTTTAATTTGAAGTAAATATACCTCTAAGGGTGGAAAATTAAGGGATGAAGGATACAGCTTATTATATTATAATTTAGATCCATTAAAGTCGGTGATACGTTTTTATAGTTAGTTATTATATAAACTTATTAAGCGATATAAGTAGGGTGTAACGCTACAACACAGTGGGGTCGCCTGTTGTTTCGCAGGCGGCCAAGTCTGCCAGGGTTCACAGGGATTTCCTTCTAAGGGTACACCTGAGGCCCTGGTAATATGGACTGCGATGGAACACCGTGTGGTTTTAGTCGGTTCGAGTCCGACATACCACCCTATGGTGTTGAAGGTACTTTAATTATTAATTTCGCTTGTTATTTCATCATACCCTGTTAGACGCGAATTTCGCTTAACACGATTTTGTCCGGTACGCATACCTCGCGTACAGCGAGGGATTATTGTATTTGATTAATGGTTATATTATCTTCATAGAGCCGAGAGTAGCTATTTAACGAAGTATGTATCTTCAATGCTTGAGCCTTCTGTATGTAACTTATCTTCTGTGAAATATATTTAACAGCAATCTTATCGGGTATAATTTTTAATAATTTGATGTAAAAGAAGAATTACTTTATATATAATTATTTAGAAAACGTTCAATGCAAAAACAAAAGACTTACGATCAAACACGTTTATTTTACGGTTACGAATAGCGAATAAAGGTCTTGTACAGTAATCAGTCTTCGATCCATTACATCCTCAATATTGTCGGCATATAATGACCATAGGTTCAATAATGTACCCGTGATAGTGATACATAGGACATAAAAAGCATCACCCGTTCAGTGACACTTCGCGCGTGCTCGGGCAACTCCCGCGCATAATTGAGCGCGCGCATTGTTCCTACACGTCGGCGTGTGTGATTTGTACTAGCGTCTTTTTATTTTTAAACTGACCACAAAATTGATACAGGACTGTAGTCGAAGGACTTTGAGGTTTTAAAATAGGCTTTGAAATAAACATATTAATGAATACACTAGACGTCCTCTGAAGTTTCATTCGCGTATGTGGTCACTGAACTGCTCCTTAGGATCGTAGCGTGGTGTTAAATATGATCTATAGCCGTTCGTTAAGAGTTGGGGTATGTATAAAATGCAAAAATAATTTTTCATATCCAACTTTTAGTTCGAGAGTAACCCAAAAAAACGAGCCCCAGTTTTTTTAGATACACATACTTAGATGCGTGATGGCTGCTTTAAAATTTAAAAAAAAAACCTGCAAGAGGCCTGTTACCTTTGCCTTAAAACAACGTTATCTAAAGGGCTCATACCTATTGTTACTTGCACCTTAAACATAATAAATCTCTTCTCGAACATTCTGGAGTTCTAAAAAAAAAACGTCAGTTGATATATAACTGCACACGTCATCGTTCCGTGATATTAAACATCCACTTTAACAGTAACCGTTTAATATTATTATTACTTGGTAAACTTAAAAGGGGTCGATATAAATTGGTTCTGCACTTATTTTTCAGTTAGGCTTTTTTGGTTTTAACATAGTAGGTAATCATTTCGTTTCTCAACTACATCGCAGAATTTTAAGGTCGGTTTCGGTGGCATAATAATATAGCATGGCACCTAGGTATGAGTATAAACTTTTCATCAGTCAAACATTCTCACTGATTTGCCACGTATGGGCCGGCTCGACCGGAGTAATACCACGGCCTCACAGAAAACCGGCAGTGAAGCAATGCTGGCATTGCTTTTCGCCGAGTGAGTGAGGTTACCGGAGGCCCTAACCCTTCCCTCTCTCCCGTCCTCACCCCCTATTTCCCCCTTCCCCTACTCCCACCTTAAAGGCCGGCAATGCACTTGTGACTCTCGAGTTGCAGGTGCCCATGGGCGGTGGTAGTCATTTACCATCAGGCGACAGCACGTTTACCCCCTATACCATATAAAAATCGTATAGAAAATCAGACGTCAGAACCAGTAGAGTCAATTGGGTTGTGAACGTTATTAAGTGAAGTTCTGGCGAACCTACTTAGCTTTTCTGTAGGCCAGAGGTACTTTCGCCTTTGGCATTACTCCACGTACGTAATTCCAAACTAACACACGACCACCAGGATGCCCATCTACCAAAGTATTCAACCTCAACATCACAATACTCCGCTCACAATACATCTTTACACGAGCTTACGAATTTTTAGAAAACTAATTGATAAAACCAGAGTTAAAGATACGGGAACACACGATGTACCACGTAATAGAAAGCACAAACGAAGGATTGACCATAGAATGTACAAGAATTAGCACTTATAAGCACCTCCACAGATATCATCTGTGGAATATCATGAGGCGAACTACATTCACCCCCTTTAGTAGCACCTTTTTCGCTCTGTCAACATCCCAGCAAGATATAGAAGACAATACGCGAAATTTATTTATGTGGAAAACGTATATTCTGTTCAAGCCAGCTCATTCAAAGTATGGATTTTTGAAGTGACGTTGTGCACTTTTTGGGATAGGTAAAAAATTTTAAACTCGCGTCAGGACACGTGACCCTGATGTCCGAATGTACATGTACAGTATCAGAGAGACATGGAGAGGGAGGGAGGGACAGGGACAGAGACAGGACTGAACTCGTGACCGTTACGCTAATAATATAGCATATATAGATCCACTAGAGTTCTTTATTAATTAATGTCACGCACCTGCTAATGTGACGTTTTAAGTTCGTCTTTTAGTTTAAGTTTTCACTTCTGTCGGCAGTCCCATGACTGCCTATTTTTTTTTAAGACCTAATATGCATGCATGTCTTAATATTATTCCAAACACTTTAAATATTTACTTAACAATTCACTACCCTGTTAGATTTCGATAGGACTGTTAAGGAAAATACCCTTAACAATATTTTATCCATTCCAACGCCTAATGTGTCCATTTTCTAGAATCCATAGTATAAGCGATCCTTAGGGTCCAGATAGTGCTGCGGAATATGTCCCAAAATATTATATTAGCAACTAGCAGCGCCCCGCGGTTTCACCCGCGTAAGTCCCGATCCCGTGAGAATATCGGGATAAAAAGTAGCCTATATGTTAATCCAGGTCTCCAGCTATCTACATACCAAGTTTCATTACAATCGATTCAGTAGTTTTGGCATGAAAGAGTAACAAACATCCATCCATCCATCCATCTAAACTTTCACATTTATAATATTAGTGGGATAATCAAAGAACCCCAATACCACGTCCACATTGGGTGTTCCATCGGTGAATAATTCTTTATCGAAACATCACAGAACAAATTAAGCTTGATGCCGAAAATAATATATCAGAAGTACCTTCGAGAAATTATTCACGGTTATGACAAATGGTTGTGAGCAAGCTGTTGTATTTCACGGATTTGTGATCCGGCAATATATTTGGCAATGGATACTGATCTTACATTCTTTTATTTGTAACTTTATGCCTTTATTCTGAAAATAATTTTAGTTTTATTAAAATATTTGTGATGCATTTAAGTTTTTTTTAGACACATCTCACACACGGCCGTCTGATCCCAAAACTAGGTAGGGCCTATACTATGGTAACCAGACTGCTGATAAACATACTTATAGATGTCTAAATACATACATATTATAGATAGATTACACCCAGACACAAAACAAATGATGATCATGGTCATCACACAATTATTTGTCCTGGGTGGGAATCGAACTCACGACCTCTGGCTCAGCAGTCAGGGTCACTTACCACTTTTTTTTTTCATTTAACAAGCCAGTTAATATTAGTATATGGCCATACTATTTAGGACTCATTTGTGGAAGAAAAATGGAGAGGAATGCAAGAAATTGAAATGTAAAAAAAAATTGATGAAGCTAATCTTTCAACTTATTTTATTTATTTTTATATAAGGTCCTGAAAAACCTCAACGTAGGCAAAGTCCTCGTAAAAGCTGGTTATAATTGTAGTTCATCGTAAAAAGGGAAAGGCTATCATTGTCAACTACGTATGATAACAGATTTCATATCTTCACTGAGAATACCAATTTACTCCATCCTGGAATTGAACCCAGGACCTCACGATCGCAGACACTCTTGTTACGTCAATGGTCGTAATCTATTTACAGCGACTTATTCGAACACTTTAAACTTAGCCTATTTATGAACATTAATGGCATTTCAGTTATAAACTGTTTTGTCCTCTTCTGTCTTACTCTGTATCCGTCAAGAAAAAATAAGTCCTACAAGAGTTAAATGATGAGTAGCAAACATTTTTCTCCGTACCTTAGATCTGGTTAAAGTGTTTATACTTACTTCAGTCAGCTCCTTTTGACTGCTTTGGCAAGTCACAGAAGACAAGTTTCTCTGTGATCCTCCAAAAACAAAACACAACACAACTTTTTTTGACAGACTTGTGTTGTGTTTTGTACATTTCAGCATAGACACAAGAGAGTAAGCTCCGTACTCTATGGAATATATTTAAATTATGTAAGAAAAAATACAGATAAACTATCTGAGAACTGTCAAAGAGTTCTTCGTCTTGATATAGACCTTCTTGTTCGTGTTTCCCAACAGCTATGTACAATCTAGGTGTGTTTATACTGGAAGTGTTTCGGGTCCTTCTTAATATCCATACTTGAATCGTCACTTTCAATTGGAGATCAAACGCGAGCCATGTTAGGTATATGTGCAATGATAAAACACTCCTTGTGATTAACAAGGTCTGTAAATAAATATTCTAAATATTTATTTTGATATTATTTTACTTAAACGTATCAATAAAAGTAAACTCATAATCACAAATCTGATAACAGTACATTAACATAATCAGAAGAGATACTGATTACAACAAAAATTCTATATACAGTAGATATTAATTAATTACGTTCACGTCAACAAGAGAGATAGAGAACGAAATAGCAACAATTATATCGAATTAGATGGAGTACATTGCCTGCTAATTGTGAAGTGTTGTTAGTAAAATGCTTACATAATCTTCAATGGATGAACGAGTAAACGATAGCATCAGCTCCGCGAGGATAAGATGAGAACACTAATTATGTTTCTATGGTGCGCTCGGGAGGGGCGGCATTCCGCCGGTGCGTTGACCTTACACACAGACCACCGTACAAGTAGAGTATCAAAAAAAATAAAAATTGAAATATATATATAGTTATATATTAATGATTTCTATTAATTATCCAATGTATCATAAATTATATCAAGTTATGAATTATGTGATTTTATTAAGAAATGGAAAATTGCTATTAATTGCGAATATAATAGCCTTGTGTTTTTACACTTCGTTAGTATATTAGTTAATTAGTGTTAGGACTGCTGTCTGACAGCTGATCAGCTAATTGCTCCGGAATGATAGCATTCAAATATTTATTAGCTAATAGATTTAAATGAAATATGTGCGCTTCAAGCATTGAAACATTTGATTTTATGGCTGCATAACTAATGTATGCCTACCGATTTATATTATTAGGCAATCGAATTCCATTTTGTGAATGTCTAATGATAAAATCAGTAGAAAAATCTTTAAAATACAGCATTTAAAAGTGACTTCCGTTAAATGAACGGATCAAAATAAAAAAAAAAACTGTTAGAATAGTTACATTTTAAATATGGAATAAATAATCTGTATTAAAAATATTAAGTTGAAAACTTTCTTTGTTTGAACGCAGTAAGCTCAGAAACTACCAGCTCAATTTAAGATTTTTTTGGAGTCAATGGACCCTTTACTGAAAATATTATAGGTTATAATATAATACTTTGCAACGACCCTTATAAGTAAATATGTCTAATGATACAAACACGTTCTTAAATAAAAACCGTTCTAAAAAAAAAAAAAAAACTCTTTTAAGGCCTCACTGAAAGACGTATCTATAAATATTCCAAATTTAAAATTACATCTATTCTGTGTTTGAATAATATCATGGTTACTGCAAAACGTTCGGAATTGATATCAAAAGAACTTCTTTCTGGTCATCGCAAAACTTTGCTAGCAATCTTTTTTTTTTCTGCCAAGTTTTACAAATGGCCTGTCTCAATCATTCTGGTTGATAAATCTATGGCGTAACAGATGATATATAGTATCACACTACAGCGCAAATGTGCTATCTCTGGCTATTCTGTTCAGAGACAATCGTGTTCCGTTGTGCTTTTGAAGCCTGACATACATTGATGCGATTTTAAAATGTATTGACGTGTGATGAAAAGCGTCTTTTGTTTCGACACGAATTTGAATGAATTCAGCCTCAATAGTGTGGAGTGTGGCCTTTGTTTTTGTTCTTAAACGGTAATGTCGTCATGCATGTGTTGATTGTATGGCTTATACTAAGAGAAGTGAGGTAATCATCGGTGTACACAATCTACATATACAAGCCTATGTAAGTAAGTAAACATTAATGGCTTAAATGTAGTCTTGAAATGGTAAAATAACAACTTATTTTTACTTCATTTTGTAGCGCTATGTTTCTTTATTATATTTCATTATTCGTGTTATAAGTAACAATACTTTTATACTGCAGAAAAAGGATGAACCAATATACTTTTATAGTAATTAGTGAAATGTAATGAATGAAAAGAGATGAGAGATCAGGTTACGACAAAAAGGGATAGTGATCTTGACACTCGTATGTAATGTATTATTTTTAACCACCGACGCAAAAAGAGGGGTGTTAAAAGTTTCACGTCGATTTCTCTGTGTGTGTGTCTGTCTGTGACATCATAGCTCTCAAACGGATGGACCGATTTCAATGCGGTTTTTTTCATTTGAAAGTCAGTTTTCTTGCGGTGGTTCTTAGCTATGTTTGGTTAATATCGGTCCAGCAGTGTAAGAGTATCAGCTCTTTTCCAAAATGATGAAAGGCATTTTGTAATCGTTGAAGGGATTTTCAAGTCGGGGGTGTTTTAAATTTTAAATTTGTATGTGTATTTGTCATCTTGGAAAATGGAAAGTGGCACAAACAATATTCTCCTAAACAATAACTTTTATATCGTTGCTTGGAAATATGAACAAATAAGGTGAAATTGTTTTCTTGCATTGCAGTTTAAATTGTCGATTTAAATTTTATTATTTAAAGTTAACTATCTGTTAATATTTTCTGTCGCAAGTTAAGTAAGTTCACAAGGATAATAAACATGAACCGTTATTTGTTTAACTTAATAGGAACAAGTTAAAACATGCATTTGTTTTATTACTATAACAAAAGTAAAGTATAGTAAAAGAAATAATAATAATATTACTAAACCTTGCAAGAAATAATCTATTTAATACACGGTCGTACCAAGCTTTTGACCCAGGTGGGGTAGCAATTTTTTTTAGGACATCATTTCTTTTTTTTCTTAGTACTACATAAGCTTACAAAAGCCAGGGGGAGAGGAGTAGCTGCCCTCTCTGCCACCTCCCCCCCCCCCCTCACTCGGTACGCCCATGAGTGCAAATATATCTAGATGTGTAGGGCAGAAGAGAGAGAGAGAGAGCTTTAAACAAAATCAGTAGAAGTATGACTGGCCTGTTGGTCTAGTGGTTAGTGACCCTGACCGCTATGCTTATAGGTCGTGGGTTCGATTCCCACCTGAGTCTGGGTGTTCTTTGTGTCCGTTGTTTCTATGTTTGTAAAGTTCCCCGCGACACAGGAGTAATTCCTAATGCGGAAGTTGTCTTTTTAAAAAAAGAAAAAGAAGCCTGTTATTAACTATAAAATATAATGAAAGTTAACAAAATGTTGAAAAGTGGAATGTAGATATGAATGTACACATCTATAATTTTAACGTCAATCAAATTAAGCGTGGAATTACAAATGTTCCTCACCTGATTGACCTTTTATGTCACCTAGAAGTAATATATTTCTATACCTAAATAAAAATAACATGAAATCGTAATATAACAGACAAGATAAACCAATGAACAAAGTACATTTGACCTCAAAATTTTTAATCGCGCTGCTTTACCCACAACTTGCCAGACCCGAACACACATAACAGGCTTTTTAATGAAGTGTTTAATAACTGCAACCTTAAACTTTATGAAACTGTGGCTAGAACCGACAGTTAATGATTGTAATATAAGGCCTACGCATAACCCTGTAACCCAATTTCCTCGATTCACTGTGTAATGAGTTTCTCAGGGTCTGAGTCGCAAATAAATTCATTATGTGTTGGTAACGATTTAGTTGAATAGTATCTACGGGAATTATGGCAATTATTTTGTAAAGACCGGAGCAATGAAAGTCTAATATAAAGTAGTGATGAATTTCTAGATTTATAACAGACATCTCCATCTTTGGGTTACTTTTCACTAGCTTTTGTACACGGCTTTGCGTGTTTATAAAACATCCTGAAAAAAATATACTGTTTCGGCGGGTCTGCGCTCTTTTTAAACACACAGTTTAAAGTTACGATACAATTAGTCCAAATACGACACTTTTCACTTTTTATTTCTTCTTTTTTTATGGTATAGGGGGCCAACGAGTAGACGGGTCACCCGATGGTAAATGACTACCGCCACCCATGGGCACCTGCAACCCAAGAATCTCAAGCGCGTTGCGTTGACGACCTTTGAGGACCTTTGGGGGAAGCGGGGGAGAGGTGAGGAGGGGGAGAGAAGGAGGAGAGAAGGGGGAGAGGTGGGAAGGGGGAGAGGGAAGGGTTAGAGCCTCCGGTAACCTCACTCACTCGGCGAAAAGCAATGCAACGTTACTTTACTACCGGTTTTCTGTGAAGCCGTGGTATCACACCGATCGAGCCGGCCTATATGTGCTGAAGCATGGCTCTCCCACGGTGTAGGTACATTTGAGTAACCAGAGAAAGGACATAAATGATTTTCACCTATTCGTCACCAGCCCTATAGATACATACAGCACTGGTGAACCCACTCCTTGCAAAATTTACTCTTATAGCCACTATAGCCACTGCTATAAGGGTCAAGAGACGTGACACTGTACGTCTTTACTCTGACGGCTCTAATTTAAGCAGGACTCTTTAGTCTTGTACCAAAAAGTGTCTGTCCAGAAAATGAGTTAGATACTTTTTTTAACAACAAAAGCCAAAAGCCATCGCTTGGATAAAGCAGTTTTTAAAATGGATTTAATATCTTCAAGTAAGTACAGTCGAATCAAGGAAAAATAAGCAAACCTACGTCACACATTCCCTACAAAAATCTCATGAAGATTTAGACATAAAATCTGTCTAAAGTTTTTCAGGATTTTCAATAAACTAGTTCGTAAAAATAGAAACAAAATATATTTAATCAATTTAAAAATACAAAACAGGATTAAAATACACAGTTGGCTGCCATTTTATAATGTCCGATACTTTTTGTCGCAGAATGAGTGACATTATAAAAACGCAGTTGACCATAAATTGACCTTAAAATTTATAGGTACTTATAATAATATTTCAACAGATTACAGACAGGCAAAAAATTTAGGAACATAGTCTTGCACGCATATTTGCATGCATAAGCTCCTAAGTTTTTTTGCGTAATTAAGCATTTTAGACATTGCTTTTTTTGTTAATACATCTTTGACAGTTTTTATATTTCTTTATTGTATTATGCGTATTAATATTTAAATTTTATTTTTATTAATATTAATTTCGTCCACTGAACAAATTTTGATTTTTATGACTTGATTAGTAAGAGTCGCACCTACACCGCTTCCATCCCCTTTTCATAGGCTAGACGATAATTGCTGTTGCATTGCTGCGGCTGTATTTAGTTCAAAATCATGTGTCGCTAGTTCTACACGCTTAGACATTATTTTACACACATACAGAACTCTACGCTAATTCGTCACAGATAATTTATTAGATATGAATCCTAAACGTCATTTGTAATTATACAAACCATAAGGAAGCGTTTCGTAGAGATACTTGCCACTTAAGACTTAAATATAGAGCGGTATTGACCCTGAGCCCTTACAGAAATCATAAAGAAATCGTATCTTTTTTTTTTATCTTTATTTATTTAGAGGCTTTTATTACAGTGTAATATGTTAGCCCCATCGTGGCTTATTCTAAGATGATACTATGTTATAATAGGAGACAAAGGAAGTCAATGTTGTACATATATCTCAAATAGATCTAACGCCGCATCTGTAGTAGGGTTACTCAGAATATTAATGAAAAGACCTACATCGTACACATTAAGATTATATTTGAACATCAACGAGTTCCTTTGGCGCCGGTATTTGACACAATCCATCAGTAAGTGTTGGACATCGTCAAGGACTCCGCAAGTATCACAATCGGGGGTATCAACTTTTTTCATGAGATGTCAAAACTTTCTAGAAAGAAATCGTATCTTAAAAATTAGAATCATCTGACTAGGTACACATGTTTCTACTTTACAGAAGCAATGTCCCAACGGTCAGAAACTTTATACTATATGTCTGAGCGAACAAATTTCATTGTGCTGTACTTATAATTATACATACACACTTAGGTACACTTGGAAAGACAACATTTCTCATCTTTGAACTATCCTGATGATGAACAAAAAACTGTGTGATGAGCACGATCATTTGTTCTGTGTCTTGGTATATAAGTATGTTAATCAGTGGTCTGGCCATAGTACAGGCTCGGCTTAATTTGGTTTCGCACAACCGGGTGAGAGGTTTCAAGTGTCAAGTTATTGAAGTGAAAACTTCTTTATGCACGTTTGTGCACTTTTGCCATGAGGAAAAAGCACTAAACTCGTGACCGTTACGCTAATAATACATTTATAGATCCACAAGAGGGCGCTAATCTAAACATTGAGTTCTGTCAGCTAATTATTAATTAATGTCATCAACCTGCTAATTTAAGTTTTCACTTCTGTCGGCAGTCCCATGACTGCCTATTTTTTATTATTATTTGGATTTTACTGACTTTTATTGAAGATTTCATATTCGAGGAGATAACATAGGACCTAATACATGAAGCCCAACAACCCTTAAGCTTAACTTCTAACTCTTTTTATAACACTGATTATATTATTAAATCGAAGAAAACCATTTCACCTTTTGCCGTGCTTTCAAGTTTTATTGCATACCTACTAAATCCATAAGTTACACGATAATTTACTTTAAATTTAAACGTCAAAACAGACATAAGAAATGATTAAATCGATTGTTTGTTTTCATTGAACCTCCGATTAATCAACCAATGTCTTCGCGTCACTCTTTTACATATGTTCATATTTCACTTTTAAGTAAGTAGCTATCTCTTTAAGTTATACTTAAAAAAGTCGTTAAAAGTGTCTTGAAAAAGTTACGAGGATGAAAAAATAGGCAGTCATGGGACTGCCGACAGAAGTGAAAAATTAAACGAAACGACAAACTTAAAACGTCACATTAGCAGGTTGGTGACATTAATTAATAAGGAGCTGACAGAACTCAATGTTTAGATTAGCGCCCTCTAGTGGATCTATATATGTATTATTAGCGTGACGGTCACGAGTTCAACTAAACTAAATAAATAACAAGCATGTTTGCCAGCCCTGAACTCATAACTAGGAAGACAAGACATCAAGATGCTAACATAAAGCGTTAATGACTGAAATTTACATTCCGAAACACAGATGGCGTTCGATGCTGGTATCTCAAGACCGCTTTTATTGGAACAAGTCTTTGAGAGAGGCCAACGCTAAGGATCAAATGCTGCATGATTAAGGTGATGATGATGGGACCACTAGCGTTATATGGAAGGAATATAAAAGAAAAGTCACTCCGCCATCGGTAACTAGAGAGAGAGAACTCCTTCCCTCAGTGAACACTGCCAATAAGTTCCAAAGTTATAGAACTGTCCTCATGAATTAAAAATAATAGCCTGTTGGTCTCGTGGTTAGTCATCCTGACTGCTGAGCCAGAGGTCGTGGGTTCGATTCCCATCTAGAACAGATGATTGTGTGATGAACACGATTATTTGTTCTGTGTATAGGTGTCATTTATCTAAAATATGTATGTATTTAGAAGTAGATAAGTATGTTTATCAGCAGTCTGGTTACAATAGTACAGGCTCTGCCTAGTTTCGGATCAGACGGCCGTGTGTGAGATATGTAAAGTTATAATTATTTTTAATTATAATTCTTTTATAAGATACACAGATCGACTTGAACAAAGCTAAGTAGTGCTATTACGTTGTATGAATTTTGTCTATATTTTGTCATCTATTTTTCCCTTTATTTTTTTGGACTTTTGTTAACAGAAGGCGGTGACTCAAGGGTTCATTAAACTAACTATAAAGGTGCGTATAGATAAGATATTTATATGCTTATTTGTCAAGTATGTTAATAAAGTAATATGGCGTCGCGAAACAATGTCCTTTATTCACATTGAAATGACTGTGATTGTATGTTAAAACATTAGGATCGACGCTCGGGCGAGGCTTCTCATAATTATTTTGTTGATGTTATTAAATGCGTCACTGTAGGATTATTTAAATATATATAATTTTAGTGTGTATAAGTCCCGCAACTCTGCTAGTAATAATAATTTAAAAAAAATAGGCAGTCATGGGACTACCGACAGAAGTGAACACTTAAACGAAACGACGAACTTAAAACGTCACATTAGTAGGTTGGTGACATTAATTAATAAGGAGCTGACAGAACTCAATGTTTATATTAGCGCCCTCTAGTGGATATAGATCCACTAGAGGGCGCTAAAAGCACGGAACTCGTGACCGTCACGCTAATAATACATGTATAGACATGAATGAAGAAGTTTTCACAGTTAAAGTTAAGAAAGTTTAAACATTATAGCAGGATCCTTGCCGATCTGATAATAAAGTGAGACAAGGATAATATTGTCGGATATAGTTGGAGGGGGCATACTGGTCTTTATGGTTTACGGTCATTAATACCATCACTTTCAAGAAATACGTCATGCAGCGAATCACATCATTTTGACTTAATATTTGCATAGCGGCAAACTAGAATGTTATTTATAGTGTGGCGATATTCTTTTACAGTAAAATATACTTCCGCGTCATCTAGGGAAGACAGGACGAATTAGAAGGTAACAACTGACTGAAGACGGAATATTCTACAGCTCCTACAACTTCTCACATCAACCGTCGGAGTCTGAGCCCCGATTCAAGATACTTGATCGAATGAATTTGCGAGCGGCATGAAACGTACCTACTTGAATCATGTCTTGTTTTAAATAACTGTTTTAATAAATATCTCCAGGATCATCTTTAAAAAGCATTCGTAATTAAAAGTATTAAAGGCAACTTATGGTGTGCTGATCAAAGATTGCTATAATACAAGTTAACAGTAAAATATTGCGTGGCACATTAAATAAATGTATTATGTTGTACCAAGAGATTGTGAACCAGAAACTGTGATAGTGCCTTTTCGCTCAGTAATGAGTTGAATGTGTTAATTCATGTATGATTTGGAGGTTCGAATTAAACTTTTTGATGCTGGCAAGCTTAGCGGGACACGAACATGCAAATATTTAGCATCAGATTTCATCTACATAAAAATGTATAAGAAATTTCTTGAGGTGATATGGTTTTGTTTTCAAATTGCTTCAATCTAAAGATTTAAACTTGTCAATCTTCGAAATTTAAACATACAGTCAAAAAAGTTTTGATAGATCAAAAAAATTGTGTAGCTATAAATAAGCTGAATATCTAACTCATTTGTCTATTAATGCATTTAAGCTCGTCATTGTATCTATTACTCTGGACCTATGGACAAAAAAGTAAGAAACCAAAGACACTTTATTTTGTCATTGAACATCGAACCTTTTTGTAGTAATTCTTTTTTTTAAACTGTAAATCATTCGTTTTTTAAACTTATTTGTAATATTCCCAGAAGCAAATGAATTCTATTTTTAAAAAGCTCATATTATACACACGCGATCTCAAATGAACGATCGCTTCTCTTTGAATTCCATGATAAACAGTCTATTTGACTTTATCTGATTTTAGTAATTCCAAATGATTACATTCATAAACGTAGCATTACTGTAATTAGTTTGTTCATTTAATTAACAGTAATAGAAAAAAATAATTCCAACAAGTTCTGAAAGGAAACATTTTATTTGTACTTTTTTTATACCGATTATGATTTTTTTTTAACCGTGTCTTAGATATGTTTAAAGTGGCTGTAAAGTGGATGTTTTTAAACTGTAGGCACTTACATCACTAAATTTTTTTTTTTCATCACCAGGAGCGATAGATAAGCACTATTTTTTTTCTATTCCTTCTGTCGGCAATAGGAACAAAATGTAATTTGTGTATTATTTTAGGAATTTTTGTACAATATTCGAATAATATAAACAAGTGTTATTCAATTTCATACAGGGGCACGCTTTATATAAAAAAGTTAATTTATTAGTCAGTGCTGCTATTGATAACTATGATTTTAATCATAATCAGAAAAATAGGTAGGTAATATGCGAATCAAATATAACCAACTGATCCTCTAATACTGAAAGTTAGCCATGTCTTCAGAACTCTTTTACAGTCTATGAATAGCCCATATTTTTAACTGAAATAGTCAGAGCCCTATAGTTTTATTTCTCGCGTGTACTTATTTGTATATTTTGCGCGGATCCCTAATTTATTTTCCAAAATAAAAGTAGCCTAAGTTACTCCTTATAACACCAGATATCTGCCTGTGAAAGTCCCGTGTAAATCGGTCCACCCGTTCAAGAGATTAGCCCAAACAAACAGACAGACAGACAGAAAATAGTTGAAAAAACTCATTTTTACTTATAGGTATCGTGCAAATACCTGTATGAGCTTAAAAAAAAAACCTATTATTTTGACATTACAGACAGACACTTTAATTTTATTTATTTGTATGGAGTATGGATACATAGAAATGAAACTATTCACCTGTCTTTTAAGTTAACATCAACTTAAAATATTGCAATATTAATATATCATTTAAAGAGACATTGGGAGGTGAATTTTTTTACAAAGACAATCCGTCTATACGAAAGCATGAAAGCAGAAAGTTGCTAAATAAAAAAAAAACATTCGATGTTCAAAACGTAATGTCATCGATCAACATCATCTGCATGTGCTTGACCTTGCCTTGTAACCAAAGAGGTTGTTACAAAAAAAAAATACAAAAACTCTTTACAATAACTATACAATGAGAAAATGCCGTTTGGTTGTTAAGGCGAAGTGATCTAAGGTTTTATTAATTTGGGTCAAGTGTTAATAAGAAGTATTGTTTGTTGGTGAATTTGAAATTGGAAGGACTTTTTTTAAAGAATACTAGTAACGTGGGTCGCACATTATTAGTATTCTCGTTGACCCCCCCAGCTAAGATAAGTGTTTGTGTTAGGAGTGGGTTCACGTCGGTAGTTCACTGGGTGGGGTTCGCACCTGCAACTACTTGATAGCAAGTCCGACGCCTTAGCCATTACGCTACCGCCGCTGTAACGCTTGGTGGTGATTATTGGTGATATGAAAAGGAAATCCAAGTCAGTATTACAAAGAACTTATTGTCTGTTAAATGTATTATCTATTCTGTGATAGTTCTTTTTTGTTTAGTTAATTTCGTACTCATAATAATTCCGAATAAAAAAGCTAATGGCCAGTAATTTATTTATTCTACTGTTACAAGAACGCTTGGGAAATTATATAATTCTCAATTCATTCAATTTCCTTTCAAGAAATTTAGTGCGGGTTCAAAAACATTTTAATAGTCTTTTAGTAAAGTGTCATTTTTAGCGTTTCCGTGGGTCACCTTCTTACTTGCTATGTAGAGTGAAGATTATTATTCGCAGTGTTTAAAACAAATGTGCAGTAACTCTCCTCCTTTATATTCTAGTCATTTACTAGACTATGACAAACTATTTTCTAAGACATGAGATTATATAGGTATTTATAATTATCAAGTCTTAGAAAATAGTTTGTCAACTATTTAAGTACCTAGATAATTTCCAATTTTACAGGTTTAATACGGGTTTAGTTAGTAAATAGTAGACATTATTTTCTTTATCAAATTGTTAAATTTTGAAATGTAATTGATTAAAAAGAAATAAAGTGGATTTGTTGATGCAATATAAAGTTTTATGTCAAAATAATGTTGTTTCCGTAAACAGTCTTGGCCTTAACAACCAGCTGTGTGTTGTTCCGACTTACAAATCGTCGATTGAACTGATAAAAACACCATTAAATTAATATTACAGATTTTTTACCGGCCATAATAGTTTTACAATGATGAAACAGCATTCAGGTGATACATTTTTTTCGCATTCTGCTTAAATAATTGTCTATTAATATCTTGCATGAGTTTAAGGAATCATAAAACCAGATTATTTTAGATTGCGTGATTTGCTCGTAGAAGGTAAAACGTGACACACGTACTATTTTTGAAGTGAAACTTCTTTAGAATCGTTGTGATTTAAAATTAGATGAAACATAAGCATCACGATAAAGTTCATACGATAAAGTTCCTATAATATTTGACTTTGCGCCTGCGTACTACCAATCTTTGTCTTTGCGCCTGCGTACTAAATGTCAATGTCAACGTTATGTAATTTTTATTAATTTTTTCTCCAAATTTCACTTGTACCTAATTGATTCTTTACAACTTAAATCCAATATTAACCTATATTGAAAACGAAGTATTGTTTGTTTTGTAAGTTGTGTACAGTTGTAACTGGACTTTTCCCGATAAAGTTGAAGTCGGTGCGTATGTAAATTTCATGGAGAGTAAATATTATGATAAGACAAGTCGCATCTGAGTTAAATCTTTCCTCAATAGTGTTGCAGTCTGTATACAGTCTTCTTTAGATCTTAGAAAAAATAGAGAGAGGGCAAAATACACGTTTTATAAATTATTACTCATATATATTTTGTTTAATTTATTGATACTGGCTATTATAGAAATAGAGGTATGCAATAAAAAGTTAAGTAAATATTTATAATATTAATTAATAACGTCACATATAAAAAACTATAAAATTTTAAATATTGTTCTAATTTTAAGTATATTTTATTGAGGCCAGACTGGCCCGGACACACACCCACACACTCTTTTAGATACTGATGAAAGAAATAAATAATTATAATTACCTATTATAAAATAAATAATCTTATAACTACTTATGCTAATATTTACTTTGAATTTTTTGTGTGTTTTGTCATATTATATATCCGGAAAGTTATTTTAATTTACTTTACAGGTTACTTAAGACACTGCAAATACTTTATCATAAATATCACGAACAGCCATTAAAAACGCCATAAAATTCATCTAATCAACTTTTTTATGAGTTTATTTCTTTGTCTTATTTACAACACTTTGTATAACATTAGCATAAATATTATATCTTACTAACTATAAGTGCAGTTTGCTAAAAATATTTCTATTTTACAATAAAAATGTGAACATTAATGTCTCCGTCATTTCATTATAATTTACGATTTTATTCAAAAATTAATGACTGTTATGTAAATAGGCAGAATTCTGCTTATTTAGGCTTGTTTTACGACCTAAATTTCACTCTAAACAGTAAATTATAATCGACGAATGACTTGTTACAAATGCCATAAACCGTTTGTAAATTCGATGAGGCTGTTCCCTTGTTTTAATGGTCGTATTAAAATTGCATTAATAAATTATTTATCACTCTACTCCTTCAGCATGTTAGTCGCCATTGCGTAAGAAGTTTTATTATTAAATCAAATTACTAAACTTAGAAACTTCACCTTTTAAACAATTGTAGGACAAACTATTTTTGGTGAATAAGAACCTTTTTATTTTACTTTAAATTTCTGTAGTGCAAGCAAGCACACCTCAAAGACATAGTTTATAAATATATATATTTTTTAAACTTATATATTGCAGAATGGTTGCACACGGCCTACATAACAGTACCAACCAAAAAACTGAAGACAATTTTACTTAACTCCCGTGATCCCGTGGGAAAATCGACATAAAAAGTAGCCTATGTATTAATCCAGGTCTCCAGCTATCTACGTACCAAGTTTCATCGCAATGGGTTCAGTGGTTTTTGCATAAAAGAGTAACAAACATCCATCCATCCATCCATCCATCCAAACTTTTTCGCATTTATAATATTAGTGGGATATTGGTTTTCCTAACGCTATATTGTAAGCCTAGCTGCAATATGTAATGAAGATGGTGTTACTTTTTTTTTGTTCTTGCGCGCAACGTCAAGACGCGGCCTATAATTTTCTTAATTCATATAATCTGGAAGTTGGAAGCGATGTATAGTGCTTTGTGTGTTCACAGGAATCTTTGCATTGATCCTTTAAAAGCTCAATTAAAAGGTTCGCTTATGGCTCTTATATCAGAAAAATTAATTAAGAGTTTTTTTATTACATTGCAATTATTCTGAAAATAGTGACTTTTTATTGTTTATTTGATGAAAGTTATCATGTCGTTAAAATAATGTTTATGGTAAAATTATTATACTTAAGTATTTCTGGTAAACAATAGGTACCTAACCGAGCGCTTGCAACGCCGTAGATAGGTACCTTTGGTGTTGCAAGGTGTGAGATACGTGGTGTTGCCAACAAACAAATACCTAACATTCGATTAGTTTGAATACAATTTTTTGTAGATTTAAGAAACTACTGAGATTTAATCAATTTAATTTTCTAATTTGACTTTTTTGCTTTAAAAAAAAACAACATACAAAACTAAAACCAAAAATAGGTACAGTCCTTTTCAAAATAATTGGTACAATCAACTTGAACCATATTTTTTCCTAATAAATATAACTATAAATTCTCGCACAATATTCTAATCATTCATTTATATTCAGCGTACTTACAGGCGATAAAGATGGGGTCAAGCGACATTGTCTTCGGAAATCATTTAGAAGCTCTTACGGTACTTTGTAGGCAATTTTCTGACAAGTACGGTCAGCAATACAGATAGGTATTCATTAATAAACGGTCATACTGGAGCGTTCCAGGTAATGGCAGACGGTGCCCTGTGTCGTAGTGCTTCAGAAATTAATTAGATATGGTGCTCGGAAGGGATTGTACGGTTAGCAGAAACGATTACGATCAAGACGCATTTTAGTTTAGAAATAATAATCAGATTATTATTTCTTGAATACAAAACGGAAATCAGAAGCTGAAATGATAAATAAGATACTTGTTTATTCTTTCAGCGTTTCTTCTTACCATATGCAGCATCTGAATAAAGTGTGTAATCGTTTGTGTGAAGCTTCATTTAACCAGATGGGTTCCGTTAAAGAAAACAATTCATAAATTTTACTACTATAACCTATACAGGTTTATGCAGTAGCCTTATAAACTGTAACTGGATTAAGTATTGTTTTTTAAACACTTAAAACTTATAACACGTAAGACTGTACTCTCCTTTAAAATTATTTTTGTGATTGCAAATAGTTTTGAAGGAGACCGCAGTAAAGTTGTGTATGAAAAGAAACCGCCCTGGACTGGGGTAGTAACTTCACTCTATAGAAGATCGTGGATAACCAGAAATATTAGACCGTCGACCCGGAGGCCTTAGGGTATCCCGGGTCCCTTGCAATAGACCCACTTGTGACGGAACACCGTGTGCTTTTAGTCGGTTCGATTCCGACATATCACTTCAGACCGTCGACTCGACTGAGCTGAGCTTCTGGGGAGAGAATAGGCTGGGCAATGCACTGCCCAGCAGGTGGCAGAATCACTAACAGTACTGTTGTTGTTCGTATTTAATAAGCTTCGGCGATTATTTACCATCTTCGCGCCATGAGCTCATTATATAAAATTAAAAGTTTAGTCTTTAAGGATTTTATGATCATAAATTGCGTATTTAATGTCTAGGAAATAGAAAATATAATTCTTTAATTATCTGATGTGTTTATGAAATTCTCTGAAACAAGGAGATAATTTTCTGGTGCGGGAGTCGGATGTATAGTAGGATTGATTTAACACTTTTATAATATAATTATGATATTTTAATTCAGTTACGCAAGCACTTCACATTAAATAATTTACTCCTTTTATAATTTTTTTTTTGCTGTCGGTACACGTTGCACACGGAACAAGCGGCATAGATAAGTGTAAAGTTATTATTAAGTAAGTAAGAAAGATATGACTAAGATTGAAGGAATCCTGGTCTTAAATAATGGCCATGGTAGTTTTATAAATTGTTGTATGTTCTTGTAGGTTTCATGTTGTTTAAATAAATACTATTTCTTTAAAAAGCTACTAGTAAGGTGGATTATGATCCACCTTAGGGGCCATCCATAAATTACGTCACAAGAATTTCATGATTTTTTTGACCCGCCCCCGTCTTTGTCACAGGTGGTCACATTTGTGGGAACCCCGCTCCCTGGTGTGACGTAACCTATTGGTTACAGGTGATGTTTTGTGTTTAATACCTTAGATTTCGACATATGACGTCACGAAGCTTATGACCCCCCCCGCCCCTTGTCACACAATGTCACATTTCGTTGACCCCTATGAGTATGTTAGCTCCTTCTAAAAATTTAATTTTTTTACTAAAACTTTATTCTTTCAATAATATTTTATTAGTATTAAATTAAATTCTAGGACATACTACAGAGCGCTTGCTAGACTCTAACCGAGTATAGCTTGTTCTAAAAGTTCTAGAACGCTTTTTAAATACATATTATACATAACCAATCTCTGGAATAAATTGTTGCCTGCGGTATTTCCGGACCGATCGACCTTCAAACCTTCAAGAAAAGAGCGTACTCCCATCTCAAAGGCCGGCAACGGACTTGTGACTCTTGAGTTGCAGGTGTTCATGGGCGACGTTAGTCACTTACCATCAGGTGATCCGTCTGCTCGTTTGCCCCCTATCACTACATATTATAAAACAAAGTCCCCCGCCGCGTCTGTCTGTCTGTTCGCGATAAACTGAAAAACTACTGAACGGATTTTCATGCGGTTTTCAGTAATAGATAGAGTGATTCGTGACGAAGGTTTTGGTGTATAATTTGTACCCGTGCAAAGCCGGGGCGGGTTGCTAGTAATATAATAATAATGCTATAGCATGGCACAGCCAGTTCGAGTGACAAGTATGCGAGTCTGACTTGCTCGAGTTTATACTTATACTCCCCAGTCCTCTAAGCAATATCCCTTTCCTTCCTTTCCCGTTCAATATACACCCAATTTTCCCATCTATAATTCCCAAAGAGCCCGGTCGACAGCAATAGGCTTACCCTCTACATGAGTGGGATCTGTTTAGTCAGCAAAATGTGGGTGTTTATACGACTCAGCCTACTCTTTCGGGTATACAGATGTGAGTGTATGTATGTGTTAAGTGTATATTATACATCAAACATTTTGCAATATTTGCACTGAATTGAAATGACGTTCCAGTCGAATGCACTACCACGAAGCCACAGATGTCTTTATATATACCAAGCTCTATTATATTTTGTTTCAACGCAAATTAAGAGTCACATTTAAATCAAAATATTTCTAACCCTAAAGTAAATTAGTTATTATTTTTATATTTTTTTATTTGTTAGTAGATTTATATAAACGTAAATATATTTATAAAATATCAAGAAAGTAGCTAAAATTCCAACGCTGTCGATCCATCGTTTAAGAAAATTGCAGGCGCGCTGATATGACACGACAACTTCATCATCACGTGCGTGCGCAAAATGGCCGCCGTACAATTTTTTTTTGCTACACAATAAAATATATCGTACGATTACTTTTCATACATTTCTATTTTATTTTCTTAGTTTTACTAGTGTTTTTGTTATAAAAAAAGTAGTTATTCTGATTGTAAAAAAACAATTACGAGGAAGGCCACCCACCCGCAATGAATCTGAACATACATTGTAAGTTAACATTTAAAAGTAAGTAACATAAATATTAAAGTATATATTTTACTTAAATTGTATTGTTTGTTGCAGGTACATTCCCAGGGTTAGCTTCTCTGCATTAAGTGCACTGAGCAAAAGGCTATAAAATTTTAAATTACTGTAAGTTCTTAAGATCTTTTTTAATTGTAACTACCGTACTGTGGTAGAAACTGACTACTATAAAAGTTTACGGACTTGGTGTTTTACTATTCATCTAGTCTATTCTAATAATATAGCTGAAGGGTTTGTATTTTTGATTGAATTCGCTTGTTACTCACCAGTAGAATTTGAAAAATTATTTTTATATGAGACAGCCCTGAGTCAGTCAGACAGTCATGAGGAAAGTTATGGGATAATTAAAATCACGCTAGGATCGGAGGAGTAATGGAATCATACCTTACTGAATGTTCTGACTGAAGCTGCCGTCTTTACAACATTCTCTCTTCATTCACTTGTCCAATCTCATTCAATCTCTCATCTCATCTCTCTCAAATCTCTCACACACACACAGACACACACACACACAGATACACACACAAACAGACACACACACAGAGACACACACACATTTAGTTATTATTAGCTAGTTAGGTAAACACACTTCTGAACATGTTTCATCATTGTTCAACCACCTCTAAAGTTGATCAATTTGCAGTAAATGTTATAAAAGCGGTTTATTCTCATAAAGTTGTTTATACCGCTCAAGACCCGATTTCAACTACAAAGTACCGTATGTATTCCAAAAACGGGGTTAAACGGAGTCTTTATAAGTTGTAAAATGTAATAAATAGTAGTAATCATGTGTCAGGTTCGTAATCATCTCTTGTGATACCTTATCATTATGGGGACTGGAATTAATGAAAGAAAATTTCACTAGTGTTTAGAGCTTGGTGTACCTTTTTAGAAAATGCTTTTAACTTTGAGTTAAATGGCTACTGAGGATAATGGTTGATTGCCAAGTAATCCGATGTTATGTAAATTGCATATTTTAATGCGAATTTCTGTTCAAATTTAAGTAGAAAAGTATATGTAGGAATAATTTGTTTTTGAATTAAAATGTTACAGTCATATTCTGTGACATATAACACATCGGAAACTAAGCATATTTAGGTACTTTTTTGAAAGCCGCTCTTGCGTTCCAATAGAATGCTCTACTGCTACGTCACCATCGCGTCGGTTGTCGAAATCCTTATGGAAAGGAATAGGAAGACATTGAGATAAGTCCGCAGACTAAGTCCTTCAGCCGTTTTGATTTAGATTCCTTTTTAACTTTCTTTTCGTACAACATTTTCATATCTCTAGACAGTAGCATAGTATACTTGTATTCGGATTAGTTAACATTGGTTTTTATCTGAGGTTCTTGTACAAGAAATACCGAAAGAAGTTTGAAACTGTACCTAATTTCGAAACCAAAATATTTATATTTGCTGTCTATATCACATACCTACATTAGTGAGTTGAAAAACAAACACCTGTTCTAAAACTCAATAAAAAGAACTGTCAGTTGTAGGACTGCACGTCAGAAGTGAAAAAATAACTGTCACATCTGTCATCTGAGCATAAGGGCCACGCGAGTACAGTGCTTTTCCCCATACCAAAAAATTTCCTAGTTGCCTAAAGTTTGCACTTCAAAAAACAAAAAAATTGTAATGAAGTATTTTTAATTTTTTATTCTCAAAATCTTTTAAATAAATATCACACATGCTCAATTTCCAATATAAGATGGTTGGCGGTTACAATATGCTGGCTACACATAACTGTCAAAAGCTTCTATCTACCCGATTGAGCATAAATTTTTGATACTTTTCTATGAAATGTGGTTTAAGTCGAAATAGGGACTTATTATTTGATTGATGAACTTCTCCCCTGATCACAGGTAAATGGACTTTAGTCCTATGCATATAAACTGGTTACCATGCATGAAAGTTATGTATAGTTTCCACACTTGATGTTAAACACCTATAGATATACAACGCCTTAATGCTCGTATGGTTTTTATTTTATAATATACTGATAAACAATATATCCGATAAATTGGAAAACTTGTTTGATGATAGACTGGTATAATAAAGAAGTAGGTACTAATACTTTATGATATTTTAGTTAATTAATTTACCTGATTTAGTGATAGCAAGTGGTCTTGAAGAGTTTAAACTTGGTTTCGTGTCGAAATCTCCGCCTATTGCCCAGCCAGGAGGACACGACGAAGCTATTATTTCAGGGTCGAACCACTAACGACGATCTAATTGCCGAAGGCGAAATTAGACTAGAGTACCATTCATCTTTCTAACCAAGCAAGTGCGAAACATTAAAGCACCCCTTTCTCTGATCCGGTTATCAGGTGGCGAGTTAGCCCTATCGCCACCACAATCTGGGTGTTTTATTTTTAATAGTTTCTTCTTTGTACCCTCGAAGAGTAGCCGTAGCCAGTTAGAGTTGTGGCTTAACCGAGCAGGTGTATGAGTCATACCATGCCCACTCTTCATCTAGACCATTCAACTTTATCTTAAAAGTATTTTATTTAGTTAGACAAATTTTCTTGCAGGACATGCCGGACACTGTAATAGTGTTGGAGCATTTGTGGTTGGAAATGTTATCGTTTCTTTTCAACCGTGTGTCACCTCGTGAGTTAGAAGTAATTAACTTGTTAGGTCGATATTTCTAGCAGGTGTCCGGTCTAGACATAATCTTTAATGCTAAATGACCCATACGATTTAATGTAGTTTTTTTTTAAACAGGCATGTGGACATTCCTTTTAGTCATGCCTATAGGGAATATTTATAACAAGAAAAATGTTTATTGAGAAATATTTAGAGGATTTTGTAGGTTAGGTTAGTGGAATTCATGTTTATTATCTGGGACATCCCCTGCTATTTTTGGGCCCGACAGAAGCCTTTTATCAGCGTGAAGCGATATTCCGCGTCGGTGTCGGAATGAATACACACGTGAGAAAAAAACTGTCAAGCGTAGGACTGCAAGTAAGAAGTGAAAACATAACTTACATATACACACACACGCGTTGGTATACATGTATCTGAGTGTGACGGTCACGCAAGTTCAGTGCTTTTTCCCCATACCAAAAGTGCCTAACAAGCCTAAAGAAGTTTACACTTCAAAGAATACTATAATTTAATTTATTACGCATTAAATTTGTTTCTTTTATCCCTCGGGAACAGTACTTTTTCTGGATGGAAGGGACCCTATGTCCTGTTCTGTAAACCTGAAACACGTGTTTACAAAATTTCATGACGATCGGTCAAATAAACTCGCTTTGGCACTTATAATATCTTTTAAGTACATAAAGACCAGGTTCAAGTCTTAAAGCAACTTGGGCACTTTAGGTATGGGGAAAAGGCACTGAACTCGTGTGACTGTCACGCTCAAATACATTTCTACAGATATGTGTGTGTTTTCGTTTCTAACGTGCAGTCCTATGACTGATAGGTTTTTTTTTAAGATTAACAGCCTTTTTGAACTGCACGCATGTCAGTTGTGAGTCGATTAACGTACTTGATAATATACGTAGACATTAAGATCTGCCACAAGTTTTTACACCTTTTAGAAATTGCCAAGTAATGTGGTACTTTGGTCAATACGTAATTTCAACATTTTAACTTCACGCTTTAAAACGATGTCGTAAGTAACTATACTATTTAGATACTTAGGATAACTGTGGTTTGATGGGCTAAAGATTTATTTATTTCATGACTATCTTAAGCCCTCGCTTTTAGTTGCGTTAATGGCAGTTAATGGAAAAAAAATTGATTCTGTCACTTTAGGATGAAATTTGTGAAACCTTTAAGGAATATGGGATCATAGTGTATGTTATTTATATATATTTGAAGTACATAACCTTATTCGAGGAGAGAATATTTTTGTGGCTTTTTTAACATTTTATGGACAGTTCAATAATAGCGCATTTTCATACATCTTCTTTGCTATTAAGAATTTTTATTCTGTGAACTTTAATTAAACACAGAATTTATAAACTAAAAGTTCAATTGTGAAAGTCTTTGGAAAACCTTATATTTAGTAGTGAAAGACAACGTTTCAGAATGATGATGACTACATAGTACTTCGTTTTTATCACGCCACTGTAGCAGGACAACTATTAGTACCACGGGTAAGATAATAGTTCGTCCCGTACTTACCAAACCTATTTCCCCGTACCACGGGTAAAACCATAGTTGGTCCCGTACTTACCAAACCCTTAAACTGCAAAAAAGAGGTAATAGATATAGCCTATACTCCCAGCAACATAACGGGTATAAATAAATTATTAATTAATTGTGTTGCCAACCCTACAAAACTTTTAAGAATATAAATTCATTTTCTACAATTTTTTTTTAATTCATTGCGTACCTTAAAGGTCGCGCTTCGTACTTTTCTCCGTTGAGTGTATCCGATCGTAAAAATATCGTAAATATACAGTTGTTCGTTATGGGTTTTGAAATAAATACTTCTTGGTCAAATGTGTTCCATTTATAGACCATAGATAGGGAAAAAATTACAGTTTGAGTATAAACGTAATGAAATCTATGGTTATTTGATTTTTATGGTAGGCGTAAAATGGATGGATGTGTTGCATATTTTATTTTAGACGATATATATGACGCCATTAGTTAGTTATTCGAAATATTTGGGAAATTAACTACAACGACTACTTTTTAGGTTTTCGTACCCGAAGGGTAACCAACGGGACCCTATTACTAAGCCTCCGCTGTCCGCCTGTCTGTCTGTCGGCGGTTTGTATCTCATGATCCGTAATAGGTAGACAGTTGAAATTTTCACAAAATCTGTATTTCTATTGCCGCTATAACAACAAATAATATGCTCGATCTTAATTTCAACCTTGTACGATGATGCGGAACCCTTTATGCGCGAGTCCGACTCACACTTGGCCGGTTTTTATACTTACTTGACTCGCTTGTAGCCTCCGGGTAGTCCTAGAAATATACCTATGCGAGAATTGTATATGATAAAAATATACTTTATATTACAGGTACCTACAGATTTTTAACGCCTTTTTGTAACTTGTGTAAAACCTCTTGGGCTCACCTCATCGAGCACTTGGTAAAGTAATTATGTCAAAATTGAACAGACCAAACGGTGTTCCGTCAGGAGAGCCTATGGCCGAGGTCTCAGGTATGACCTAGGGACGAACTCACTAAACACCTGATAGACTTGATTACCTGTCGACACAACATGCAGTCTCAAAGTAATGAAAGGGAGCCGTGTTATGCTTTTTACTTCTACAATTTATTTAGTACAGTATTGAGAAAATGTCACAGGTTGTTTCTGTGCATAACTCTGACGATTGTTAACGATAAGTACATTATAGCCAATGCGACGATCGGCTCGTATCCAAGACATGCACGGGACATAATAATATTTTTGTATTTATGCACTGTCCGTGCACGAAACATGCACGAATACATACACAGGAAGTGTGAAGCTGATTGTCGAGTTGTAGATAATAAACGCTTGATGTGAACGGTTTGTTTTGGCAAACAGGAAATCTATTGGTGCGTACAGAGACAAACCCAGCGTGAATACTGTAAGCTGGGGTTCCAATGAAAGCGATTAGGCGATTGCATACTGTTAATACTGAAAAAAAACCACAACATTATATGGCATCATATTATCAGAATTTCTAATTTAAGTACTTTTGACATGGCAAATATATTAAAACTTTTTTTTTTTAAAGACACCTCCCGCATTAGGAATTACTTCTGTGTCGCGGGGGACTTTACAAACATACAAACAACGGACACAAAGAACACCCAGACTCGGGTGGGAATCGAACCCACGACCTATGGCATAGCAGTCAGGGTCACTAACCACCAGGCCAACAGGAGGAACTAGGTTTCTTAAAAAAATTAATACATAATTATTTTTTTTGGCTCGATTAGTGACTGATTATAGTCGCTATTAGTTTATTACAATTGGACTTTCTTTATTAAAAAAAAAAATCTTTAAACACCACCTTGCTGAGAAACAATGACTGCCGAGTGTTTGTAATAGGTTGAAATACATCAAATCGAATTTATTATTTATCACGGAAGCGAGTTGATATGAAAGAAATCTCTGCGAACTGAGACAAACTTCAGCCACTTGCCTTTGTATCTATTCATTATAGCGTTCGCTTGTAAGAAAAGAACACACCTCTTTCTACGAAATCGCTTTCAATATGACCGCAGTCTAATACAAATTAAAATAAACCACGCTTATTGTCATACGTTCCATGTACACCCCAGCCCACAGAGTAGCCATAACATAAACCTTGTAGATGAATCATGCTATGCTATTTGTATGGCGAACATCGTAAAGTCGCCACTCGCTTGTTCGTCATAAGTCGGGCTAGGCGGGGGGCTTGATAAGCCGGGGATTTGCATACACTGTGGCTTGACGAGGCTTGGTAGACTGCTGATAACGCAAGACCCTTTCTTATTAGTTTATTATTTGTTACATAGACAATTTATTGTGACTAGAATGACAAGTTTCGCTGTTTCTGATTGGTTTTTATGATCTTATGTGTTTTAATACCGTTGTTTTCAGATAGATACATAATCTCTTTACACACTTATGTAATATATGAAAAGAAGAGCTCTATAACTAATACAGATAAAAGCTAAACCGGCCAGAACTGAATTGAAGCCGCTTCGCTCGCTCTGTCATTTAATGAGTAGGTACAAGTTGATGAAATATTTTAAATAATAAAATAAATTTGAAATATACCGTGTTTATACAATGCTTGCTTGGTTACTGAAAATTCAAAGCTTCTAGTGAAGTGTCGTGTTAAATAAAACGCATCCGAACAGGTTAACGTCTAATTTATTAGTGAGTACACATTGAATGCATATAAATGGTAACTTACTTACTTACTTTGCTTAGCTTATTCTAAAAAAGGCATGGTTAATGTACTTAGTTACACAATACTTACTTCACTACACTAGTTTCATCCACAACAAAGTTATAGGGGTTCGAAAATGGCCTGAACTGCTTCGAGAAAAGGATGGTACGGCCGTGCCGCTTTTTTGCTCACCTTGGCGGGGGCACTGCCGCGCCTGTGCATATTTCGCTATTACGTAAAGTCACCCTCAAAAAGAAGTACGTGAACAAAGTTCCATAACATTTGTATATTCATTATGCCAAAATAACCCCGTCTCAAAAACCCTTCACCTAAAAAAAAGAGTTTGAGTTTCTTGAGTTACAGCTAAGAACACTCTCGTTTAAGTCATATTTCAAGGAAAAGAAACTAAATCAAAATCGGTGTATCTATATAAGAGCTGTGATGCCATAGACAGACACACAGATACACACGTTAAATTTATACCTCACACCCCTACATTTTACATCTGGTGTTAAAAACAATATGACTAAGTTATGTTACAGTATACCCCTTTAAACACATCATCGTCATCATATTAAAATCTCAATTATATGCCGTTTACGCTGGAAATAACTCTGTTCTAAAGACATCATCAATGAACGGTTTAAAGCAGCCTGCATCCATCAGCTTCATGTCACTTCTAAGCTAAGAATACGCTCGATCAAATAATAATAATAATTTGACGCCACAGACAGACAGACAGACACATACATCCTCTATAAACTTAGAATACCCCTCTTTTTTGCATTGGCAGTTAAAAATATATATTACTAGCAACCCGCCCCGGCTTCGCACGGGTACAAATTATACACCTAAACCTTCCTCATGAATCACTCTGTCTATTAGTGAAAACCGCATGAAAATCAGTGCAGTAGTTTTTCAGTTTATCGCGAATAGACAGACAGACAGACAGACGCGGCGGGGGACTTTGTTTTTATAATATGTAGTCATTTTGAAGGTATATCAAACTACCGATATGGCGTCCGCCGGTTCCATGAACTTCTAATACACTCGTAAACTCACAATTCAAAACTCGACTACACTAACCAAGTAATAACTTGTCGTCTTAACTGTCAAGCATAACAGACCGTTTGCAACGGGCCTTACGTAGATATTATTTCTGGTTATTCGCTGTCAGACCTATGGGCTAAAGTTCACCCGCTCACTGACAATATAAACTGAAATCGGACTATTATTGTCAATGTTCAGCGTTACTTATGGCAGCGATGGACTTATTTAAGATAGTCAATCTGTAGGAAAAGGACTTATGTAACTGTGGTATTATTGTTTAGTTCTGTACAAAGTTGATCTAATTAAATAAAGCTGATTTGTAAATTCGGCTTTAGAATGTCCACTGAAAGAACGATGCATTCGGTCTTCCATCCCCTTAGGCCATTGAATTCCTGACACTTTGACCAGCTCACAGATCCATGTACTGCAAAACGTTTATTGGAAAAAAGATAATTACGTAGAAAGAAATAGTTTCATCAAACTTTAGAACAACATAAAGTTTTAACGTGATAATCAAGACCAAAATTTTCTTCAATTAGGAATCGGAATCGTAGGAATTTTTCAATTGTCAGAAGTAGGAGTCAGTCAGTCAGTAGTGAAGCTAGTCACCAAGTTCTAATACGTAGATCCCATAAAAAAAAATAGGCAAGAAATTTCAAGGTCACTCTTTCTCAATGTTTTTTTTATGTATTTGGTTAAATTGCTTATGAATTATATGTGAGGACAATGTAAAACAATTTTAATGACTTCGAATATTTTTTTTTCGAGCGACGTCAATGAAGACAAATACCCATATACAATAACAAAGCTACTATATTTCTAAGCCTTTCTGCTCCTGCGCATTCCCCATCCGATGAAAGCACCCATCGGTTACCGAAGCTTAGCATTAAACGACGATTCAACAGTGGGTAGCACTTTGAGTAATGCTCTGCCAAAGGATTATCTTAAGCAATAACAGTTCCTGAGTGACCGTGCTTCCTAGATCGGCCATTTTGATATATGATCTGTGTTTGATGGGGCAGGTTGATATGTTGTAAATGGACTCCGTATGAGTGTAATGGCTTTATGATGTTTGGCTAAAAGTGTTGATTACTTTTAATTGTAAGTATGTAATAGTAGTTTAAGTGGTTCGCTAAAAGTCATTGTGTTCAATGTTGTAGTTTTTATGCGACATGACACGCACACATACACACAGAAAGTAATTATTAATGTCAATAACAGATAGTAATTGTGAGTCTGGGAGTCTCTTTATTCATTGTAAGGAAGACAGGGTGGGTAAAAAAGTTATGTGGAATTGTTTCCAATAATTGTGCAATCCTAACACTGGACGACGCTAATGTCAGGTTTGTTCACTACTTCTCGCAGAATGGAATGAGTCCTTTAGTCTTAGAAAAATAGTACCTAATGTAGGCTTTTTTACCGACTTGATCGGGTTAAATAAATATCCAAATTTATTGACATGCAGTAAATTATAAATGTGACATAAACTATTTATATTTTTGGCAAGTATGCACATGACTCATACCTGACTGCCAAGTTTTAAAATACATGTCATGAAATACCTCTTTAAAAAAAAATTTAATATGTCGATATTTTAATTTTTTTTTTTACTTATTTCTACTGTAAATACAATAAAATCAAGACTGCCTTATTTCCACGTTCAAATCTTTAGATGCTTTAGCATTCCTTAGTAAAAAGAAAATTATCCACCATAACACGACTAATTTACGTTGGGCTGAAAATCATAAAAACGAATAAAGTATCAATAGAACTAGAATTACGGAGTTCCTCAATAAATGTAAGCTAATCTATTCAGTTAAGTGTCGAGGTTTTTTAGAGAAATTACATACAATAAACGTGGTAATTATTATTTTATCTTTAGAAATTGGTAAAGATTCTTTGTATGAATGTCATCGAAATAAATCGCCTCCCGGCAAAAAAAGTGTCATAATACAAAAACAGCTATTTCGAGAAGACACGACTTTTATGCCTGTGAATTGAACAAAACAGCTAAATAATAATAAAATAATAATGATGTTTTTACAGCTAACCAAATGCAACATTTGCTATTCAATGCTATAAAAATGTTAAACGTACCTAACATGTGATATGACACTTTTTTGTGATATGACATTTTTTTGTTGCCGGGAGCCGAAATGTTATTTAAAATTTCACCAAAAATGTTTCAAGGATTTTTTTTATATTCCATGGTCCTGTCCCGTGGCATTAATGAGCGCTGTGCATATGCACATAATGCAGCATTAACAAAACACTCACATTATTTTTTTTTTTATGGTTTAGGGGGCAAACGAACTGACGGGTCACCTGATGGTAAATGACTACCGCCGCCCATGGGCACCTGGAACTCGAGAGTCACAAATGCGTTGCCGGGAGACGGGAGAGGGGGATTAGAGGGGAAGAGAGGGGAAGGACGGGAAAAGGGGACAGGGCAGGGTTAGGGCCTCCGGGAACCTCACTCACGGCGAAAAGCAATGCAATCATTGTTTCACGGCCGGTTTTCTGTGAGGCCGTGGTATCGAGCCGAGTCGAGCCAGCGCATACGTGCCGAAGCATGGCCCTCCCACGTAAAAGTCACATTTGTAAGTGTTGTGTTTTTGTGGAATTTTTGTAACAGAGTCGAAAACGTTTATATACAGGGTGTTACAGAAAGGTGTGATCATATTCGAGGGTCCTATAGTAGATCCCGTGATATATCGAACTCTTCCTTTTGGCTACCGATTACAATGATGGCTGTTAATATTAACTGCAAAGTAAGTCATTATAAAGTTCTAATAGCAAGCGGATATTACGATGATATCGAAAATATGTTCACGGCGTAATATGCCCGCTTTATCCAGATGCTTTAAACAAGATATCTGCCAAGCGCTCTGATTTTAATACCGCGATAACGCTTTTAGTCACATTTTTAACAGCAATTTGTTGCTTTACTTGTAAATTAAGATATCGGTACTGGTTTTGACACGTTTCCATTTTTTTTTGCTTGTTTCGTGGTTGTCATGAAGTATATAGGCTGAACAGGTTACAACGTAACATGTCCGCTATTTGGCCACCGATTTTTTTATTGGTTTCGAATAAAAACTTTCGTGCATGGTATTCATATTAATTAAAGATACACCACCTGTTTATTTCGAATTCTTTTCGACCCAACGGGGGTCCTTGACAAGGAGTGAAGCTACCTACAGCGTCGGTTGCAGGCGCATGTAGTAAGGCGCGAAACTAGTCGGGCATCCCCGAAATACACACGTGAGTAAAACCTTATATCATTAACTAATATTTTATAATACTAAAGTTTTCGTTTTACAAATATAAAACATAAATAACAGTCCTACAAAGTATATGTAACTTTATTATTTAACCATAAGAAAAAAAAAGATTTAAAAATAATTTAGTTGCTTTGGGGTGAAAGATGGTGACATTCTATTGTAAAAAAAGAAAAAAATCGACAAGTACTAAGCATATTTATATATATATGAGGGGCAGTATTGAATATATTCTTCTTCATAATTCTGTATTTGCAGTATCGATCAGTGTAAGTCGATCGAAAATTCGAGAATCGAATGCTAGTAATCTAGTAAAATATGCTATCAAGTATCTCGTTCAATAATACCAATTTAAGGGACCCTTAAAGTATTTGTGTCAACGACTGTACAAAGCCTTTCGACCAATATTCGATAATCAACGTCTAAAATAACGAGACGAATCGATTGAATCGATTTCCTTTTGATTCCGATCTCTTATCGATTGCGAGCTGATCGGATCGCTCAATCGGTGGTCATTGTCAACGGTGTATCGATGTGACATCTTTAATGCATAAACTATTCAAATTTACACCTTAACACAACTGGAGAAGGCTCTTGCATAGTCATAGTCATGAAATGAATAAGACTTAACGACAGCTATGATATTCAAATTTGATTCTTATTTCTATATAATAAAAGTCATAGCTTCTTTTATCTGTTTGAATAAAACCTCTTTGGTATTGAGAATTGCGTCCGTTAATTAGTGTCATGTTCTTGTCACATCAACGCCCGCATTCGAAAATTAAAAATATGTCGATATTTTTAATTTTTTTAAAGAGATATTTCATGACATGAATTTTAAAACTTGGCAGTCAGGTCTGACTCATATGCATACTTGCCAAAAATATAAATAATTTATGTCATATCGATAATTTACTGGGTGTCAATAAATTATTTTCTTTTGTACGTCTGCGTGCCTGAGAACTCTCTATGTCGTATGTGGAGTCTTTAAATTCACATTGGCTTAATATTATGTTATTTTTTATCTTTTAGCAAAAAGGACGTTTAAGATTGTCCTGTCAATAATGTTTGCAAGGATAACATAATTTTATATTGAAAATATAAATATTTTATTTTCTGAGGAATCCTTTGAGACGGTGGATTGCAGTTTAAATGGTTCAGTATAAACCTTTTAATATTACACTAAGTATTTAACTTTAGTATTTCAGACTCGTTTCTGGTTTTTATACTATTTTTATATTACAATTAAACCCCAAGGGGGTACTTACGTATCGACACGATCCTAACAAATTTCCTACAATAATAATTTTCAAAACAGTCGAACAATAATAATAATAACTTGACACATCTTACACACGGCCGTTTGATCCCAAACTAGGCAGAGCCTGTACTATAGTAACCAGACTGCTGATAAACATTAAATTTTAAACTTTCGCGCTCCATGATATAATTACGTATTTATACGGGAATTAACGCGATCACGAAAAGGTATTACATACCTCTGAATTGCCTGACATTTCGACCAGGTTGCACTGGCCGTGCACACATTGGGCAATTCAGAGGTATGTAATATCTTTTCGTGATCGCGTTAATTCCCGTATAAATGCTGATAAACATACTTATATATTTCTAAATATGTGTGTAACATATTATAGATAAATTAGACCCAGATACAGAAAAAATATCGTGCTCATCACACAATTATTTGTCCTGGCAATCAGGGTCACTAACCACTAGACCAACAGATTGAGTAAAAAACTTACATACAATCAATTATTTCAATCGTTCTATAATACAAAAATAGTCCCTATATCAACATTAAATAGCATTTCATTAACCTGACCTGCTTAGCTATTGTTTACCCTCCCCAATCCATCATCATAAGCAATATCCTATTATTTCCTATTGCCTTCCCTTCATGCCTACCTTCCCCTTACAATAGACTCCCAATTTTCCCATCTTTAAAATCCCAAAGTGCCCGGTTGGTGGCAATAAGCAAAATGTGGGCGTTTGATATGCCTTTGCCTACCTCTTCGAAAATACCCGTGAAAGCTAGGTATAAGTATACATCACACATAAAATATTTTTTTTGAAGTGAAAACTTCTTTAGGCACGTTAGTGCACTTTTGCTATGGGGAAAAGCACTGAACTCGTGACCCTCACGCTATTTATACATTTATAGATCCACAGGATGGCGCTAATCTAAACATTGAGTTCTGTCAGCTCTTTATTAATTAATGTCACAAACCTGCTAATGTGACGTTTTAAGTTCGTCGTTTCATTTAAGTTTTCACTTCTGTCGGCAGTCCCATGACTGCCTATTTTTTTTTTATAAAAATCACAAGTTGCTGGTCTTATTGATAACCCCCCCTGGTAAGGCGGTTACGTTGGGGTGGGTCGACACCTGGCAGAGTTCACTGCCACTTGAACGCAAGCTGAAGATAGCCTTCATTACGGTATTGTGCATTGATTGATTTGACGTTCAACGAAATTTTGGTTCCGGTACGATTCAAAAACCGAACTTGTATCTATACTTTAGCTACATTGTACAGCGTAATAATTAATATTTGTCCTAACCCTGGTAAAATAAAAAATATCGATAACGTAATTACATGACACGCTCCACAATATTTATCTAACTCTCCCAGGAGGGCACTAATCTTTATAGAAAATAATAAACCAACACGATAATAATCCAGAGGCCAATGAGCTTACAAACACACTAACAAAAATCACATGTCAATGCACATTCGCATCAAGAAAGACTATATCACTGCCGACACTTAATAACCAACGTAAATGTAACATATTTCATAACTTAAAACTATTCAAAAGTCAACTTTATAGTAATACACATAGAGTTAAATTGGATAAAATGGACAACACTTGTAATTTTGTCGTCACAAACCGCTGAAACTCGATGCGATGTAGCTAACACATTCATATCTAATATTTATAAGTAATCAGACAAGCTTTTACATATTTTACTTTGCTTACTTTTTGAAATAACTGTTCATTAGTAATTAATAAAATAAAGATATTTAAGAAGCTACCAGCAAGATCTTATTCCGTGATTTAAGCTTTTAATCTTTCCTGAATTACTAATATACCAAGATTCGGGAGAACTGTTTGTAAGAAGATATTACTACATGGTAGCTATAACGACTTGTTTTTTGAAGTAAAAACTTCTTTAGGCACTTTTGGTACGGGGAAAAAGCACTGAACTCGCGTGACCGTCACGCTCAGATGACAGATGTGTCAGTTACATTTTCACTTCTGACGTGTAGTCCTACGACTGACAGTTTTTTTTATATTTCTAGTGGTGAGGTGGGGAGTGTTTGAAATTCGAACGTAATTCATGACATTTGAATTCTATTGAAGTTCTATTGCCAAAGAGTATAATCACATATAACTTACCTTTTTAATTAATCGTAACATTTACTTTTTTAATACCTATTGTTCTATTACGTCACCGATGAGCTGGTACGTAGATACACAAAAAGGTCATAAGTAAACAGGCGTCAGTCCATAAACTTGGTATACTAGCTAGTTTGCTAAGTTTATGCGTCAGACTATTACGTGTTTGAAGCCGGCATGCAGCAGAATGTACCTACATACGTAAGCAATAATGTACTAAAGTTAACTTTGAACTATGCCTGTCTTAGAAAAAAGAAAAAAATATATTTTCGGACATTTAAGATACACAATATAGGTAGCAAATTACAACTTAAGAAGAATTATTTTATCGATACTAGCACTGATAGCAATACACTTCAGTTAAAGTGTGTTCAGACCCCATCTGTCTATTTAACATCTACGTCAAAAGTGAAAAAAAAAAAAATTCGCTCTTTAAAGCGTCAGGCTTAAATAACCGCCCACGGAAACTATCTTACAATAATCATAATAACTTTTTAATGTTTTTATACATAACTAGCAACCCGCCCCGGTTTCGCACGGGTACAAATTATACACCTAAACCTTCCTCATGAACCACTCTGTCTACTGGTGAAAATCGCATGAAAATCCGTTTAGTAGTTTTACAGTTTATCGCGAACAAACAGACAGACAGACGCGGCGGGGGACTTTGTTTTATAATGTGTAGTGATAATATAAAAATCGGAACTCAGAAATTAAGATAGATAAGTGACCAATGATTTTATGTAACTTTAGCACCTGGTACCTGAAAATTGGCCGCCGTTCCAAGCTAGAAGGTATGCATACCTTCAGAGTCTCTACTAATACTACTGATTGCGACACGTTTTGTTCGTCAGAAAATAAGTAAAGTCTTTTGGCTCTGGGATCTTGGTCTACTACAATGAGGAAAAAGAACTTGTACATATATTTATATGTATTAGGTATATATAAACTAGTTACCACGTTTTAATGATATGTACAAACGAATTATGATAATAAGCTTATGCATAATTCATTCCTGTAAGTAGACTACTTCCTTTGCTGATTGGCTGTTACCACCACACAGTAGTTTTTACGAATATAACGGACCTGCGCATACGCGTGTGTAATAAACCAGACAGTCAGTGGACGTAATTGACAATTTGATCTTGCTTTTATAATTAATTTTATGTCATTTCAATTAATGTTAAATACAGTATGGTATATAAAACGTTTGGGTTTATTATAGACAGTTTTATTGCTAATATGGAATACTTATTTGTGACTGTACTGTATTTTATGCAATTCTCAGCAATAGCATGGTGTCTAAAAATGCGCCCCATTGGCGACAGGTTTAAGAAAGTGTAATTTGCGATGGTGTGAGTTAGTAGAGAAGATAGTGTGGGTATGATACACCTCTATTTACCCCTAATGAAACATATAAAATAGCCAGTTATTGTAATGTATGCAAGTTATCTAGGCGTCGTTATCAAACAATTCTTAAAAACATTTAATATTTTTTATGGCCAGCAGTGTATTGTCATACTTCAACTCGGTTATCTTTATTACAATCAGTAGTTATTAAAAAAAAACTGTAACATCGTATGTCAATATAAAATGTACAAAATAATGTCGTCATTAAAAATGAAAGTAATCACTTCCCGAAAGCGTCATACCCAAAATGTTATTGGCCCTGACGTCATAAGCGCCATGTTGTGTCGTACAAAAACTGTGTGCCTGCGCACATGATCCAGTCATGTCTCGAAGCCTAATTGGGTGGTTCGGTCGCCTCGCCATTTCATTGGACAAGGGGCGGCGCGTAATTATTTTAATAACCCCACCCCCTTTTTAATTAAAGCCTGTTGCACACGTAATGTGACTTGAGGTTACAATTTTTTTTACGTGACTCGGGTTTCTTATCTGTAGTGGTTTGTGGTGATAGCGTGTGAGACTCAGTATGAGAAATTATATGATTACTTTTTATACAAGCAAGTTGCAAACAAGCATACCGTGATACTACTCACTAGTAGGAGACAATAATGCAATTCTGAAGGTTAGTTTTTTCCAGTTGAGCAACTCTAATGTAAACAGAAATCTTTTCCTACTGCCCTATCTTCTGCGTAATTAGGTGTCACACCGATCATACAACTGAACTTCTGATAGGCTAATTAAATCCAATACTTAGGGCAAACACCCAATAAAAAAGGAGTATCTAATGATGGCTCGTGTGTCATAACTATGCGTAGATCCGCAACATTTATTTGATTGCGATTGGCTCACTCACTGTACCACGGTAGGTGTCTGACCGATAAACAGCCAATCATATATTTATTTTTATGTATATTACAATATACCTACTTATTCTTGTTTTGTCGTCTGTTTGTTAGTTATCTTTTTACGACTAATGATCGTATGATCGTATATGATCGTATGATTGTAATTAAATTTTTCAAGGAGATAGATTATATCCTGGGACAGGACATAGACTACTTTTTATCCCGAGATAAATTTGAATTTTTACGCGAACAAAGTCACGGCCAACAGCTTGTTTTTTATAAAATAAATTAAAACTAAAATAATCCCATCAAATTAAGGACATCCAAGTTGAGAACATGAACTATCAGTTTACAAATTACTTCGAGAAGTAATATAACTTTATTCATGTAATAAGTACTGAAGAAAATTCATCCACGAAGGAAATTGTAATGATACTGAGAATTGACAATTTGTCAAGACACTTTTAGTATTACCTCAAGTAATTTAATGGCTGACATACAACTTTATACTTGCTCTTTGAGGTACGAATATATCGGAGTAGTGATGAGATAGAGGTGCGGTATCTTATCCTCAAGTTATACCCGTTTAAAACACGCTCACATTAATTGGAAAAAATTATATGAATTTTATTGAACTAGAGATAGCGTGGTGGTTGAATTTCGACCATGGTTTTTTTCATTGACCAGTATAACTTGAGCTGTCATTGTATAGATTTACCTACTTACTATTACAGGTAATCACATATACTGGACGCGTGTAGTTACATTAAGTCGTTTTCAAGTAATTTTTAAAGTTGTAAGACATATTGTTTAAAAACTGGCCTGTTGGTCTAGTGGTTAGTGACCCTGACTGCTAAGCCAGAGGTCGTGGGCTCGATTCCCACCCAGGACAAATAATTGTGTGATGAGCATGATCATTTGTTCTGTGTCTGGGTGTAATTTACCTATAATATGTATGTATTTAGAAATATATAAGTATGTTTATCAGCAGTCTGGTTACCATAGTACAGGCTCTGCCTAGTTTGGAATCAGACGGCCGTGTGTGACATTTGTGAAGTTATTATTAATTTTAGCTTTCTGTACTTTTCTATATATAAACTGTAAATATTCCAAAATTCACGTTACTACGTTCGCGAAATTTTTTTAAAAAGGGGTACAAGGAATTCTCTTTACGTATTAATATAATGATTAATCAATGTATTTCAACGCTTTGTAGAAAATTTTATTAATTAAAAAACATGATTAATGGTGAACCGAATAAAAAAGTAAAAGAGTCCCACTATCCATCTCATTCATCATCAGATCATCATTACCAAGCCCACGCTGGACTCGTCAAAACAAATCATATGAGTCCAAACTCGAATGGTTTACTAGTAGCCACTGAAGAGTTCCATTTACCTCGTGGGTCCCTCATCAGATCAGTTCCAAGGTGCCAAATTATAGTATTGTCATCTAAACTACATATACATACAAAGTTATACATCGTTACGACAATTAGAAGTAGGTTAAAATTTAGTCCCAAGATTTATTTAAATAGTAGTTGGTTACAAATGATAATCCAGGAATGTTCAAGTGTAGACTGAATAGGTTTCTCTTGGATAGACGTGTACCATCTTCGTCTTCATCATCACTTTCCATCAGGTGAGTTGGAAGAAGCCTATTTTATTTCACAATAAAAAAAATTAAGCTAATAAAAGAATCATGAAGAAAAAAGAATCATCTCTCCTTTTGCCTATAAGGATCTTTAAACACAAGAAGGACTATTTACAAACTTTGCCACAGTGTAGTGCACAACCTACGTCACGACCTACGTCATGAAAATATGTAACCATGGATGTTATAGCGATTAATAACTTATTAATATATCAATAACATAATGGTATAAAATCTGTATAATTAATGTCTATATAAAAAGAGTAGATATCTAAGTATCCGTGTTCTAGAGCACATAGTACAAGCTCTGCTTAGCTTGGATCTAGATAGTGCTGTGTAATATTTCGCAAGATATTACTATTTAAATATATAAAAAGCCATTGTAATTTCAAGAACTATGTATGATATCTTATTTTTTATATTTTTACTTAGAAGATTGATCTGACGTCTGATATACATAAATAGTTACAATAACGATACTATATCGTTATTCCAGACTACAAAGTATCGTTATATAAAAGGTTACTTATTGCACTGATGATTGAACCCACTTGTTTGTTAAGTATCTGGTTTTTTTATTGAAAAGTGAAGACTCGTGCTAATTAAACTGGCATTCCTCTTCTTGGAGATAATTTAATGAAGAAATCGATCTCAAATCATATGTATGTGAATTGAATCCTTTACGAATTAGTGTGTAGACCCATTATCTTTTTATAGGTAGATATACCGTTAAATTTTATGATTGCACAAGAAATTGTTAAGTATTTAATATAAACCTAACTTAAATACCGTTGTGTACGTAAAATATTGCAAATGTTCATGTGTAAATGAAGGCTGGGTTCAGAAATTTAATACGTTCCAGTTTCACAGTGAAGTACGTACGTGCGAAGTTATAATAATGGTATTATAACGTTTATATTGTTTCAGTTATAATGATAACTTCTATAGCTATGGGAGGGGAATTGCAAGGTGATTGGTTGGTTCTTTAGTTCAAGTTGAACCGGTTAACTTTCAATCGAGTGGTTGCTGGTTTGAATACACTACAGAAATGAAGTAGAAAAGACACTTTGGATCAAAAATAGTTTCAGCATTGTTGGTATTTTTTTCATGGTGGTGATTAGGGTAACGCACACATTAGAAAACTATCTATTTTAAACTTCTTCACAATAACTTATTGCATAAAAAATATACAATCTCGCACGTGAGCGCATAGCCTTATGAACGCACTGCGCCCGTGCAATTGATCTTACACGGCATCTCTGGGCCGGGTGTGGTCAGATGCCAATGGTTACGATAACCATTAAATTGTGGTTGTTGGACGGATGAACTTACAGTCAGGTTTTGGGACACCAGTATCATACCATAATTTACTTCCCCATACACCCTTATAATGGCAGAAGTGTAATTAGCTGACGGTGAATGTATTATTGGACATGGTAAATTAATATTCAATTAATTTTTGTACATACTAGGTTTACTCCCCGGCTTCGTTGTCGTAAAAAATATATTTCCATCCCTCGGGAGCAATATGTCCTTTTTTTCTGCATGAAAACAGCATGTGTGTCAAATTTCACTCACTTATCTATACTTAATATTATAAGAAAAAAAGAGTATGTTTGTTTGTTTTATATATTATAGGGGGCAAACGAGCAGACAGGTCACCTGATGGTAGTGACTACCGTCGCCCATGGACACCTGCAACTCAAGAGTCACAAGTGCGTTGCCGGTTGTATGGTTGAACGCGCTAATCTCAGGAACTACTGGTTCGAATTGAAAAATTCTTTTAGTGTTGGATAGCCCATTTGTCGAGGAAGGCTATAGGCTATATAACATCACGCTACGACCAATAAGAGGGGAGCAGTAACCATAAACGCAGGTGCCTTGTGTACGCACGTACTTACATACTTTTACACAGTAACTTAACAAATCTTTCATCTGTTCGATCTTTAAAAAATATACAGTGAACTTTAAATGACAAGAGCACACAATTTCCGAAACATAATTACATATTAGTATTCTAAGAGTTCATTCCCATGGTATTTGTCTATCTGTGACGAGCATTCTAATGAACTTTACGACATGGGTCTTCCCACAAAGTCAAGGTCGTTTTATTGATATTTAACCATTGTCTATGCTACAGTAGTAGACTATGAATTAAGCTTAAAGATTTTTCTATTTTATTTTGTGTAACTTTGTTGGCAAACAGGCACACGGACGGACGGACGGACGCCCCCGTCCTAGCGATAGCGATACCTATAAATATTAACCTCTGGCTAACAATGGTGTCAATTCTGTTGTATTACTCTCTTGACGATAATTGACTAAATTTTCTTCATACAAAATGTAAACCTTGTCTACTTTGAAACAAGGTCTTATTTCAAATTTAAACAAGTAGGTAACATATGTCGCTATCGAAATAAGCAATTTATTTGTCGACTAAAGTCTGACACCCTTAAATCAACTTTAATACCGCCGCGTACCTACTACATACCTATCGCCACGTAGCGAGAGCCGCTATCCGTTGAATGCCATCTCTTTTGCTCCATGTTTTTAGTAAGCGTCTTCGTAGGTGTCGATTAAAATAACATACATCTTAGTTCGTTTTGAACAAGTTTTTAATACGGCAATTATAAGGCATTTGAATAAATGGGGACTCTCGCTGCGTGGAAATAAAGTTGAGTATATGTTGACAGGTTTTAGTGAAATTTAGTGGCGCTAAGAAATCGATACCAGTAACAAATAGACCTTGTTGCGAAGAAGACAGGGTTGATTTCATGTGAAGAAATTAAGTCAGGTTTTAGTTTAGTCGAGTGTACAATAGAATCGGGACCATCTAACATCACCTTAAATACAATATTGCACTAGCAGTGCTTTTCAACTGTTGTACTTATTCTGTGACTCTCAAAAGAAAGACAACCATTTATTCGGCTCTCATACAAAGGCATGCATATCCATACCAATATTGTAAAGCTGAATTTGTTTGTTTGGTTGAACGCACTAATCTCAGGAGTTACTGGTTCGAATTGAAAAATGCTTTTAGTGGTGGATATCCCATTTGTCAAGAAAGGTTATAGGCTATATAACAACAGGCTATGACCAATAGGAGCGGAGCAGTGACCATAAATGCAGATGAAACTGTTATGCATAATGAGGATAGACTTTAAATCCCACTAATATTATAAATGTGAAAGTTTGGATGGATGGATGGATGTTTGTTACTCTTTCACGCCAAAACTACTAAACCGATTGCAATGAAACTTGGTATGTAGATAGCTGGAGACCTGAATTAACATATAGGTTACTTTTTATCCCGATATTCCCACGGGATCGGGACTTACGCGGGTGAAGAGCTCTCTAACATTTTAACGCTTAAAATATTGAAGCTAAATAAAAAAAAAGAAAAGTGATGAAATGGCTTCTGTATAAAACTAAGTACTCAAAAAAGCAAGCGTGCATGGTGCCTATAAACAGTCACAACACGGTGTCATTAATAGGTGGTATATTTTTTTAATATTTTGCGACTTGCATCGGACGTAATCGCGGTCCTATATTTGAAGAGCGGTACCTTTTTGTTGACCAGAAGTTTTAATCGCATTGAACCGATCATGATTATGATCGTGGAATGCCCAGATGTGTCAAGTATGACCTTGAATTAGACTTGTGGGCACACTAAAGGTTACGTGCACACGTCTAAAAGGTAACTAGCTAACTAACTAACTAAGCCAGCTAACTAACTATAAAATTTAATCAATTAACTAATTTAATTTATTGATTTACAACTGTAAGGTTCTTTCAATGTTTACACATGACACATAATGTTAGAATTCAATTTCTCACGGCCGTAACATCTCTAGCAGAAACCCAAGAGCATTCCACAATTGTTCTGAGAGTTTGTAATCTTGCTTAACCGCGTATAACTAATCTAAAAACCAGAAAAAAAAGAACAAAAGAATCCAAAAGGCATCAGCTCAGTGTAATGGAGATCACGTACTCTCAGATCTCTGATTACACCTCTCGCTTTAATTTACGACCGTTATTTGAGTGCGAGCGAGATGGAATTAATAATGGTCTAACCGCAACCCGAGCTATCATTAGGTGGTATTCCATTTGTGAACGCTGTGTTCCTCGGATGTTGAATGGTTAAAGAATTTTAGTACTTTACTAGACACGGTGTCTCAACACTGTGCATGAGTTTCGGGGATTCGAGAGGTAGTTATAGTGGCGGAAACCGTAGTACGTTGGTGGTGTAATGGCGGCCGTACAATCGTAAGAAATAAATGAATTTTCCCTTTTTTTTTCTCTCAAGCCTCAAATTGGTTTTTATGTGTTTTCTTTAAGATTTTTCGAGACAATTGCTAGTGGTTTGTGTTATTATGTATAATTTAATCGGTTGTTATCGGTACTGCGTTTGTCAATGCGTGACGTCATTAAGGTTAACTACGATGGCAATTGTTTCCTCCGTCGAGGCTGTGAAAAAAATGATGAATATAATGATGAAGATTATCGGAGAAAAAATAAATATCGGTAATGATCGATCGTTGTATGTACAGTCGGCAACAGAAGTGCTAGGTGTGGGTAGCATAGTATTTTGTGAAATTTTTTGTCGCCACATCAAAAACTCGTATTTAATTAACAAAAATAAGGGCAAACTATAATAGACGATAAAACAGTTTACTATTTAATAAAAACGAGTTAATAGACATTTTTATTACTAGTTATACCGGTAGCGGCACGCTATTGGTCGGCCTGACAAATCGACAGATGTCGGACAATGGTGGGGACAAATAAAAAGGTTAGGGGTGCATTATAAGGAGCATAACGGACTTAAGTCCTGATCAAGGTACGAACAACATCGCGGTTACGGTTATTTAGCGAGTTTCATAGTTTATAGCTATAGCGGTAAGGTTGTTGCTAACATACTTGAGTGTGGACCTTATGACATTATAAAAATATGTATACCTGATCTCCTTTATCAGGTACTGAAAGATAATCCGACCACAGTCATCTAATCTATATCTATACTAATATTATAAAGCTAAAGAGTTTGTTTGTTTCGTTGAACGCGCTAATCTCAGGAACTACTGGTTCGAATCGAAAAATTATTGTAGTGTTGGATAGCCCATTTAGTGAGGAAGGCTAGAGGCTATATAATATTACGCTACAACTAATAGGAGCAGAGCATCACTGAAAAATGTTGCAAAAACGGGGAAAATTTACAAACGCGGACGAAGTAGCGCTGGTCAGATATCCTACTTCCTACTTCCTACTAATATTATAAATGTGAAAGTTTGGATGGATGGTTGTATGGATGAATGGATGTTTGTTACTCCTTCACGCAAAAATCTCTGAACCGATTGCGATGAAACTTGGTATGTAGATAGCTGGAGACCTGGATTAACGCATAGGCTACTTTTATCTCGATATTCCCACGGGATCGGTACTTACGCGGGTGAAACCGCGGGGTGCTGCTAGTGTTTTATAAGGGAATTGAGAGAGTCAAATGCTGCATGTTTATGTAAATGAGTACCACGAAATTAGCAATTTGATTTTATTATCCTACACTGCTTAGGACACAAAGTATCATATTAATTCTTAAACCCCCCCTCTTGACCCCAAATACTAAATATAACTGCTACGACTGTACTATAATTTAATCGAATTTCAACCGTTTATAGTTGATTGACATGAAATTATGTAGTCTCTTAAGGAATAAATGTGCGTACGCGCAACTTGAGATGAAAACCTACCACTTTTATTTTCTGATAAGAATCAAAATTAATTGATATAATCCTTCGTAAGACATCAGTAGCACAATACACTTATTTAACTTGTCATTTTGCAAGCTTTAACTTACTGCAGACATCATTCATGCAAAACTTGAACTATGCCGACAATACATTGCAAACACAGATTTGTACTTTCTAAAATGAATTACACTCAAAATTGAATCTTACTGCTTTAGAATAAGGTTTTACCATATTGTTATGTAGGTTTTGAGGTACACAGAAATGCAGTATTTCATCCTTATTGTAGGCTGTCATAATAATCTCCTTTAACTTGTTATCGTATTGCGAAAGAGTCAAGTGCACTTGTAGTACATACGCCACAGTGCTAACACTGTGAGATTCGCTTAGACGTGAATATACCAGTTGATAAATGGATTGATAATTCAGTATACAGTATTTAGAGGGCCCAGATTTGAACAGCCAATTTGAGTTACAAGAATTTATGGTACAAACGAGCAGACGGGTCACCTGATGGTAAATGACTACCGCCGCCCAAGTCAAGAGTCACAAGTGCGTTACCAGCCTTTAAAGTGGGAGTAGGGGAAGGGGAAGAGATGTAGAGGAGGGGAGAGGGAAGAGTTAGGGCTTACGGTAACCTCACTCACTCGGTGAAAAGCAATGCAAGCATTGCTTCACTGCCGATTTTCTGTGAGGCCGTGGGATCAGTCCGGTCGAAGCATGGCACTCCCACGAAAAACTTATCTTCTCTTTCACTTCCTCGTAATTTTTTTTATTCCCGAAGTACTTGATTGACGTTTATAGGCTTGCACCCTATTACGTGAGTGAGACCATATTTTTGTTGGTAAAATGTGGTTGTTTCATACGTCTGTGGCTACCCCTTTTCCAAATAGATTCTACTGTTATAAATGTAATTTTATAGAAGGTACTTGACGTCCCCATGAACATTCGGTGACCATATTTACCAGCAAAAATACAACGCTAATGCAAGTAAGCTAGTTAGGCATACTTGATCAGTCAGACATAGCGGTTTGTGCAGACGTCTGCTGTGGGCTACCATCTAATCTCAGAGGATGAAACCGTGACGGTTTCCACACATCCATACCTATGTTAACAAAATACTAAAAATAATAAACATTTAAAAGGTAAAAATATTCAATGACGTTAAAATGATACATAGAATTGAAAGAAAATAATGAAGAAAAAAGAAAAAAATTAATAAAAAGTATAAAATTGATATAAAGAGAGAATGGGATGAGATTACTTAAATAAAACACATTTAAATTAACTGAAACCTGTTCATTGATGCGGTTTTTTTATACTGTGTTTTATTTTCTGTGGAAATTTCTTGTTTCAATTATTGTGTTTTATTTGTAAATTGAACGTATGAAAATGCAATACACAATATGTATATATATTATATAAATAAGTTAATAAGTATTTCCTTAGAATTTCAAAGCGTTATATTAAATGATTGGTTTATAATAATTTTGAATACAATAGTACCAGTAGAGTCCTTCGTTAAAGTTCGTATTCCCGAAGATAACTGAACGCATTTTTAATTTGAAATCGTTATAGCGTTAATAAGTGCTATCATAAAAGTAGATGATTTTATTGGTGGATATTTTTATGGGATTACGATGGGTCCATCTTGGTTCCATGGCATCGAAGTTTACAACTTTAGTGATGTCAGTTTTTGAGAATATTTTAATTTAGTTTGAGATAGTACTTATTTATTGTACGTGTGTAGGACTAATTGTGGGTTCAGTGAAAATGGTTCAGTATTATCGAATTAAATGCAACACGATACATTATCAGCGTTTGGATGTACAGCATTAGGAAAAACATACAAACGATGAATGATAAAAAATAATAATAAGAACTTGAGACACACACGACCGTCTGATCTCAAACTAGGCAGAGCCTGTACTATGGTAACCAGACTGCGATAAATATACTTATATATTACTAAATACATACGTATTATAAATACATTACATCTTGATACAGAACAAATAAATCGTGCTCATTACATAATTATTAGTCCTGGGTGGGAATCGAAACCACGACCGCTGGCTTAAGAGTCAGGATCACTAACCACTAGGCCATCAGGCCCGACCATTAAATTGTGCTTCTCAAATACGGTCTCCTGTCATGTATTTCGGAAGTAGTTCTTCAATTGGGCGTTTCTCCCTGCCTTCTTTAAATTTATGCTCTCTACAACTTACTTATGTTCAAATGTCTGTATTTACATTTCTAAAAATGGCAATTTAATTAAGAAGTGATAGCAAAATGGCTATGAAGTATTGGACTTTCGATCAAGAGGTTGCGGGTTCGAATCCCACCCAGTGTACTACCGACGTAAAACCACTAATAACACCAGCATTTAGCTTTGCTGGAGGGGTTAACAAGAATACTACATCCATACATGTGTCTCCCACATCAGCCTCCGCGCCGTTTTTCTCGCTAAGTTGGGGTCGGCTTTCAGTCTAATTACGGTACGGCCGAATTTCGGTTTTACGTGAAGTGACTACTTATATCTTCCTCTTCCTATAGTAATATCCACGTGGCTAGTAGTTTTTCATAAAAAATATTAGGTATAACAATTTTTTTTATGATATAGCGGGCAAACGAGCAGACGGGTCACCTGATGGTAAATGACTACCGCCGCCCGCCTGGGCATGGGCACTTGCAACTCAAGAGTCACAAGAGTGCGTTGCCGGCCTTTAAGGTGGAATTAGGGCAAGGGGGAAAGAGGGGAGGGGGAGAGGGTAGGGTTAGGGCCTCCAGTAACCTCAATCACTCAGCAAAAAGCAATGCAATTGTTGCTTCACTGCCGGGTTTCTGTGAGACCGTGGTATCACTCCGGTCGAGCCAGCCCATACGTGCCGAAGCATGGCTCTCCCACGAAACTAATACTAAATATCAAGTTAGAATTTACAGACATTTATATCCTTCTCATGATATTATTTCTACAAAACAACATAACCTAGATCCTTACATATACGTAAGTTTGTGAGCAAAAATCTAGTCGTGATCTCAGAATACCGTGGGATAAGTCTTCAAGCAATGTATGGGAGGAACAATGAAAATTTAATATTTTGTCTCACAATGCCATGTCTAAACAGGTCGGTACTATGCCATAGTATCTTATTGATAATGTATGTTTTATATTGACGCAGATCAGGAAACAGTGGATGTGGCAGTTTAGATATTTCTCTAGGTACTTTTGTTTGGAGTTAGTTGCAATGATTTAGAAATGTAAATATGCCATTATTAAGAAATAGAAGTACCTGGGACATCCTAGCACTATATGGACTAAAATCTTCTTCAAAATTATCTTTACAGTCGTTGGATGGAAGAGTGCCAGACATTTATTTAAGAAGAAGAGATCGATGTTCCCTCATAGATGCTGCATTGCTGGTATGATAATGACAATATAAGTTGAGCACAGATGAAAGGAGAATAACCGATCTGAGTACACATTGGTCACGGTGGTTTGAGAAATTTACACTAATGTTTTTGGAATGAATTTTCTTATCGCACATTAAATTTCAGACGCTTGGCGGATGGGGGCTAGACGGAAAAAGTGTTAGTGCAACGAAAAATACTGACCGCTACTTGAGTTATTTTATTTACGCTATCCGTGGATTCTGGGCTATACTACTGTATTTTGATGTTGGTTGTATACCTACTAATTATCCATGTATTAGTTGGGGCAACTTTCACAGTTGGTGCAATTTTAATTTCGAGTTTTCACAACATCTACTATATTTTGATACTATTTATTCAATTCATTAAATATTTGTATAATATTTCCATGAAGCGAAATGAACTTCTTTCCAACCGGGTGTCCGTAAGACGGCTCACGCGTTTTTGAAGTGAAAACTTCTTTAGCGGCGTCGTGCACTTTTTGGGAAAGGAAAAAATGTTAAACTCGCGTCAGGACACGTGACCTGATCGAAAATTCGTAAGACGGAGCCGAGTTTCTTATATTTAAAAAAAAATTTTTACGCCATCTGTGGATTCTGCGCGATACTACTGTAGTTTGTTATACACTTATGTATTATATAGTATAAATCCACTAGAGGGCGCTAATCTAAACATTGAGTTTCGTCAGCTCCTTATTAATTAATTTAAAAAAAAAATGTGTTTTCACTTCTGACGTACAGTTCTACGACTGACAGTTTTTTTTGTATCTTTGTATGTACCTATATATTAAGAATAACTAGTAACTTTGTTCGCATATAACTAATAAACCCACTCAACTGAGCTAAATGCTGGTGTCAACGGTGTCAAACTCGCAAAAACTCAATCGGAAGTCCGACACCTTGGTCATTATGCTGCGACCGCATATGTGATTATTTTTTAGCCACTCGCGTGGTACGACATCACTTTCTTTCTAATAAGCGCTGTGTTATACATTCTATCAAATATACTCGTACCACCTCAATTTCTTAGATGCTCTGAAACATTGAAGTATTTCATAGTCGTTGAACGTAACAGCTATAAGATTCGACTACATGTGCATAAGACGCTGATATTTTGAAATAAAGACGTCTCAACGAAATACTTAAGCTTGATATCTATGTAGATAAAATTAAATTTTGTTGCAATATTTAACGAATTTATTAGAAAATATGTTCAAATATGAAATCTCTTTCTGATCATTTTAAGATAAATACATTGTTACGAGTAGAAATAATTAAGGGTTTTATCGCAGGAAAATCAATTATTTCATATGTATTTTCATTCAAACCAGTAACATTTTAAATGTATCCTCGAAACACACTTAAGTTGATCTTAATACCAAATGTTCGCTTATGCGGAAAACAAATATCCGAACGAGTATCGAAACGAAAATCTATCGATTTTTTAAAGGTATCGACTACTGTCCTTCATTTTCTGCTTTATAATAGAAAGCACTTAGTAATCAATACAATACTGAGTTTAAATGTAACGAACATATACAGTAACATGTGTTGTCCATCAGTGGTCACGATTCTCATAGATTCCCATCGAAATGGTGACTAGAACTTGTGGAGCGGTTAATGTGACCATAGAACATTTATACTTCCCTATACTTCATACAAATTGTAGCTGATCCAGATACCGAACAGAATTTCATTTGCGTTATGACTAAAGTTGTCTCTAAAAAAGGTTATTTCAGGTTTATTTTATCGTTTCAATTCCAACAACAGTATCTATAGTTACTTGGCTCGTGGCTTAGTGGTAACCGAGTAGGTTAGCACATTACAAGGTTAACTAAACCGGTCAGGTCAGTCTTAGGGTGGGTGACCATTCTTAACATATTCGAGACCCCTTCGTGCCTCGGAGAGCACGTTAAGCCGTCGGTCCCGGTTGCCATACGAACATCTGTGGAATTCGTTACGGGTAGTCGGTGCCCTAAAAAGTCCAACAAGCTGGTGTAACTACAGAACTTTGATATCGCCTAGTACTTGGGTTGTGAAGGTCTGATGGCAGTCGCTTCACTTAAATATCGTGGTTCGGCCGTATTGTAGTTAGACTGAAAGCTGACCCCAATTTAGTTGGCAAAAGGCGCGGAGGAATAAGAAAGCAGATGCGATATTTTTACTGGAAGAAATACCAGGGTCTTTTTTAAGACATAATTTGGGAAGCAGCAGATAGAGGAAACATCTACTTTAGAGTACCTAAATGAAATAATATGATTGTATACCTACTTCTTATAAGCGTGCAGTGATTTTTTGCAATGTTGTTGTATAGCCGGGATCCAGTATTTCACCAGCGATTGACCATCAATGACCAATGGATCATGGATGGCCATCTTAAAATAATGAAGACACGAGAAAATGACTCTTTATTATTTTATGATGGTTTAAACCTAGTTTTTTGTTAGTCCTCGTTTAGAAATAGGGTGGTTTAGGTATAAACAAATAGAATTCTATAAGAAATCTAAAAGCTGATTACTCAAGGACTAAAAACTGTAGCCACGTAGTGCTGAAACAATTTTATATGATGAAAATAATCACGGCAGCGGTTTTGTAATCAAATCTTGAGTTTCGATGATTCAAATGCTCTTTTGTTTTTATCTGCAGACATTTCTGTGTTTAAATGTTTTTGTTGAAGTCGTTTCGCGAAATCAAAACGATGAATGACACCGAAATTATTTGGTCATTTTCTGTCAATAGTGGGTATCATGTTATTAAAGGAAATTTTATTCGTTCAAATGTATAAAATAAAACCTGTTTATAATTTTCCTTATCATTACTACATGTTATAAAACAAAGTCCCCCACCGCGTCTATCTATCTGTCTGTTAGCGATAAACTAAAAAACTACTGAATGGATTTTCATGCGGTTTTCACTAATAGACAGAGCGTTTCATGAGGAAGGTTTAGGTGCATAATTTGTTAAGATTTAGGGTAGATGGATTGAAATATGTTGATGATTGTTGAAGATGTCTCTGCTACCCGTGCGAAGCCTTTGCTTGTTTACAATTTAAAAAGTCAAGTATCTATGTATAGTTTTAATATTTATAGTCAAATCTACTTACGCTTCAATGGCAACCCGAATAAAAAAGTAAATTCAAATTTCAAATTCAAATTCAATATCTTTATTTCATAGTCGATTTAATAAATAATTATTTTAATTAAAAGTTATAATCAACACACACAGAGTCACCGCAACAAAAGTTTGCTTCGTCAAAGTAAAAACGAGTTTCACTATCCACCTCCTGGCTTCATCATCAGACCCTCGTTACTAAGGCCAATCTGTTGGGCTCGTCAAAACGAATCATATGAGCCCAAACTCGAGAGATTTACTAGTAGCCAATGAAGAGTTCCACTATCCACCTCCTGGCTCCATCATCAGATCAGCTTCTAGATATTAAATTATAGTTTTGTTATCCAACCTTCACATACATACCAAGTTTCATTTTAGTACGACAATTAGAAGTACGTTAAAATTCATTTCGAAGATACCCGGTTTCTATAATCAAGAAACGATTCGTTTTGCTTACGGACGGTAAAATTTCGTTGAATTTTCGAAAAAAAAGAATTATCGTCCGGCGTGGCCCACATTGAAGTAGGACTAAGAGTACCTCTATAAACACAGAATACATTGTAAATACGATTATATAAAGTAAGTAACCAAGTTCTAATAAACTTATGGCGTTGTCTTCGTAACTAATAGTAAATCGACCAAATTGGGTGAATACTATCAATGTGGTATTCGTTTTGGAATTCCTATTCTATAACAAGTGAGTTGCATAATTTAGTTTTCCCAACCGCACTGTAGAATGTTAGACAATTCACAGTTTGCCGCCTAGTTTACTTAATAAACCATATCAAATTGAGAACGGCAACCAACGAACTAGGGTTTTCACCAAAGCCATCTTATGCTGTGCTAATGCTTAAGTAATTAAAAGTACATAGAAAATAAATAAGGTGCAGTCGGTCGAGAGCTGCCGTGCGGTGTTTTCCAAGAGTCTATCCTAAGGCCGCTCTTGTTGAACATCGGATAAGATGGTCTTCATGGTCTGTTTTTAGTATGGTCATCGTGAGCTTAAAGCGTGGGCTTTAAGCTCACGATGACGGTGGGTTTCAAAGTGGCACTAACCAAACCTGAAGCTCCCGGTTTCCCAGACCTTCTAAATGGACTGCCTGCGGGATCTAGTCTTATGGTTCGCATCGGTATGGACCACTAGATGAGTTCCTGTTCTTCCTATTGAATTGTGACCTCATTTCTGATGTCTGTTTTTCAAGGACACCTCGGCAATTGGCCGTACTGTGTTCTTTTACTCGGTTTGAGTTTTCAAAGAAAAAAGTTTATACTTCGCGTGGATAATGTAATAACATATATAATGCTTAAGCTGTTATATATTCATATTCCATTTGCTTTTTCGTCATCATACTTTTATTTACTAATTTACACATTCTAGTAGTTTTACTCTTCAAGCCCTAACAAATTATTATTGCATGTGACAGCCCTGCGGTGACGTAACAAAGTCACGGTGCGCCTGCGTCACGTCCGTTGTTGTGTTATACGAATATATCGTGATATTTCATAATAATAAGCTTGGACTTGCCTTCATGGACAACTTCCTTTGTAAGTTAAGTATCTAATGTATCTAAATTACACCATTTATTCGCAACTTGCGTGAGACAATTACTGTTATTTTTTAGTAAAATGTTTGTCCAACTTAATGAAGATTATTTAGTTAATGATCTGATCCATAAACATTTAACTACGGTCAAAAAATATCCGTGTATAGGTTTATAGAAGACTTTCAGATATGGACTTTATTGAGAAAGCTCAATAACCTTCCTTATAGTAACAACCAAACTAGGCAGAAGAACCCTTACCAATTTGTAGCAAACGCTGAGAAACCATTACAATAAATACAACCAATTTACAAAATAAGTTAAAACAGCAACTTCTAGTCACACCTCGTCGGCCATTTCGTTGCAACAAACGCAAAACAAAATGGCCGACCATTTCGGTTACAGGAAACGCGTATCTGTCAACACGGCTGCATCGCAAGTGACCATTGTATGATAATCGTGCTCACCGACAAAGTTTTAAAGCGTGGCCATGAAACATGCGATTTAATATACAAGGTTAACGTTATTGTGATTTCTAAAAATGGTGGTATTGTTTGATGGTATAGAATTTTTATTTCTATTTTAATTTTTAGATTCACAAAACCATAGTAGTCATAATATTAAATATAAAGTTTTATTTATTAAGCTCTTGGGGATTTTTATAAGTTAGTCAGATTATGTAATGATTAAAGTTAAAGCTAAATTAAAGCCTACAAGTTAATTTATTGATTGATAAAGTGTTAGTCTATTAATAAGAAAATAGTATTATTAAAAAATAGGCACATGGTTAGCAATTTTTTGGACATGTGGAAGGAAGCAGTTTTGTTTTATTATTCTTTTTTAAGTCACCGAAATTTCCTGAAGATATGAACTGTAGAAAGTTAGACAAAATATTAATCTTAGTGCTACTACGTGTTTGTCGGATTTTATAGTGTGTTTAACTACAACATTCTAAAATTTTTGAATAATGAATCGTTAGAACTTAATAAATAATGTTAAAAAATATAAAGGCAGAATGTAAGTAAATAGTGATGCAAGCTTCAAACACAATTTTTCATTACAAAATTACAAACCTTATTTGGCTTGACGAACCCGCAGAAACACTAATTCAACTAACAAAGACATAAATGAGCAAGCCTTAGGTAATGGCAATATAAGGCTTTCAGTGCTAAGTTACGTAATGACGGCCTATTGCGCGATTTCTGCGTAATATTAGTTATTCATGTTTCCTGGATAGCGTTACAAGTGTTTGAGTAACGTGTGCTAAGAGAGAACTTCTTTAGGGACACACTTACTCTGCAACATCTCTTTTATCAATTTCAGCTCATTGTTGTTCGTATATATTTTTATTTATACTCATTTTTTATTTGATAGATGTTGCCCCACGGTTTCTCTTTCATGAATTATCCTTCAAAAGTACTTCAATTCAACATGTCATCGGTTTCTTAGCCTCAGCCTCTAACAAGTTATAAAAATAATATCAATTATTCAACCTCACATTAAAAAGCTTGAATGCTACAAACACAAAAACTATTTCAGTGTTAAATTTTGATGAGAGCCAGTATGCTCGTTGAACAGCCCTGTAATAAGTACCTAAGTTTAAATTAAGTTTTTGTTATGTATACATTTTTTATGAACATCATATCAAGGGACTTGAAGTCAAGCTAAGATTCCATTACTAAAGCAAATGCATCATGCTTTTATGTTGTACGAATATTGTGTACATAGTTGTTGCATTAACTATTATTTCAATGTAGGTTAAATGCTACGTAGAGTAGCATACTCGCACTTCTAAGCCTGTAATGGGCTACTTATACATTTTAGCTGTAATATAATGTAATAGACATCGTAAGTGCCAAAATGTTATGAGTGTGTTGTAATTGAGAAGGCAATGTTTGCAGTATCTGTAAGAGACGTCTAACAGATTTACCAAGAACATTATCTTTTCATATCGTTTGATGAAAATACTTTGCTATAAAATACAGATTGGCTTGCCACAGAATCACTGTGTTTAAAGTATTAGCAATATTATTATAGTTTAATCATTTTACACAGAATTAATCATCAGAATCAATGACCAAACTGTTGAATTTCTTAACATTTTCTACACATATCTAGTAATTTTTATTTTCTTTAATTTATTTTCTGTTTCATGCGAATAAAACACTGGCTATTTTTAATCTGGGCAGTAATAACAGGAGTTAGGTACAAATAATTAATATTGTTATTACCTCTCAGACTAAGCAAGAATATTTTATTTGTGAGAGACCTGGTACCCGTAACACAAGTTGAATCTAACTTTGGGTACCAGTGTCGCAACACACTACTTACTGTGTAATATTTCTCAGTAATTCAGTCTATTTTGTTTTAGCTGTAAGTGGTTTAGTGTACAACTTACTGAAAATAAAGATATTATTATTATTAATATTTTCGTGTTCGGCTTAGGTCCGTCCGTCACTAGCTTTTACACTATGCGAGCGAAGCGAATGCAATGACAAGAATTTAAAACACTAATTAACTACCTATCCTGCCTTTACAAAATAAGAAATTAACTCAATAATTTATTGAACACAAGTTAAATAACATTTTAAGTTATTTCTGTACTTATTATATTTATGCAAGCTACACGCTATACACAGTAATCAAACAACACCCTCATTGCTTTTAAAAATAAATCGCTATATCGTTCCCGCTGTTTCCATGGCTCCATCCTAATTCGCGTCTGGGCTCGAGTTATTCCCTTATTCGCTACGAAATATGGATATTATTGTTTTAAGAGGCCGGTTCGTGACGAGTGCTGTGATTATTGGCTACCCTATAACAAGGTGTTAGCTGCACATAGTAAATGTAGTGATTTTATGAATAACTATTCGTTAGAAGCGTATAGAATAAAGTTTGTTCGGGTTACAGCCGTTCCTGTGTCTTTAATCAACTACTCCTCAAATTCTTCGATTTAAATAAAAACAAATTTCAATTTTGAATTTGGAACTGCTCTTGTTTTGTGTTTTGCCTTTTACGGGTGGCTAAAGTCTTCTTCGATTTAAAAAAAAAACATAATTCAATTTCGAATTTGGAACTGCTCTTGTTTTGTTTTTTTGCTGGTGACTAAAGTCCCTAGAATTTTTAGGGAGCATAAGGTCAACAACCTGCTAATGTCAACTTATTTGTTGACAGTATTTATAAATATCGGTAAGAGCTTACTAGCAGGAAGAAGGGTGCTTATTAAACACTGTAGTGGTAAAAAGTACAGCAGCAATCACGCGAACTCTTACATACATATGGAATACATTTACTATACACTGGAGTGATATAAGGGCAGAATATTATATTGGTAATTGTAGACTACAAAGCTTGCAACACCAACGGAATCACTACGTGTTGTTAACTGTGTAACGAAGGATGAAACTTTTAGTGATCGCTTCATCTGTTGATCTGAATTATGTAATGTTTTTATTAAAAGAATGTTTATCAGCAGTCTGGTTACCCGCCTGTATGACTCTGCCTAGTTTGGGATCAGACGGCCGTGTGTGAGATGTGTGAAGTTATTTTTTTTTTTATGATATAGGGGGCAAACGAGCAGACGGGTCACCTGATGGTAAATGACTACCGCCGCCCATGGGCACCTGTAACTCAAGGGTCACAAGTGCGTTGCCACACTTTAAGGTGGGAGTAGGAGAAGAGGGGGAGGGGGAAGGATGGGAATAGGGGACAGGGAAGGGTTAGGGCCTCCGGTTTTTTCTGTGAGGCCGTGGTATCGAGCGGAGTCGAGCCGGCCCATACGTGCCGAAGCAAGGTTCTCCCACGTAAAAAATTCTCCCACTTATTATTATAATTATTCCTATCGCCTCTGTATCACAATCCAGCCAGCTATTATTTTTTTGGTTTATGTATTTACATTTGAATAGTAAAACTCGTTAAACAAAATCCTCGAAAATTAAAAAAAATGTTTAAAAAAAGAACTGATATTCAAAATTAAGTTCTTTCCAGTAAAACCGTTTTGTCGTTACCAACCAAGTTACGTTCGAAATAATTACGTATAATTCCAATTTCAAATTAACACTATTACACCCGTCACATGTTACATATACAAGACTCCGTATACTAATGCTGACATCCGGCATTGCTTTTGCCAGAGCCGCGCAAGCGTGGTCGCGATTTGATTTGCAGATGCGTGTAAAGGTTTTCTGGGGACTAAATAAAAAGATTCTAGCGATTAGAGAATACAAATACTACTTTCTTATTAGTAACAGAACTGATAAGTCTATTACATTTTCTTTTTTTAACTATTTAGGATCCGTGGGATATGATTTATTGCTTGGACAGGAGACACAACTTGAGGACTTACTTTTAACCCTAAATTGTCTTATATTTGGAGAAAATCGCACACTACTGTATGTATGTTACAATAGTTGTTAGACCGGTATAAAGCCAATTCTTCCATCAGCCTAGGCAATCATGCCGCATTTCAACTCTCCGGTAATCATAGACTATTATAGGTAATTTCATAATCTATAAAAATAATATAACTCTGGACTATTTTGTTTAAAATTTGTACATGCTCAACAGGCGTTATTTATCATGGAGCAAATCAGCCTGTTGTGTTGCGATCTGTGCTTCTATATATCTTAAATAATTACTTATATTGTTTAAACAAAGAACAACAGTTTACTAGTAATCAATACAAGGGTAAAAACACCGCCAAGTCTCCCTCATCTTAGACCACAATACACAATGTTAAAACTTGGCTGAGAACAAAGGCACTATATTTTGCAGTCCACGCCTTCGTGATGATTAATTAACAGTATTTGCTTACTAATATGAATTGTAAATGTGTCCCGTCTGTTTATACCGTATCCGGATACTGATCCGGGGTTTTCGTAGCAACAGTTTTTGTAGAAATATATCTCATTCTTTTGGATTTTTATGGTTGAACGCTAATGTGATACTACCCGTAAACAATTACGAAATTTATAAGGTCTGTTAACCGTATATTTGCTGTTTTTAACCGACTTCAAAAAAGGAGGAGGTTCTCAATTCGACTGTATGTTTTTTTTTATGTTTGTTACCTCAGAACTTTCGACTGGGTGAACCGATTTTGATGATTCTCTTTTTATTTGAAAGCTGGTGCTTTCCGTGGGGTTGATTTTCAATTTGGTTCAGCTCTGACAATGGCATCCATGAGAAAACCATATATAAGTCTTTTATGGAATAGTTTTTTTTTGTTGAAGTCGGTTTTTTTTTGAAAGAATTATGAAAGAATCCAGGAAAGTCCACCTCACCCGCCAAATGTCCTGTGATACCTGTGAAATAAATTAGCATACAAATTGTTAATTATTGATTTTATTTATTTTCAGGTAAGCACACAAACATGACATTCAAACTATGCAGATAAACCTCCATAAATAAGTAAGTTTTTATAAACAATTTACACCGAATATCTTCAAGACTAACATATTACTGAAATGATATTTCACAGTATTGTCGTATTATCATTTGATATTTAAGTACCTATTATTTTGTACATAGTTTAGAGTTTTTGCTGTGGTCGTTGCTGTTTTGAAAGAAAGAAAAAGATTTATTTTGGCACAAAGACTCAAATTTTCACAGGAAAACAATAAAACGAAAAATAAAGAAATAAAAGATACAAAATCAACCAAAAAACAAATAAAAATAAAAATTGGGAGTATATTACTTCTGCTCACTGGCAACACCACATCTTCGGCCTGACCAAGCGGCATTACTATAGAAATGTAATGTCAGCCAAAAGGCTGACATTACATTTCTATAGTAATGTTAATTTCTAATTCCATTCAAAAGTCAAAGTTAATGCGAATGAAACTTCATTATCAAACAAAAAAATTTGACGGATGCACTGCCGTGCGCGCTCTTCGCATACTAAACATCCAAATCTGTTCTTTGCGAATTCCTTAAGTTCATCGACATTAACTCTATAAACACAAATTGACATAGAATGTTACATTAAGTTACGTTATACATACAAATATTATGTTACATCTATCGAAATCACCTTGAAAGCAGGCAATGTACGCTTCATGTAATATTTTTGCATGTATGTATTGTACAATTGCGATCTCAACTTCACTTTGTGGTTTGTTAGAAGTGTTTTTTTTTCTCCTAATTGACAGGTTTGCAAATTTAAACTTCAATCATTCTTGGGAGAGCCATGCTTCGTCACGTATGGGCCGGCTCGACCGGAGTAATACCAAGGCCTCGCAGAAAACCGGCTTTTCGCCGAGTGAGTGAAGTTACCCTTCCCTCTCCCTCTCTTCCCCCTCTCCCCTCCTCTTCCCCTACTCCCACCTTAAAGGCCGGCAACGTACTTGTGACTCTTGAGTTGCAGGTGCCTATGGGCGGCGGTAGTCATTTACCATCAGGTGACCCGTCTGCTCGTTTGCCCCCTTTACCATAAAAAAATATATAAATTTACACTCAGGCCTATATCCCCAAAGGGATACCCACATCTTGCCAACGTAATAGCAAGCCTGTGGCCGTCAACCGGGCACTTTGGGAATTTGATTGAGAGTATATTTATGGGATATAAATACGAGAAAAGTTTTTAAGAAGGGAAGGCCATGGAAGGGTTACTGATTCTAAAGGGTATATTGGAGAGTGTAAGCAAGTAAGCTATTGCCGCCATTTTGTATGTATGACGTTTGACAGTAAGAGAAAGATTGGATATTTTTTTTAAACAAATGTACGCTGCTATGACTGCTCGCTAGAAATGTTGTGTTCTTATAAACCCTCACAGAGGTCACGATTTCCTCTGACCCTCGTGCCCCTAAATAATTTTGTAAATTTAAATGTATAATGCATTTACTTTTCTAGTTCAAAAGTGACAGTTAAAAGTTAAACAAGCGCTTTTTTATTATGTGTCGTGACAGCCAAGACATAGTTTAAGAATAATATTCAGCCGATGGTATTTCCGGTTGAAAGTACGTCTTGCCATTTTTTGAAGAATGTTCTAATTTTAAATTATATTGTAACTGACGATTGTAGTCTTCTAATTTGTGTCTGTTTTAAATTTAGAATTGTCAGTAAAGATCTCAACGAATTGTCTGAAAATAATACTTCTGTTCATTTGTTGTTGCTCTAGGATTACAGTGTGCTTGAATATCTTAATTTAATCTTAAAGAAAACTAGAAATCTTTAGATTACAATGTAATATCAAATTAAAAATAGCCTCCTTAAATAACCTTTTTTTAATCACAAAAAAACATCTTTTGAAATATCGAACGCCACTTTTTTTTGTAAACAACGCAAAGGAGGTTGTCCCTCTGACGTAGTTAATAACAAACCATCCATCATTTCAAGGTAATTGTTTAAAAGAACTCACGACAATTTTCAATAAACGTCAACTCAACCCGCAACTGCTACGGCGTGAACTTTGCCGCGTTTTGCCGCACCTTACAATTTATTACGATCACGACTAAAGAAAGTTTACCAGTCGATATTTTAATCTAACTGTCGAAAGGTTACTGTTACCTCAGTATCAAACGAAGTCTCAACTCGGGTCAATCTCGAAAACCACTGAATGGATTCGAATGCGGTTTTCGCTGCAACAGCATTTTAAATTCCCATTCTCAAAAATTTTGGCTAAGTCATGGTAGATTACTAAGCCTTAGTAAACATATTATGCTAAACGGTCGTCTAGGAGTGTTAGTGTATTTATTGAAAGATCTAGAACAATCTATAGTAGTTCATTCGAAGGAATGCAAAAGAAACGAAACCCTTTTTATTAAGTTGAATTGTATGTTGTACTTGTCTATTATATTTTCTACTATGGTAGTTTTAGTAGAATATTAATGGAGAAAACGACCAAATATTTACCCTTTCCTCTACTGTTGTAATAGTCTGATCTACAATTGAGTACACTGTGAAAGAGAAAGTTAAAGATAGACTAAAAACACAAACACAGATGATAACGGCCACTCTGTTCGAGTCAAATGGATTTCCCTCTACTATTCCTTTAAAATATGGGTTTGTGTAACTCATAAACACGTTCAGAATTCTACTCATTATAATGTTTCCATTTTAAATATTACCTTTTTCTTTACGAAACGTGTACTCTTGACAACCTATTCAACTTAGTTGCATGCATGTATCTTCACTAAGTATGCATTTTAAAATAAGAACGTTATTCATTTGCTCTAAATAATAATTTCCGCAGAAGTTTAAAAATGGAAACAAGAATTACAGCAAACTCATTTAGCTATCCTTTTCTCCCATAAAAGATGAGCATACAATTTCGAAATGATTAGTCTTTTTTCTTAATGGTGCAACGGAGTGCCCGCGCATAATGTCATTGTGTTAAATAAAAACGTTAAAATTATGCAATAACACGACCCGTGAATAATTTATGTCTGTCTGTTGGTGTTCCTTTGCGATTGCAGGGTTGACAGGATTTCTATATGTAGGGTTGAAACGAAAGCTTTGCAAATGTGATCATTTTTTTAAGATAATTCGCTAGTTGATGGTTGACTAGTTGAATTTGGAAGATTTCAGTAAAAAGTATTTTTAAAAAGGAATCCATGAAGATTATGTTTAAATTTTCTTTTTATTTAAATGCGACTGTGAATGGAATAGTTTTTCGTGAAATATCTGGATTTAAAATTTTATTTTTTAATTACCTATTGGCTATTTCGTAGTTGGGTAAAAAGAATTGGTTTTCTGGGCATGTCACCTGTAAATAGTGGAATGTATTTTTGTCAAGAGTGCTTGTTCGTATTTTTTTTAAATCATCGTCATGTAATTATTTAAGAGTGTATTCAAATTGATTCTTTTTTTAATATTTATAAGAATTCAGTCAAATTTTGTAAGCAACTTTAAGGGGGCCTAATCATTTCATACTGTCATATAAATATTTTAGTGTTTAAATTGTTTTTTCTTTTCTAACTTTAAATGAAATTAATTTAATCGTATAAAAAAATATAAGGCATTAAAAATATTGAATTGCAAGGTGTGCATACAAAATATTGTCTACCCATAAATGCAACCAAAGTGTACGTTATGTAAATGTAGTCAGCTCATCGTTATTTATATACCCGACTCGTTATTTCTGTACTAGTCATAGGTTGCCTGGTAGATAATGCCATAGGACTTGACATGACATGAAGTTTTAAAAAATAAATAACTGGCATATGTTTAACGAACTTTGAGAAATTAAAAAAAGTTGCATGCAAATCGTTACAACTTATTCTTACTCCCACATACTTCATTCTCTTTTATTTTTAAAGTGCGTCTATTAAAAAAAGAAAAAAAAAATCGTTTTTTACAATTAAATCAATCAGTATGGTTTTGTATCATAAACAAGTATCATAATGTCTTTGAGTGTCATTGGATTGGGTATTTTTTAAATTGATTACGGAATAAGGAATGAACATTTTTGTAGTAACTTAGCTTAAAAATATTTTTAGGTATTACTAGATAATGGGTGACCATTCTCTTAACACATTGAGACCCTTCCGTGTCTCGGAGAGCACGTTAAACTGTCTGACCCGGGTGAAATACGAACACCTGTGGCATTCGTTACGGGTAGTCGGAGCCCTAAAAAAGTCTGACAACCTGGTCTAACTACAGAACTTCGATATCGCCTAGTACTTGGGTTGTGGAGATCTGATGGTAGTCGCTTCACGTAAAATATTGAAATTCGACCGTAGTTAGACTGAAAGCCGACCCCAACTTAGTTGGGAAAAGGTGCGGAGGATGAGATATAAATACTACAATCGTTTATCCAAGCCATAAGGTGAGTAAATTCTCAGCAGAGAAAGCTAGGGTCAGAAAACAGGAACTCACACGTTACTAAAGCAACGTGTAGGCCCGACTAATTTACGGCTAAACTACTAAATCATCTCTAGAAAGTGATTGTAAAGTACATTCAAGCCTGACCTTTATACGATTAACTATGATCATGTTATATAAATCGAGTACTCGGAGTACACTGTCGATTTCATATTTCTCAGCTCGTAAACGGTTTGAAAACACAGTTGTAGATTAATGTAACACGGAACTGTAATCCTTACTCTATTTACGTAACTGACGATCTGAGATTGAGGATAAGAGATATCATCTCTTATAATATCTCGTATCCTTGATCTCACGTCGTCGTTTTTTTTTTAACTGACTAGGGAAACCAAAAGAAAGATCCTTTGATTTTGCCTAGTCAGGTAAAATACGTCGCAATATTATTTTATAGTAAATAATTATGTTCAATGATGAGTTCATTACAATAATTTTATTAATTAAAATAAATAAAAAATTAAAGGGGGCTCCCCTTCTAGAAACGTGTTTCTTTTACAAAAGTATTCAAAAACCACCTACATATGTACATAGTATTAAATCTTGTACGAATATGCGGAACCCTTCATACGCGAATCTGAATCGCACTTGACCTTTTTTATACTTTAAACGGCGGTACAATGGCTAAGGCGTCGAACTTGCGATCAAGTGGTTGCGGGTTCGAAATCCACCCTCTGTACTACCAGCGTGAGCCCACTCCTAACACAAGCATGTAGCTTAACTGTAGGGGTTAACAAGAATAATAGTAATGTGTACTAATAATCATTTTTATTAAAAAAAAATTAAGGCTCTATAGAAATATTTAAAAAATCAATTCTAACCTAGTTATGCAAAAATAGCTAACGAGTGTTTGTACTGCAATGGTTTAAGTACACTTGGGCCGATTGTACCTTTTAGAAAGGTAATTATTTAAATATTATAATTCGAGATACAGATATGCGAACCTGACTTACTGGAGCTATTACTTATACACCCTAATTCCTCCGTATTAGCAATATACCTTTCTTTCTATTGCCTTTCCTTCTAAAGGTAGGTAACCTTTCCTTTTCAATATTCTCCTAATTTTCCCATCATTAATTCCCAAAGTGCCCGGTTGAGAGCAATAGCCTTGTTCTCTATTGTGTGGTACCAAATTACAGTTGTCCAAATTTGCGTGTCTAATATGCCATTTGACTACCCTCTCGGGGACACAGGCGTATATGTATATATGTACTATAATTTCTTTCAAAGATTCATTACTTAGAAATGTAGATTGTCTAACAATGCCGCATAAAAACACGAAACACAATTAATGACAGACGGTTTCACGGAGCAGCAAAGAAGTCATTAAAAGTACAACTTTACCGTTTACTTTTCTCGCTAGTGCAAAGGAAATCCATTCATAGAATACTAGTACCAGATATTATGTCTTGATTCATTTTTTGTCGCTGTTACTCGTTAAAATAACTTAGTGACTTTTTAGTATCGTTCTAGATGTAGTGTTTGATCAGTGATCTTGTTTGTACATGAATCTTGTATGTAGGTACAACGTCGTATGTACGTTTGTTAGTGGTGTGAAACAGAATTTTAATGTGGTGCGTTTACGGGAAATTGTGTATAACGGATGCATACTACATTTAGAATGTTAGGTTCATTTTATCGGACGATAAAATATTCTGTTGGGTTTTTTCTTGAAGTGTTAGAGAAAATGCAGGAAAATAGTTTTTTGTTCGTTATAGACAATCCTACTAATATTACAAACGTGAAAGTTTGTGACAATGTATGGATGTATGGCTGTTTGTTACTCTTTCACGCTAAAACTGCTGAACTTGGTATGTAGATAGCTGGAGACCTGGATTAACACATAGGCTTTTATCCAGATATTCCCACGGCACCGAGACTCAACCGGGTGAAACCACGGGGCGCAGTTAGTAAATTATAATTACCTTCTTAAATATTATCTTTAAGAAACTGTAAATATTATTAAAGTCAGTTGTATTAGTACAAACTAAATCTAAATCGTGGCTCTACAAATATTTACTAGTATTTTAAATAAATTAACACTTAGTTGGTGTAATATTATTTATTAAATTCTTAACGTGCCAAAAATATACTTTCCTCAATAAAACTCAAAAAATAAAATATTATGGAATTACTTTCTTTTTTATTTGAGTAACTAAAATAGAAATATAGTCTTTTGAACACAAAACACTACAAAGTAACTTACGACTATGTTCCCTATGAACACTCAGATCAATACACTTTCTTTGACACCATAAAGTCGAATAATATTTTCAAAGATCGTATAGGGCTCATACCTCCTTTACCACCACTCCACGAAGGTCGGAGTTTACGAAGTTTTAAAAATAGAACTTATTTTAAAATACAGGTATGTATTCTACTTATCTTGGTTACAGATTATGTTGTTATAAAGTGCTTTTTAAAAAAACATCGAGCCCGCGATAATACGATTACTGCTAAGTTTTATTGTTTACAACTGAATTGTTTGGAAATATAATCTTAATTTTTCTTTTTTATTATCTTTAGTTACGTATACTTACAAGTATCGATACCAGTGCAAGCTAAGCGATGTAGAGATAAAGAGTACTATTGTTGGTAAAAATATAAAAAAATATTATAAAAGTTAATCGTTAATTAAAATATTTTAAAGTTTTACTGAGTTGATAGCGTAATGGCTAGGGCGTCAGATTTGCGATCCAGTGATTGCAGGTATGAACCCTACTCAGTACTTTACCGACGTGTATCCACTCCTGACAAAAGCATTTATTAGCTTGGCTACGTTACTCTACTTTTTTTTATTTATGGTATAGGGGGCAAACTAGCAGACGGGTCACCTGATGGTAAATGACTACCGCTGCCCATGAGTACCTGCAACTCAAAAGTGACAAGTGCTTTTAAAGTGGGAGTAGGGGAAGGGGGGAATAGGAAGTAATTAGGAGAGAGAGAGGGAGAGGAAAGGGTTAGTAGGGCCTCCGGTAACCTCACTCGCTCGGCGAAAAGCAATGCAATCATTACTTCACTACCGGTTTTCTGTGAGGCCGTGGTATCACTGCGGTCGAGCCGAAGCATGGCTCTCCCACGAAAAAACTTTGAGCTCGTTGCTAAAAATACAATAAAGCTATAAATTAGGACTAGACTACCCAAAGCTATTGTAAGCTATAAAAAATATTTGACATTTTTCTAGAGCACAACCCTAATTCACATACCTAGGCAATTTAGATTTATATCCACACACTTCACATAACGCGGTCACACGCAATCAGGGTTGAACCCAACGTGATTATTAACAGAGCTTAGTAATTGCCAGTATTCCTAGAAACTACAATCGTTGATTCTTTCTTAGAAACGTTCTAAAAAAGTTAATCCCAATGGAGAGAGCCATTTTTTTCTTTTTTATACATTATGGTAGCAAAGAAGTATACCATGTGCGATTGACTGCACGGATAGCGCATTGGTTTGCGCAAATGTCACCTTGCCACTACGCCACGCCGAGTTTAAATCCCACATGGGACAAAAATTTGTGTGATCAACAAATAATTGTCTAGGTGTTCTTTGTGTCCGTTGTTTGAATGTTTGTGAAGCGAGCGAAACAAAGCGAGCGAGCGAAAAAGAAAGAAGTTTGCAACGTAAGGGTCATTATTACAGATAGCTCCAGGATAGGAGTCCATACTATCCTGTCTTACCGACTAATGGGATATAACACTAAGAATGCTTCTGGGTTTGTTTATGACCTTTTTGCTAAGATCATGGATAAAATCAGAATCATTCGTTGAAGAAAGTTTAAGCTCAAATTACATGAGACGATATTTTCGTTAGCCAACGTCGACAATATGTTAGCCGATTCTAATGGCAATTTGATAATATAACCAGTATTAAAACAAATCAGTACTAAATAACTAACAGAATCACTTAAACTTTCACATTGCTAAGCTAAATTGGCACCCTTCGGCTTTGGTCACTGTATAAGCGGAAGGGGAATAGCGGGTAAATAAGGACTTCATACTTCTAAAGACTTACGTTACAATCTCTATGACGCCACTATACCGTGTTAAGTACGTGTGTTGAATACTGTAACTACATCTGTAGTTAACATCGAAAACCAAACGGTTGCGGGATTGTGAAACGATGTAAAATTTTAAATAACATAGAGACTTAAAATATATCTCACATAATTCATTTGGCTGGTAGATATCGTAATTTATTTTAGTGGTGTTCTCCAATGGTATCAATATATAGGTATATCAGGTTTTCTTATAACATTTTGGTTATTAATCTAGATTTTAAATTATCGTAATAAAAAAAAGTTTACACAAATAGGGAGAGCAACACGTGATTGACACGGTATTACTGACATACCCAAAAGCGTGCATTTATAATTTTATTATATACCGTACACTTGTTTATTTAACTTCATATTGGAATAACCTGTCGCTCGATATAAGAAGGCCTTTAAATTCCCAGCAAATATCTTCTGCTAAGGGCTGTTATTAAAGATGTCCTCAAGTGCAAGCGTGTAGCACTAGTTTAAGTTACCTGACTGTAACTGGCTGTGTGTTATATCGGCACAGTTTACAACAATGAAAAATAATAATTTTAACTCTAGGTACAGTATGAGTCTGTTATTTATATCAGTAAAGTTCGTTCGAGAGACAAACAATCAAGAGAGATCTTATATTTGAGCGAAAATAAAACTAAAGAAAAACGCTACTCGCTACTATACGCTTTCAGTTAGACCTGTTCTGTACCTTAGCGGCCAATTATCTGGTAACTAAATAAATCAGTCAGTAAGTGATAAATAGTGAAACGGAAGGCTCCAAGTAGGGTAGTGGAATATCTATCACACCTTGGTGTATATACATTGACGATTGCATGTCAACAAGATCATACTATGGATTAGCACGCGATCAGCGGATAGAAACCACATTATTAGTATGTTAATTGAAAACCTTATTTTTAACTAAACCGCATTGCAATAGATAATGTTCTTAGTATGTCGATTCATAGGATAACTTTACTAATATATTAAAGCTAAATAGTTTATTTCATTGGTTCAACGCGCTAATCTCTGAAACTACGAAATGAATTTAAAAAAAAACAGTCAGTCGTAGGACTGCACGTCAGAAGTGAAAACATAACTTCACAATGTATTTGCATATACATACACACACACACACATACATCTGTATATACATAATTAGGTTGAAAATAAAAAGTAGGTAACATAACTAAATGTATACATAGGGTACATTGGAAGTTTTGCGCTCCTGGCCGCTCATAAATGTTTGAATTTCAAATGTTAAATTTTTTTAATATAAGAATCTCGGCTCCGTCTTACGAATTTGCGATCAGGGCCACGTGTCCTGACGCGAGTTTAACATTTTTACCCATCCCAAAAAGTGCACAACGCAGCTAAAGAAGTTTTTACTTAAAAAAACATTATATCGTACGAACTGGGTAGTAAAGAACTAGGGAACATCTGTGGGATCTGGCTGTCTAAACAATTGTTATTTATATAGTTAAAAAAAAATAAAAATAAAAAATATTTGAAAATAAATGTTAATCTATGTAAAAAAACAGCATTATTTCGAGTGTTTAATTAAAGGCACTTACTATTAAACGAACCGAGCACTTTTGCACCACTATGGTAGCAAAATATAGCCATATACATCTACGGCATAATAATCTGGTACGACATAATACTAGAACACTAGATGAAACGCCACACTAATAACTCTATCGAGAAAGGCGACCCTCTAGCAATTACCATCGATTACATAGGAACTAGACGACTGGTTTGTTTATGCCCAACGATGGGCTAGCCACTGTTATTAATATCTAACAAGTATAAGAAACAACTGATTAACAAAGAAAGCTGATGAAACCGTTGACAGCTCTGGTTGTATGTTAATAGGTCATAGATTAATAGTAGACTTGTAGAGTTATTACTTTATGGGTAAACGGATATGAGAGCTATTAGACAAAAAGGAGTTGTTGTCGTTAAAAATTGATTGCATGTTTTCATCTATAATATTAATACAAAGAGGAAAGATTTGTTTGCAGTCGATAAACTGTGAAACCACTGAACTGATTTCAATAATTCTTTCACCGTTAGCAAGATACTTTATCCGGTAACAAATAGGCTATGAAATGGTCCATTGAGATGGAGCTTGGTCCTCGCAATAACTAAGTAGACAAATTATTATCACTTAGACAGAAATAATTAATTATCAGAATATTCTAGCCATTAGATATAATTAACTAAAGTAAGTTAATATCAATTACAGAAAGTGTTATAATCGTTAAACTATAACGGACACCCTCAGCGATCGACAAATTAATCCTCCGATAATGATGTATTTCGTATATATTTAAATCTAAAGGGATAATTACAAAACTAAGCAGTTATAATTATTTAACATAAAATAGCACAGTTCTTATAATTCAGTCTGTAACTCTAGCGGTAACGACAGAGGCGGCGCAAGCGCATATAAATCTGCGTGGAATGTGGGCCAGCGCAGCGTCAGGTGTTGGGATAGAAGCTGTGGGACGCGAGTTTTGCAATGGAGTTTTTTAATTAGACAGCAGAATATATATTCGTGTCGATGTTAATTTAGTGATGATTGCGTAATTCAATACTTTAGAAGGGTAATTCAATGTCCTAAACACTTAATAAATGGGTTGATACAAACATTTATTTTTTACTAGCAGCACCCCGCGGTTTCACCAGCGTAAGTCCCGATCCCGTGGGAATATCGGGATAAAAAGCCTATACGTTAATCCAGGTCTCCAGCTATCTACATACCAAGTTTCATTGCAATCGGTTCCGTGGTTTTTTGCATGAAAGAGTAACAAACATCCATCCATCCATCCGTGGGATTTATGTATTTAATATTTTGTTTACAGTAATATATTGCACTAGTCTTATTCTTTAATGACTAAGCGGTAATAGTGTGATGGCTTGCTTCGCTTGTGATAATACAGATTTTGTCAATTAATTCAGGGATCCAGGACAAATAATTGTGTGGAGAGCATGATCATTTGTCCTGTGTCTGGGTGTAATTTATCTATAATATAGATAGATAGATTTATTTGTACATTAGCAATACAGTGAAAAATACATTTACCATAATTACATAAACAGATAATGTACAAAGGGCGGCCTTATTGCTAGATGCAATCTCTTCCAGACAATCTTAGGATGGATCAAAATGATTCGGAGGAACTGAAAATTTTCTGGGTAAATAGTAGCATATGTACTATTTCAGATTATAGTCTATCCCTGTACTAAATTTTATCCAGATCCGTTCACCTGTTTTTGCGTGAAAGAGTAACAAACATCCCTCCATCTTCACAAACTTTCATCTTTATAATATTAGTAAAATTAGGTAAAATAGTACATAAATAGTTACCCTATATAGGGATCGAACCCACAACTCTCAACGAGTCACCTACTAAAACGATTGCGCCATCTTGCGACCAAAGCACCCTGCCTAAGTAATTGAATGAGACACACATAAATATTTATTCAGTTTACGTAATCATGTCTCTATTGAAATGCTATGACTGATTTTATTTACACATACCTTATTCGGCGTTCTTGAATATTGATTACAGCGATACATTTTCTTGTATCTATTTTACTTAAAAGCTTAGTACATAGATAACTAAACATAGGACTATTAGCGTTATCAAGCTTCCTTATAAGCGGTCGCGGCTTGAGGTCTGAACGCATTTTGTAAGTCATTTTATTTATATATTTATTACCTAGAAAATTGTGTATTTTTAACGTTTTTTTATGGTATAGGGGTAAACGAGCAGAATGGTCACCTGATGGTAAATGACTACCGCCGCCCATGGGCACCTGCAACTCAAAGTCACAAGTGCATTGCCGCCCTTTAAGGTGGGAGTAGGGAAAAAGGGGGAAGAGAGCGGGAAGAGGGCAGAGGGGTGGAGAGGGGGTAGAGAGGGCCTCCGGTAACCTCACTCACGCGGCGAAAAGCACTGAAACATAGCAATGAAACGACGACCTCACAGAAAACCGGCAGTGAAGCATTCACTGCCGGTTTTCTGTGAGGTCGTCGTATTACTCCAGTTGAGTCGGCCCATACGTGCCGAAGCATGGCTCTCCCACGCACTAGTTTTCGTATAAAATACAAACATACACTCATGTCTGAATTCCCGAAGGGGTAGACAGAGATGTTATGACACCCCACATTTTGCCAACTATTATTTGGTTCCAAGTAAGCTTATTGCCGCCAATAGGCTATTTTGGAAATTAAAGATGAGAAATTGGGAGCATATCGAATACATGTTTAAAGTTAAGAAGGGAAGGCAGTGAAGGAGATGCAAATGGCTTGTACAGATTGATTGGAGAGTGTTAGCAATACCGCGAGCAAGGCAAGGTCGCATACCTGCCCTGAACTGGCTGTTGGCGGAAGTATGATAACGTTTTTGTGCAAATCTTGTTGGTACACGGTTGCTGACTATCAAATCAAATAATGAAATAGAAACTGTGATGTCATACTTTTACATGTTTGCTTGTAGAAATAGTAGCTGTCTCGAAAATAATAACAACTCGTATTTTTCAAAGTCTTTTGAAATTAAATAAAATGAAGAAGAAAGAAATAAAATACATTTATTTCGGTGCTAAAACATAACAGAAAGAGTAGTTAATCCAAATAATATACTTGTATGTATATATAAAAAAAGAAACAAAGAAATCGATATACAGAAAATACAATAAGTACGTTAAAGGAAACACAGTGGTAGAACAATAACATGTCTTGCGTTTGCACCAAAATGGGTGTCCAGTTCAGCTTAATGCCAGATGAGAAACCGGCGCTGATTTTCAACTGGAACCTTTAAATAAATATCCTACTAATATTATAAACGTGAAAGTTTGTGAGTATGTCTGAATGTATGGATGTTTGTTACTCTTTCACGCCAAAACTACTGAACCGATTGCGATGAAACTTGGTATCTAGATAGCTGGAGACCTGGATTAAGATATAGGCTACTTTTTATCCCGATATTACCACGGGATCGGGACTTACGCGGGTGAAACTGCGAGGCACTGCTAGTATAATATAAAGTATACATATACCTATATATATTATAAAATACATATAATTTACAGGATAAAACACGTACAGAATTCCAAAATGATTACTTAACGGCTCCATTAGAACAAAGAGCTACTGTTAGCATTATTAGAACAACTGAAGTATGTCACCAATAAAATGTTTAAGAGTCAGTTCTACGTTTTGCGGGATTGATCGTCGAAACTTAAAACCTATATCTACTGATACGCTGTAATGTGAAAGGTCAGCCTTGTGTATTCTATTTGTATACTCATTGAGAGCTGTCTTAAGCTTAGCTTTGTATTTTAACAAAAGAAGAAAGGTTTGAATTTATTTCTGGAGTGGTTTAAACCTTATGACCTTTATTTTATTATACAGCGGATGGTAAATGTAGTAAGTTTTAATGATAAGTATAATGATTTAATTGTGAGTTTTAATGATATTGTGATGCCTTCGGATCTTTACCTTTGTAAGTGTTTAAATTAGTTTTCTTCTTTTGTCTCCTGTTTAGCTAGAGGGTTGTAGATTTATAATACACCAGTACCGTCTTCAGTTAGACGACGTTTTTAACCCCAGACCCCAAAAAGAGGAGTGTTATAAGGTTAACCTATGTGTCAGTTTGTCTAAGTATCTGCGCGTTTGTCTGTAGCCTGACAGCTCCTAAACCAATAGACCGATTTGGATTTAGATTATTTTGTTTTAAAGGTCACTTGACAAGTGATTTTTAAAACAAAAAAAGGTTCCGAGCTATAATGCTAGAAAATCTGTTCAGCCGTTGGAAGAGCATCAGCTCTCTTCTAATTACATTAATTTAAGGGATTTTTGAGTGATGGGTATTTAAAATTATTTAAACTTGTTACATTCAATGACTCACGTAATGTCATGCTCGGTTTTTCCGGATCACTTTTATTGATCAAGGTTACTTTTAAAAATCTAAGTAAGTATACAAAAACCGGATATTATTATGAATGTTTAATAGAATAAGGCTTTGGATACACATAATATCTTATCGTCCTATTAGTACATGATGATATACGACCATTTAAATTTAACAAACGATTTCACGTCTGTGCTAAGATACACAAATCTAAGCGTTAATTCTATTTAGAATCTAGAGCATTCACCGTTAAACTAAATTGTTTAAACGGCTATATGAGAATTGGTACGATTAGCCAACGACTGAGTGAATGATTTGGCAGTTCGGCAATTAATCGTCGCTTAAGGGAATTCAAGGTTCGTTCTAGTGAATGGTTCCAGATTGATTGAATTATAACGAAGTTTCACTAAATTATTGGTAAAACAGCTTAAAGTGTTGTCGCTTAAGTGATTTAAAATTGGAAACACGATGTATTAAGTTATTTCATTTAATTCATTGCGTGTTGTTCATTTATATACGCTTGTAAAATTGAATGTAATTGAATATTCAGACAGTCCACTTAGTTAAATATTCATACAGTTTATGTATGGCCAAATACTGCCCCTAAGATACCGTTTCGACCTAGTTTAAGACGCTGGGTTTTACTTTCATCCCGATTGCATCATATTGGCTCCTTGAGACTTCCTCTTTGCTAGAATTAGGAAACGGAGAATACCCTACCCGGGTATTCATCCTTTCTTGCAATAGACTCACTTGTGATGGAACACTGAATGAATTTAGTCGGATTGATTCCATCATCCACCGTTTACCCCGGTGAAGTGACGACCTCTAGGGCTTTTCACACGAAAATAAAACATATTGGTAATATTATCATGTATGTAAAGTTCTATTTAAAAAACTTGTTTTTCTTCTACCCGTGATATAGGTATTTGTTACCTTGACCTTGTGATCATCCTGTGCCCATGGGCACTTACAGCACCACTGATAAGTATCTGTGCTATTGGCAGCCCTGCCAACCTCCATTGTTGTTGACACTCGACTTCACTCCACTGCAAACTCCACTTTAGTCGACTTTTAGAAAACAAGGACGTTCTCAATTCGACTACATTGTTTGATGTATATTACGGGTATATGTCACTAACGGGCATTTAAATTATGCTTTTTTGTTTTGGATCGGAAATATCTTCAGGGAAGTTCTTTTAATTAAAAAAAACATAGTACATAAATAGGTAGCTAATGAAAGTTTTAAATAGCATGGTTTAGTGTGATTGAAGTGACCAGTTGATGTCCCTGTCTTAGTGGCCTCTCCAATCACAGGACGGACGGGCAAGCGACCCCGGCCTGCAGACTGAAGTAGCTTGAAGAAAGCTCCTGCAGTCTCAGTCTCATATCCCCATCCGAGACTTGCAGTATCGCTTACCCTAGCTCCTTTGCTCTATCTGTTTTCCTTACCCAATTTATCTTCTTCTTTTGTCCCGTCTGAAAACGATTAAATTCCCAAGGAGGGTTGGCGTCAAGCAGGCATCCGGCCATACCAGGAACCAGTCCAAACCCGTTGCAATGTTCCACATTACGCCGACCCCAAATAAAATTGGGAACAGGGCAGGAAGATGATGGTTTAGCATGATCGACGTTGCATGTACTGTGGTTGAAATGAGGACGTTTGACTGTTAGACTGTGGGGGAAGCTCTACAGATCTCAGCGGCTAGACAGCTCTTCTTAAAGTTAGAAAGGAAGACGAAGAACAGTTAATACCTAAATATTTTTCAAATAATTGTTGGATAGGCCTGCTGGTTTAGTGATTAATGATCCTGATTGCTGAACCAGAGCTCGTAGTTTCGATTCCCAACCAGGATAAATAACTGTGTGATGAGCACGATCATTTGTTCTGTGTCTGGGTGTAATTTATCTATAATATGTATGTATTTAGAAATATATTAGTATGTTTATCAGCAATCTGGTTACCATAGTACAGACTCCACGTGTCTAGGTGTCTCAAGTTATTTTAAATACATATTTTAAAACAAAGTCCTCAGCCGCGGCTGTCTGTCTGTCTGTTCGCGATAAACTAAAAAACTACTGAACGGATTTTCATACGGTTTTCATTAATAGATAGAGCAATTCATGAGGAAGGTTTAGGTATATAATTTGTAAAAGCTTTGTGTAAAGTGGTTGAAATATGATGATGATTCTTGAAGATGTCTCTACTACCCGTGCGAAGGCGGGGCGGGTTGCTAGTTATATTTTTATTTTATAGTATAGGGGGCAAACGAGCAGACGGGTCACCTGATGGTAAATGACTACCGCCGCCCATGGGCACCTGTAACTCAAGAGTCACAAGTGCGTTGCCACCCTTTAAGGTGGGGGAGGAGAGGGGAAGGACGGGAAGAGGGAGGGGGTAGGGTTAGGGCCTCCGGTAACTTCACTCACGCGGCGAAAAACAATGCAAGCATTTTTTCACGGCTGGTTTTCTGTGAGGCCGTGGTATCGAACGCTATCGAGCCGGCCCATACGTGCCGAAGCATGGCTCTCCCACGTATCTTATGAAATCAAGTTATAACTAAATTCCATACAACAATTTCACAGGCTATATAAATAAAACGTAAATACATAAAATCCATTGATCACACAAGAATTCATCTCAGCTTATAAAACAATAAAATTCCAACACCGCCTCTTGACCGATACCTACAATTATAAATTATTAAACGATTACACATAACCGAATATAATAACTAAAGAAATACCACAATTAAAGTAACTAAGCCATATAACGGTGCAGGTGTTACGGGTGTATCGATGTCTCGTTATAGAGTAATTGAAAGACAGTCGATAATCGATAGTCGATTGTCGATACTATCGGTACGTCTCTAGCTGAGCTTTATAGCTTGTGTTTGAGGTTACAGAACATAAGACTAAATCGAATTCAAGTTTTTTTTTTAAAGACTTCTAGTAACGTGGATTACACATTACTAGTATTCTTGTTAACCCCTCCAGCTAAGCTAAATGCTTGTGTTAGGAGTGGGTTCACGCCGGTAGTGCACTGGGTGGGGTTCGAACCCGCAACCACTCGATCGCAAGTCCGACGCTTTAGCCATTACGCTACCGATGAAATCTATTTACAGAAATAGATTTTTTATTTTAGCTAGTTCATGTTAACACAAGCTTCCTTGGCCGTTTGGCTAGTCGAAAAAGTAATCTGTTTACCTATCTAAAGCTACAGATACAATTATATAAATATTTTTTTTTATGGTATAGGGGGCAAACGAGCAGACAGGTCACCTGATGGTAAATGACTACCACCGCCCATGGGCACTTGCAACTCAAGAGTTACAAGTGCGTTGCAGGCCTTTGAGGTAAGAGTATTGGAACGGTGGAAGAGGGGGAGAGGTGGTAGGAGCGAGGGCGGGAAGGGTTAGGGCCTCCGGTAACCTCACTTAATCGGCGAAAAGCAATGCAATCATTACTTCTCTGCCGGTTTTCTGTAAGGCCGTGGTATCACTCCGGTCGAGCCGGCCCACACGTGCCGAAGCATGGCTCTTCCACGATACCAATATTATCTGATAAAATGAGTTAGATAAGTAAGATAAATGATCAGCGGTCTATATCTGTAGTCAAGACTACTAACAAATCGCAATCGCATTAATTGTCTATTCTTGTTAAACTCAATTGAATCTCTTTTCTTAATTGAATTTAATATTTAAAAACTTCAATAAAAAATTATTGTGCATGTAGTGTTAGCATTTAAGTGATTGCCACACTCGTACTTTCTTAGTTAACGCCGTAATGCCGTAAATATGGTAATATTTAGTGTAGCACTTGTTGGCTATCCTAATAAATACATAAATAAACTTAAAATATTATGTTTAATGTTATGATTTGGCGCGGTGGTCGAGCATTCGGCTATGATATCAAATATTGTGGTTATGATCCCCTATCAGTATAAATACACAATCACACACAACAAGTGAAGACAAATGGCAAAAATGAAAGCTTGATTGATACTTAACATTGAAACTTTTCTTAGTTTTCGTAACCTTAAAAAACCTGTTAACTTAAATTATTGATTAAGACCAAAATAACTATATCACAAATAAATAAAGTTACACAGACAGAAAACTTACTTTTTTTACTTTTCATATTATTTATGTTCCATGTTAATTATTGTAAAAATCAAAAAATGTTATTAACCGAGTCAAATCGAGTGGCACCCCTCGACAAGAGGCCACTATACCTGCGAATTGTTATGCTACAAGCAACGCTATATCGCAAAATACTTCATTTGCGCATCCCTTTCTTAAAAGCGCCATCTTTGCTAGGTACTCAAATTATATTCCTTCCGTCTATAGACTTAAGGTTATAAATATAAAATAAAATAATTACTGATGTACCTATAACACAAGAAATAGCTTCATCCCGTTATTGAGGTGAGTACTACTTTGCGGCACTTTCACATCAAAATATAATTTAAATGTAGTCATAAAAATCTAAGATGGCTGCAGGCGCGGGCGATGTTTTGATCGAAATTCCCTCGCATTTCATTTTATTGCGTAACTGTTATTTCCCTGTTATAATTAATGATATACTGTTATTAATAATCGCTGAACATTTTTGCAAGCAATTATGACTATTACAGAATTAAAACAAAAGCTTAATAAAAACAATCGTGGCTCGACCTCATTGCGTACCTATTTAGATCTAAACCTTAAAAAAACTTTTTCTTCTCATATATAACGGTTTGTTGTGTATGTTTGTTATGTAAATGTTTAAATCTTTGTCATTTGCTTGCAGTTCATTATGTTAAATAATTTTTATCCTACCTCAAAATGTTGGCTATCAAACGCAAAAAGAAATTTTAACACGCTTTTTTTTTCTTTTTATTGTTTACTGCCCCGCGGTTTCAACCCCGCGTAAGTCCCTCGTTAAGTTTTCTTAAATTTTCTAGTTTTCCGCTCAACTTTCTTCATTTTTTCTTTCATAAGAACTTTCTTCTGAAAATAACAAACACAAAAAAAAGAATTAGCTAAATCGGTCCAGCCGTTGCCGTGATGCCGTGACCAAGGGAAATAGGCATTAATTTTTATTTAATATATTATAGAAGGACAGACTTGGAAGTCAAATTCAACCTACTTCAAACTGTATCGAAACTAAAGTTTGTATGTAAATGTAGTTCGGATGACGATACTAAAATTTGGCATCTTAGAGCTCACCTAACGATAGAGCTAGGAGGTAAATAGTGGAAATATTTTTTACTTTAATTATGTATAGATTAGCCACTTAAGCGCTGTTATAATGAAGTATTCATAGTTTATTATCGGACGAATAATATGTTAAAATTTTAACTACTACTGAATAATTGAATACGACTGTATCATCAGATGTGCGCGATTTCTGTGTAAGGTTAATTGTTTATGTGTAGTTCTGTTTACAAAGTTCAAACTACAGAACAGAACACTACAGAAGGTTGAGTTTACTTTATCTTCTGTTTAGTTCATAGCGGAAACTTGTCGTCTGCTTTCCTATGCTAGTAACAGTAGTATTTGGAATGATCGGAAAGACTCTTAGGTTTCCGAAGAGTATGTGATTGATAAACTATTTACAGACTTCATTAGTTAAATGAATTGTAATACATTTCTCGAAGCCATAAGTCTGAGCAGTGAACTGTAAAGCAAAAAAGTGCGCTACAAAAGACCAGAAATGGTCGAGGTGGCACTAGGCACTTAAAGCACTAATAATCATACCTTTAACTTTTTATTTTTTTAGTTCCATTTAAATGTTTGACCAGAATTTTTTGAAGTAAAAACTTCTTTAGGCACGTTTGTGCACTTTTGCTATGGGAAAAAGCACTGAACTCGTGACTAGAGGGCGCTAATCTAAACATTGAGTTCTGTCAGCTCCTTATCAATTAATGTCAGCAACCTGCTAATGTGACGTTTTAAGTTCGTCGTTTCGTTTAAGTTTTCACTTCTGTCGGCAGTCCCACGACTGCCTATTTTTTTGCGAGTCTACCTAGTCGACAAGACATAGTCGCGCTGTTATGATGAAAAATTACTTTTCTGTGGATGATCTATAATCTCTATATGGACAAAATTAGTACTACATAATTGTGTGGGTATCCCTGCAGCTCAACAGAGGCTTTATCAAAACTATTGCCATGTAAAGTCTGGAGTCGTGATTGCTCGGTTATCAGATATAAAAGACAAAAAGAAATGAAACCTTCTTGGGATATTTGCCAAATGTATGCAAGATCTTATCAAAGGCATCCTAGAAAGTTTCCAAAGTCGTGATTGTACGCTTCTAGGTAATATTACATTGTTTCCATGAAAATAAACATTATTTTTGGAATCATAAACGTGATGTTGCCGAAATGGTTAGTTTATTTAAAACTAGCAACCTGCCCCGGCTTTGCACGGGTACAAATTATACACCTAAACCTTCCTCATGAATTACTCTGTCTATTAGTGAAAACCACATGAAAATCCGTTCAGTGGTTTTTCAGTTTATCGCGAACAGACAGACAGACAGACGCGGCGGGTGACTTTGTTTTATAATATGTAGTGATTACCAGGCACTAGTCCTATGTTTGGGGCTTTTTATTATAAAAAAGCCAGCCAACATTCGACTTATCTCTAATCATAAACGATTTTAAATAATCACGTTTGTTACTCCAAAATCACTGATCAACTTCTGTCAAGTTAAGAAGTAAGTAGTAGTAATTAACAAGTAAACATTATATTTTTTTTTAAATAAATATTTTTTGCTGAATCTTCATCCTACCTATGAATGAAGTCTTTGATTTTAAGACATGAAACTGTCAAATCAAAACGCAGCTGTCTCATGTTAATTTTAAAATATGTTAAAATTATCAACCTATGCACCGAATATCATTCATGTCATTCCAGTATCTTCCACTAAAGTATTTAATAAAAATATGGTACGGTGAAGTATTAAAAAAAAATTAACGCTACGCTCTCATTTCTCATTTCAGCCTTTCCTTAAACAGCTGCTGACATCACAACAAAATAAAGAAAAAAATTGTTTTCCTTAAAACCTGATTCATTCAGAAATATTTTATACAACAATTTATCTTAAACAACAGTTGTACAAAATTGAACTTTTACAAATAAAGCTCGCAGCTTTTCGGATCCCGTTTTTAATTAAACATGGACGGTGCGGTTGCGCGGGCGCAGCGTCGTAAAGTATTAACTTCTAGAGGAGAGGGGAAAACGGGTTGGAGGGGAAGAGCAGGTAAATTGCGGTTCCTCTCCCCTGACATGATGATTCTTGGAATTTTAACTAAAATAATACTTAGGTATATTTTTAAGTAGTAATAAGTTCGGATTGGATTGCGGCTTTAAATTAAAGGAAGAACTTGGGTTCAGATTACAAGTGGTAAGTAAAATATAAATTGACAAAGGTTTTGAAACAGCTAAGAACTTTTTTAATTGATCATTATTTGTTATTGTTATAATGCTGTCTCTTCTTTAGTAATAGAAAAAGTAGAGACAAAATAGGCTATAGAATTGTCTATTTAAATATTAGGTGGTTCTATAAAGTAGTTGTCATAAACTTGACAATTAGTGATGAACTAATAAGTTATCGAGAGTCCTTCATAACTCAATTATTGTCCTTTCGAATCGAATATAATTAAAAAAAATTGAATAACAAAAACTTTATTCGTTTTTTAAAAATGCCTCGAGGTGATGGGACTAACAGACATCCTTACATTTAGGACTTGACACGATGTATTAAAACGTAAAAGTGAACAAGACAGCCTGTTGCCTTTTGACATGCAATTTTTGGTTATCCATTTATCAAACAGCTCAACACTAATATATCGATCATTTTTTGTCGATAGTTTCATCGGAGACCGTTAGTTATTGATTTTATTTTTATTTTAAACGGTAGTCTCGGTTTCAATTAAAACGAAACGTTTCAAATTTAATGTATGTTTTAACTGTTATGTGATTGGTAAATCGTGAAAATGGTTTGCTGATGAAAAAATGTAGATAATTGGTTTTAGGTAGACTAGTTACTCATCGTTGTGTTATAATAAGGAACAATGTTTGAGATTTAAAACATTCTAAATAATTTATTCACTCAAAAAAAACAGTAGTGTCACCAATAGCTATTGGCAAAACTTCTTCTTGAGTCACTAACTGCGTAAACCAGACGATAGATACGATTAAAACGAATAATTATAATTGATCGAAAAAAAATTATCGATAAGAGATGGATATCCTTAGCAACGTCAGTGTGAGCTCCGATGGTATCATAACAATTATCTTACGTTACCACATTTTAAGCTCAACCTTTTTGGGGCTGACTAAGTTAATCAATTTGCGAACGATACCAGTTAAGAGTAAGATTGGATTATGAATTGTTTGCAGAAATAAAATCTGTCTTGTCCGTTGTAATTTTCGTGTTCATTCAATTTAATTCATGTCAAAATTCTCAGAGTCAGATGGGTTTTTTGTACAAGTTATTTCGACTTGCTCATGATAATGGTCCTTTTTCTTACAGTCACTTCTTTGTATACATATATATTAGAATTACAGTCGTAAGTTGTCATTTCAACACATTATCTTCCACAATCAAATACAAGATGGTCTCATTTCACTCAAACAAATTATGCCAGACTTGGATTATTATCAAAAATGTCAAAATAATTACAGCCAAACGAAAATCCGGGCGCCCAACAAACATTAAAAATGTCGAATCCTTAAAAAGTATTTAAAAAATAACAAAAAAAAATAATGACGGCACGAGGTTACGCTTTGTAATACATTAATAATAGTTTTATACTTACAGAAAATGACTCTTAATCATATGGGATAGAAAATTGTTTTCAAAATGATGTTGGGGAGTAAAAAACTTGATGGCGTTTCGCATTACGGAAAGTTGATGAGACCAAAAAATAGCGAATATGAATTCGGTCGCACTCTGATACATTCGGATTCTTTGATTAGTGAGCGGCCATTGAACCTATATTATGAAGTGTATATATGAATGGTGGGAAATATGACGTCATACTGTGATGTGGGCTGTTCACTAGGGGTAATTATTCAGTGGTTATATGCCGTAGCGGCGGCATCCTTTTGATTATAATGGTTTGAATGTGGCAAGATAAAACACGTGGAGACTTAAGTGTGCTTTTTTTATTAAAAATCTAGTTTTAGCAGAGTGTAGTCAGAATAATGAGGCTCATAGTGCTAATTTGGCAATGGCTAATGTAACATAGTTAGTTAGCGGTGTTATTAATTTTATGTGTCGGTTTTAATAACTCTTTGATTATATCTTCGTTTGGTAATTTGGGAACTTTTTTTTTTTTAACTCAACATTGTTTATTTTACTGAGTAACATTATGATTAAAATACCTTTTTAAATTAAGAACTGAATATCATTTGTTCATAGTTATAAGTATAATTTAATATATTTGTAGCGTGAGCTAATTTGAGAGAAAATAATAATTTAAAATTAAATAAATAAGGTACATGTTATTATGTGGGAGAGCCATGCTTCGGCACGTATGGGCCGGCTCGACTCCGCTCGTTACCACGGCCTCACAGAAAACCAGCCGTGAAGCAATGGTTGCATTGCATTTCGCCGCGTGAGTGAGGTTACCGGAGGCCCTGACCTTTCCCTCTCCCTTATTCCCGTATTTTCCCTCTCCCTCCTCTTCCCACTCTTCCCCCCCTCCCCCTCTTCTCTTACTCCTACTTTAAAGGGCGGCAACGCACTTGTGACTCTCGAGTTGCAGGTGCCCATGGGCGGCGGTAGTCATTTACCATCAGGTGACCCGTCTGCTCGTTTGCCCCCTATATCATAAAAAAAAGAACAGCAAAACTAAAAAATACCTCCTGGGTTCGTCATCAGACCATTGTTTCCAAGCCCAAACTGCTGGATACGTCAAAACGAATCATATGAGCCCATACTCGAGGGGTATACTAGCAGCCACTGAAGAGTTTCAATACTCCACCCCTGGCTCATACATCAGATCAGCTCTGAAATGCCGAAACATAGTGTCGTCAATTTTCAATTTCATTTACGAGTGAAGCTGATAAAAGCGCGTTACAAAGCAACTTCTACTGCTCAGTATAAAAGCTATATAAAGGACATCAGTTTTTTTAAAGGTTAACTTTAAGAATTATTTTCTCGCAATTATAAGATCGATTTTTTTTATGGTATCGGGGGCAAACGGGCAGACGGGTTACCTGATAGTAAATGACTACCGCCGCCCATGAGCACCTGCAACTCAAGAGTCACAAGTGCGTTGCTGGCCTTTAAGGTAGGAGTAGGGGAGGGGGGGAAGAGGGGGAGGAGGGGAGAGGGAAGGGTTAGGGCCTTCGGTAACCTCACTTACTCGGCGAAAAGCAATGTATCACTGCCAGTTTTCTGTGAGGCCGTGGTATCACTCCGATCGAGCCGGCCCATACGTGCCGAAGCATGGCTCTCCCACTATGATTGATGATTTAGAATTATAAAACCTTTGTTTAAGTATTTTGTCTGATATTTATTTTGCAATTTTACCTAGTAACCTATAATATTTTTAATGCACCCACTTCTTGTTTTCTCTGCATCACCCGAAGGTTGACTGGCAGAGAATGCCTATGGCATTAAGTCCGCCTCTGTACTCTATGTGCATAAAGTTGCAAATAAATAAATAAATAAAACCGATATTGTGATAATTTTATTTATTAAGTTTACCGTTATTGTAAAAATTTTATTTATTAAGTTGACAAGCTTCCGAATTCAAAAAGCTCTCTATCTTTCTGATATAAATGTGTAACAATCCTCATAAAAGCTAATCATGATGACGTATTTAATTGTTCCCGGGTGAAAGTCTATAACAATAGCTGCATTCCGGTTGTGAGATGCTTCGTTGGGAAGTTTTCAATTATCAGTCAGCATTGTGTTTAAGTGGACTACGAGGCTATTATACTGTTTATAGGAACTGATTGGTTTTTGTAAAGGTTTTTAAGGAATGACGCCATGTTGCTTTGTTTTTTTTTTTGGAAAAAGGGCGATGACCCGTAATGTGGTAGCGATTCCTCTTAGTATCGCACGACTAGGTTAAAAGATTTTCATTTTTGTGATAACCCAATTTTCTGGAACCCTGATTTGAATACCTACACGGAAATAAGAAATAAAACTGTAGTAATAATGTTTTCACTGACGTGGCTAACCGTTAATTTACCCGCTTTACGCGGGACCGACAACACTGCTGTTTTTTAAATCCTGTTAAAATGTATTTTTGAGTTAAACAATTTTTAATCTAGGTGGGCGATTTGTTTCTTAAGCCTGATAATTGATTTTAACACTTTTAAGTGCTTTTGAACTAAAAACCACTACAGGAATATTTTATATGATTTGAAAATAATATATTATGTAGAATTAAAATGGTTATTAAAAAAATCTTTGATAAAAAGGAAAGTAGATATATATACAGCCTAAGTATCCCAGCTCTATGGTACCAGCACTGATAACATGAATAGCTCCAATTAGTTTATTTAATAAGTCGTATATCATGAATCGTATTTTAATTCCCACAACAATAACACCAAATAAAAAAGCCAAGAAATACAGCATAGACAAGGGAATTACAAACTTTATTGTCCATGAAATATTTAAAATATTCAAATTGTATTCGAAGTTTAAAATTATCATGTTCTACATTCAAAAAGTCGTTGGTATGCTGATATTTGTGGGGAAGAAATAGGAATTCATTGCATATAATCTCACGAGTGGGAAAAATATAGTTGCATTGAAAATGTTGTCATTGCCGCATTAATGCGTTACCTATTATTATGTTTTTATTTAATCTGCAAAGAAAGTTCACTCGACTATAGTTTTATGTATTAGATTAATAACTATTTGTAACTCGTAAATTAAAAGAAGGTTTACTTGGTAGAATCATGAATTGATATTTTTTTAACTTGGGTAAATGTGTTCCGTGTTAAGAATGTTGTAATCCGAACTGTATCATTATAAAACAGGGTTATTTTATAATTTAAACTAGTCAAAATCTGGACAGTGCTGTAGTGCTCCTTAATATTATGTATGGGAATTAAAAAAAAAACCGGACCGGTGTGAGCCTGACTCGCGCACCGAGGGTTCCGTCCATACCAGTATGTAGATAGTTAGCTTATCTCGGGAATCGATTCCCGAAGATTATTGCGCGTTTTTTCCAAAAGACTTACCTTCGCCGTTCTAAAGGTACTCTCCCATGTACGTTACAGTAAATTTCTCATGCGCAAAATATAAGTTTGTAATCACAAAAAAAAAAATACGTGATGAAACAAGAAATAAACGAATTTCAGATGTTTTCTTTTACTTGTACTGTCAGACATTGCTTTTTACCAATTTTCATGATTATAGGTCAATGGGAAGTATCCTATAGGTTTTAATTTACATGTGAAGTGTTAAAATATAAGGCTTAAATGGCCGTATCTTTAAATTGCTTTGACTTAGTAGCATGATTTTTTCAATTGAATGGAGACACAAATAAGTATTTGATGGTAATTTCAACTTGCTATCGTAAAGAGTCTTAACAGACAGACAGATAGATAGACGGACAACGAAGTGATCCATTTTCCATGATAAGGGTTCTATTTTCCTTTTTAGGAACGGAACCCTAACAGAACTACTAAAAAGTAAAAATTTTATTGTACACTAGTTAAAGCATTTTATTGTACACTAGCTGTGCCCACGGCTTCGTCCGCGTGGAATAGTGTATTTATATCGAATCAACAGCTTAAAATATAAGTTTCAAGCTTCTAGCTCTAAATAAGACGATACTTCCATACAACTTTTCATCCCCACCTTTCAACCCCTTACACCCCTTTTTTCGTATTAAAAAGTCTGTCCTTACTCAGGCTCTAGACTATGTGTACCAAATTTCATTTAAATCGGTTCAGTAGTTTTGGCGTGAAAGTGTGACAGACAGAGTTTCTTTCGCATTTATAATATTAGTAAGGATAATACATAAAAATGGGTATTTAATTGTGTCTATTCTAATGTATCGCATGCGTTGGAACATGTCTAAAGGTTATTGGTATTGGACTACTAGCGAAAGGATGAGATGGATGGATTGAGGTCATTGCCATGAACCTTATCGTATTCAGAACTAGGGATGGGAACACATGGTAAAGTGAGTATTGCAAATACTCAGTAAATAATATATACCATTAGGTGGCAAAAAAAAGTATTTTAAATTTATTTTACTGTGACTATTACGATACCGTATATAAAGGTGAGTAAAAGAAGAATGTCAGTAAGATAAATTAATTTTATTCAAAAACCTCGAAGGTATAATAAGAGAATTATTGATTTGAGTTAATATAAATAACAAATACTATTTATCTCTCATTTAAAATAGTACGCGATAGTAGAAGTATTTTGTAGGTTTATAAATGAATAAACATCTATCTTTTTAACATGGCAAACATAAATATGCCACGTAAAATCAACATTCCTTGCGTTTTATAAAACTATCAGTCGCACGTTCCCAATCCCTTCTTTTGAACATAGGCCTTTTAGGATGACTTAAACCACGATCAGTTGTCCCACCCAGTAAAACTATAAATATTTTAGGGTTATTTAACTGATTGTACTGGGAATTGCTCTTTTACAGTATAAAGTTTTTTTAGCCCACCATTGTAACAGCAAATCGTTGTAATCTATTAGGTGAAAGTGCATAGTTTAATTAGAAGAAGATTGTTTACAAGAAAACAGTATTCCATACCGGCAGACGACATTTATCGATATTCACATCACTCGGCCACCCCGCCGTGTCTATATAAGCTAGCCAATTGTGTGTGACTCAGCTACAATTCACGGCTATTCAATAACCGCCTAGCTCACCACAGATTGGTATCGCTACATTCAAAACACGAGGATCAGACAAACAAAAAACAACTATATTTCGAAGCTGTGAAAGTCTATTTGATATTGATAGGAATAAATGGTTTCTGTTTTACTGTAGTGAAATTCTGTACATGCGAATGCAAAAAATGTGAGAAAATGTAATGAGTTGAAAGGAAGTTATGTATTTAGTTATAAAAAGTATGGAATATTTTTGTGACCTGTTATTTCGGATTAGTATTGATCTATCAAAGCACGTCACTATTGCGTGAAATATCTCGTTAGATATTAAGTAATTATTAAACTTGCTCAAATATTAAAGAGATAGGTACTTTTTTTAAAAGAATGAGTGCGGAACGAATGACAAAACACGTATAAGAGGTGAACGTTAGTAAGTTGTTTTAATATTAATAACATCATAGCACACGATAAAACAGTGTAGTTATATATTATTTCATTAAATATGTATTTTTAACTATCTGGTGATGTAAAAGAGTGGCTGTGAATTTGTTTGCCCGATTTCTTCTCGCAAGGCTCAATGATTTGGAAACGGGCGGTCATAAATAAACACAGGCAGATACGGTATTATCAATTTTGTTTATTTTATATTTTACATAGTAATCTATTGTTGCGGGGACCCTACGTGTGTTGATATATATTTTTTAAACATTGGTTTAAAAAAAATACGTTTATAAACAATTTTTAAAGAATTTTAAGAAGTAAAAATATTTGACTTTGACTTTGATGGCCAGTAGGGGTCGACCACGCTGAACCTACCCTGATCAAATTGGTGATGTTCGGAAGAAAAAGAAGTTTAGCGGTAACCGAAACCGGGGCTTGTTGGTTTAATGACAGTAGAGGAAGCTCTCGATCTATGTAAGCTTAGAAGCAAGTGGTGAGCTGTTTTACTTGCCTACCCCGAAGGGAGGAAGCCGTGAGTTTGCGTATGTACCTACATATGTATTCTTTTGGACGCCAGCCGTAATATACGTTCATAATATATAGGTCAGGCAGTTGGTGATGTCACACCCCTGTACCTCAAAAGCCCGTGGGTCCTACCGTTCCCCTTTAGTCGTGTTGAATTGTCGGACTATGAGAGTAATGAGTGCACCTGTATTTGGGTTTACACTTAGACATTGAAACGGCCTGCTTAGTTGGCTAATTTTATTGAGATTGGATTTGCTGTGAGCTGTATTTGGTCAGGAGTACATTGGGTAATCGTACATTGTTTGTGTATTGTTTGTTATTATATTTTCCATGAATCAGAGCTTTCATTTTCCTACATATTTGGGTATAGACACATCGTCTGCATGCTAGTACACTAGTTAGACAACCAATTACCGCAGCTCAACTTTTTTTTTCAGAGCGTCAGACTTGGATATTATCTTTAAGTCATTTCTACTCTGAGTGATTCTTGGAATTTTATAACGATACAGATCCTTGAACTTCCGATGTGTTTAATATAGGGACACAAAAAAGCACACTATTTGTCAAGTAATAAAAAAACAGTCAGTCGTAGGACTGCACGTCAGAAGTGAATACATAACTTTACAATGTATTTGCATATACATACACACACACACACATCTGTATATATATAATTAGGTTAAAAAAAAAAGTAGGTATATATCTAAATGTATACATAGGGTACAGTGGAAGTTCTGCTCTCCTGGCCGCTCATAAATGTTTGAATTTCGAATGTTATATTTTTTTAAATATAAGAAACTCGGCTCCGTCTTACGAATTTTAGATCAGGTCATGTCCTGATGCGAGTTTAACATTTTTTACCAATCCCAAAAAGTGCACAACGCCGCTAAAGAAGTTTTCACTTCAAAAAACCGCAATCGGGTTCTCCAATCCGATCTGTTGAACCTCTTATTAATAATATTTACGTTTAAAAGTCATCTATTATCATAACTAACTGCACTAATAATACAATATTTGATGACGTTAGGTTACTTAAAAAACTTTGTCACTTGGTACTTTGACAATGTGGGTATTAAAATAACTGACTAGTCCAAAATATGCTTAAAAGTAATCTAAATCTTAACTACGCTATAACCGTCCACCCACATACTAATAAAACCCTTACTTTTAAATCTGATAAAAATTGCAAAGAATGTAGAACAATAAAACAATTTATAACACCAAGACTGTTTTGATAGTTTCTTTTATCGAAACTAAAAAGTAAGCTTTCCCATCTCTAATTTAAAAAAATACTCTCTGAAATGACGTTTAACAAACTGGAAACTTCTTGGTAATAATTTTTTTTACAAGATTGACTGTATCATAGTTTATATTACTTTGCAAGCAAACATCATACCTACGTTTATTCCCATGAACAAATTAGATATCACGGAACGCGAAAGTTTAATAGTTCTGTTAAATTAAATTTTAAATAAAAATAAACCATTTTACTATTCTAAACACAAATCACATCGATTCTTTTTTCAAACCACATTCCATTAACATATAGGTAGTGATGTGCACATTATCGATAACGCTTTCGGCCAGTGCAGTGCCACGACCTCGAGTAACGGTACCGGCCGTCAATCTTACATCAACAATTTTAATATCGACGTTTTACAACACTAATAATAACATAACCTGTACCATGTTAGTAATAGAGTTCAAATTGATGTATAATATATTTTTTCAATAGAAAATTATTGTTGTTCTGGTCTATGAATGTTCTGAGGCGTCAGTCTTGACATATCGAGCAGTACTTTGATGCGTGGTATGTACTTACTTTTGAGCGACAAATACCAAGAAAATGTACAAGCAATCGATCTATCGTAGGGCTACATAGACCCGGTTTCTATATAGGTAACTTTAGCCTTTCACGTAATGGAATTATTTCTTAGAAGATATAAATTAGCCTCAATATCAACTTGGCACCTTTATTATAAGCTGTATACAACGCTTCAAGTCTGTGAGGTTAGTTAATTGTTCATAGTGCCCTACCTAGTAACTTAGTAGGTACTACATTTAGAACAAAATCCAATAAGTCTGTAGCTTTGTTGACGTAAGCAAATATATCAGTGACAATTGAGGTCCTGTCTAATAAAGTCCTCATTCAGATATTGAAAGTCTGTACTAACGGAATAAAAAAATGTTCCATAAAAAAAAGAAAAGTTGAAAAGAGGTGATATATGCTTGTGTAATGCCTGATCACTTGGAATCAAGGAGTTGCATAAAATCAAATTTCTTCTTTTTAATTACTTATTTTAAAAAGCAGTCATCATAGAGTAGATAGAGAGTGATCATAGTTTTTTTATTTATTTAGAACTGTTATTTTATAGATGTATAGATTTCATTTTTTCTCTAACCCGTATCAACAAATCAAAATCCGACACACACAGTAATGATTCTCTCGAAGTAAATTACGATTCTATCAAACTTAATTAATACGATTAAGTAGAGGAAGTTTAAAATTAAATAGTCGAGTTTTACCAAACGATGCGGTGTCGAGTTTTACCAAACGAGGCGGTATTTCAAAGGGTGTGAGTATTTTATGTTGTACCCATCCTTCTTATACAACATTATTTTTAATATACCCGAAAGTCGAAAGTTGTTTGTAAAAATGATTCAGTATCACAACTCGATTTCAAATAGTTTTTAAGTAATTCTATATTTTGCTCCGATAATAATTTTGAAATCCTATTAGTTGGGCCTTACGCTAGTTTGTGGTGGTAGGGTAGCTAGGCTGCTAGGTTGCTGATTATATTGGAGCCAATAGACTGTGGTTAACCATTCTTATAGTGTAGCATTGTATTTTTACTGGTTAGGATCCGAGGAATCTTTTTAGGGATATATATATGTAGTTAAAAAGAAACACGTGTGCGTCTCGGGACGCCCGACAGAAGTGATAACTTAAACTAATCTAAGTTGAACTATTTAATATTGAAATTGTTAAAGTTGAGAAAAGCTTAGGATATTTACTTAAATTTTATGTATTTTAATATGATAATGCAAGGAAAGGTTATTTATTAATAAAATCTTTTATTGATTATAAAATATATATTTTTCTTAGTTATAATTCTTGAATATGTACATTAGAATTTTGTGCATGTCATATGCTCACTGTATACGTCTATCGCACACTAAACACTGAGTAGAGAGAGGGGGAAGTGTCTGTCCGAAATACGGCTAGCGCTGTGGGTTAGAGTGAGAGAGGAGGAGCCTGCTTACCGCTGCCGTATGCGTGAGAGAAAGGGAAGCTAGACAGACTGGCGCAGTAACGCGTTACATAACAAAGCGGTTTACCCTCCCATAAGAAGTTATCACTTCAAAAAGATTTCATCATAAATGTAGTCTAAAGACAGCTCTAAAGAATAGATAGGTACTGAACTATACAGCTCTAGTATTTTAAAGAATTAAGAGTTCCGTAGGATGATTTCATATAACTTTAAAGAATTTTGAAGAAAGAAAATATAAGTTTATGTGGATTAGACTAATTCTTTAGTCGAGACTTATTTTTTACTACTAGCAAAATCGGCTGGCTAGCTGACTGTAAGTAAGATACGCCGCTATACATGGCTACGAGTCTGGACAGCAAGGAGAATGACAAAAACGAGATATGATATCTCCTAAGCCCTTTCATACTACTAAATAATTGTAATGCAGATGGAAGCTTGGAGTGTTGATAATAAAACACAAATGACTACACGCGTACGATTGCAGACGACAGTCGGCGACAGAGCGCCGCTCGCCCGCACATTCAGTTAAGGATTTGTATAGATATGCGACTTTGTAATTTTTATGCATATCATTGACATCACGCATGGTGAAAAGTATTATTGGTTGTGATAGTACATGGTTATCGTAACGGTCACTCAAAGGACACTCATTGTAGCTCTAAAACCTACTATTCTGGATACTAATGAAAGACTGACATGAAGGCCACGTAACTAACATGTGATATATCTCCTAATATGTTAAGTAAATTAAGCGTTCTATGAACGATGACATGTTTGGTATCCATTATTTATATTACATGAAAATATTTCAAAGAAAAAAATGATGGTTAACATTTTGGATTTGAACAGATGGTTTTAAACAATTGTTTAACATATATTAGATATTTTAGTTTATTACCTACATTTTGTAAATAAATTTAATGTATCAAAATAAAAAAAATTAATACAGGAATACATGTTCTAGCCATACGTGGTCATATCTTGATAGGATGGAGGATATATATATATGTAGCATCGATATTGAAATTTAAATATGTACACTCATTTTTTTTTCATTCGTTCCCATTTAATCTTTGTCAATGTGTATGAACGTAAACTATACCATTTAATTAAATAAAAAAACGACCTCGACTAATAATCGCAACACTACAGTCGACCTTATTAACTGGTCTACGGGTTCCGTGTGGGCCGTCCGCTGTACCGTTAAGGATATTCTCTTAATCTTTAATCGTACAACTGTAGCCGGCCTTAGACAATGTCCGATGAGTAATGTTCGTAGCATTTGCTAATGTCACGTCTTGTTATGAAGTTTGTTCGTCTGTTCGTTGTATATAATTGTTGTGTATTGTTTATTTGACGATGCGTGTATAATTTTATATGATTTCTAGCTGCGGATGGTAGACCGTTATAGTAATTCTTGGGTACTGACACCAGATGACTATCTAGTAGAATATAATTATGAAGTGGCAAGAGAAGTATCTGTTACATTACTGTTGGTGTGTATCTTACTTCTATGTGTGTTCTTAATTTAAAATATAAGGTGCAAATGGCACACATACGGGGCCCCCGTCAATTTTGTGGTTCTGTAGTCAACTCGTGGGGGTTGCTACTTGAATATTCCTTCTAGGTTAAACTAGACCAAAATTTTTTTGGTGCTGCTATGGCGAATACAAGCTAAACTACACAATAACTGCCTTGGAAGATCCTGCCTTTGTGTTGGGGAGATACAACAACTATTCTTCCTCACTGCTAAACCTGCTATCATTATCGACCTCGGTTGTCTATGTGGTCCTTTTCCGTGTTGTTTTGTGGAAATATACTCTTATACTCCTATCTTCGCACCAGTTATTATTCAAAGCTAGACTTTTTCTGTCTTATAAATACCTACTTCGTTAAAAAAGGTCTGCTAAATAGCATCTGATATGTCTAAAAATAGGGATGCAAATGCTTGCATTAACATAATTATATACCAGTACCATTTGCCACGATAAATAAGAATCTTACTAACTTAGCGTAAACGACAACTTTAAGTTTAACAAGGCACTAATACCGTAGCCGTTTCATGCCTCTATTATCAACTATTATCAACATCATAACGTTATTTACAGTTATTATTATATAACGTTATTATATAACGTTATTATATAATTTGGTAGAAATTAGAGCCATCTGACTGGAACTTCACCCTACAGAAGAACGAAGCTGAACACAACTAGTCTAATGTTTGGTTGTTACTGATAGGTGCCTGAATGTCCCATGAAGAGAAATAAGGTCTTTATTTCTTTTATGCGCTATGGAAACTTCGTAAATGTACAATGACGGACATCCCTAATATCTATCAATATGATTATGAATACCACCCAGAGTAAGGGCGTATCGTAGAGAACCGTAAAATTTACGCGTTAGTGATGCACCTGCGTATCGATACTAGATAATTATCGATGCACCCAGTGGTACAGCCCTTTCCTTGTTTGATCTCTGCACGTAGCGGGCCGCAGAATTTATTACTGAATTTAATTGGCAACACTTGTAAACGGATAGTTTGTAGATTTATCGAATGTTGACACTCAACGGACTTTGACGTTACCTTTTCGGTTTAATGTAAGTACAATATTGAATAATTTCATTAAATTTATTTTGTTTCTTGTCTAGTTAAAGTTTTCTTTCTCTTTTAGCTGTTTGATCTTATGCTATTAATGGTTTTGCAATGAAAGTTTAATATAAAAACAAGTTGTCGAATAACTGTGTCGTTATGTAGTTAGACTATATGTTCTTATTGTGAATTCAAGCATTTCCCACTGTAAATTTGAAAGGAAAGAGCATTTGTTTCAAATTAAATGTATTTACTAATAAGAGAGATACTTCACACCGAAATAGAAAATAATTAAATTTTTGAACGAAACGAATCTATATTTGCATATAGAAATTGACACACCCCCTTACAGTTGAAAACAATCCCAACTAGAACCAAACGGTTCAGCACCTCCTTTCTTTGACGCACCATTAAAATGTGGAATGCATTACCAGCACACCTTGTGTGCACATGTTCCCTTCAACATATAATCCCTGGTCCTTTAAGCGGGGTGTGAATAAGGATCTCTCGAGGCCGTCAAGCTGAGGGCCACCATTTTAGTATCATCTGTATCTGTAATGGTGGTCCTCAGTCTTTGGACCTCACTTTAGCTTTCCATCAGGCGGTATGAGGTCATTCTGACGTGTCATAATAAAAAAAAAATAGAAATTGAATAAAAGCGATATTGAATAAGACTATTGTAAGATTTACTGAAATATTGACCTACAAAATTGTGTTGAACAGATAAAATATACGTTTGCCCGTACAGTCTTACAGACCTCTTGATTAGCCCACGTATTAATTTCTTTCTGTAAATTCTCATTTATCACTGTAGCTTTTTAAATACCAAATAACTTGTCTTGTATGTCCTGGTAGTAAGCGGTCATTGTAGTTAGGTTTAAGCTTAAAGAATTTATTCTCTATAAAAACAAATACATTGAGAACAATTATAAATAGAAATAAATAGTATGACAACAGGTTCGTTACCCTTACTCGTCTCGTGCATTCAATATGTTTTTGCAATAACAGTTATTTCAATAAGTCTTAAATTTTTAACTGTCAACATCATCTTCCTGCAAATTCCGCTTGTTTGCGAGAATAACGACATAACTAAAAATTATTGATTTTAGAGAATGGCACTGTTTTTTGATTTCCGCTGGAGTATTTTATTCTATATATAGTGAACTTGACGCTTTATAAGGAACGTTAGCACGAAATCGGCGTTGCTTCTTTATTCACCATAAAATATTAAAGATTTATGATCGTTTGGCATACTTAGTTCAATTCGACTGAGTTTTGAATTATGTCTATATTCTCGCAAACGAGCGATTTCATAAGGGTTGCCTGACGCCAATCCTCCTAGGGAATGTAGTAGTTTTCAGACCGAAAAATTTTTCCTATAAAATTTACCTTCTTCCTAGAGGTAAATTTTATAGGAAAAATGGGTAGAGAGAAGAACCTAGGGTAAGAGATACCGAAGTCTCGGATGAAGAACGGGACTGAGACTGCAGTAGCTCGCAGAGGCCGGGATCGTGTGTCTTGTTTTTCCTGTAACCTGTCCTTAGAGGCCTCTCCATTTTGCCACTATTTTTTTATTTTTAAGTATTACTAACTTATTGTAAGTCTGTGCTTCTTCAAAAGTAACTGTTTTATTGTCATAATTCTGGGTTCTGGTTTATGGCAAGACCATGAAACTGGCACGACGACTACTGCTGTATCATCGTAGTTTATAACTCAAAAATTATAACTATCCTATCGCGCAATTTTCTATCATCAAAGCCATTGAACATACGCAAATATAAACAAAAATACCCTTTCACTAAAATTCAAATTATTGAAGCACTTATAACATAAGTAGACCACCGATTTAAAGGCGGTGAAAGTTCCCCCACGCTGGATCCCATCGACAATAATAAGGTAGAATGCGAAAAGCAATACATATTTAACCCATTCCTTTGATCCGGAGTTCAGACAATGTATGTTTACAAGTCGAGAACAATGGCGTATGTACAATAACATAGCCAATTATTGTGTTCCTAAAGACATTGAATCGGGCGATATCTGATAGAAATACTTATGTGTTATGATTATGCTCGTTATATAAACTTACCATGTTTAAAATTTGTTACTAGTTTTTACTTATGGTAACTATATTAATAGATTAAATAAGATATATTATTATAAGTAAGGCTGATTATATCGAATGCAGTAGTGGGATAAGAGTCGAATTTGCGATTAGAAGATTGCAGGTTTGAATTCTTTCGTATTTAGTAGTGAAGCCACTTCTAATATTCGCATTTAGTTAGAGGAGTGGGAGAGCCATGCTTCGGCACGCATGAGCCGGCGCGACCGGAGTGATACCACGGCCTAACAGAAAACCGGCAGTGAAGCAATGCTTGCATTGCTTTTCGCCGAGTGAGTGAGGTTACCGTAGGCCCTAACCCTTCCCTCTCCCCCTCTTCCCCCCTTCCCATACTCTTACCTTAAAAGCCTGCAACGCACTTGTGACTCGTTAACAAAGATCGCATAATTCTAGCCAGAGCTATATTTTATTTGCGTTAATTAGTTGTATCGGTCGGAATCAAGGACTTTATCATGGAAATCCATTGTCGGCATTAGAACGAATTATAACCCATACCCAGCGTGTAGTATTCCAGTTTGAATTGAATGACAGGACAACGTCTGTCGGGTCAGCTTGTAATATATATATATACAAAATTTCATTTTGATACGACAATAAAATAAGAAGGACCTAGGTAAAATTGACATTCAAGATTTGTATACATAGGTACTTAGTTACAAGTGGAGCTAATAAAAGTGTGTTAAAAAAATGAGGGCTTTACGGTCATAACTTGTGAACGGATAGTTTTTTTTAATTCTTGTTGCAGCTGCTTGCTAGAGTCCATGCCCTTTCAGTGATTTAAGTAAGTGTTCCTTTTTCAAATACACCTTGTATTACAGAATTTTACAGGTCTTAAGTTTTTCTTCTCTTTCTCTGGAGGAACTAAAACTTCTTTCAACTACTATGCGAAAAGATATTACTATAAATCATTTTTAAACTTTGATCCCAACAATATTTTATATGTACTGTTAGAGACACACACATTTGGAACAAGGAATAATGTCGTAAAGATGACGAAAGTACAATATAGTAAATTATATTAACACATCGAGATTAGGTCTGTTCGGCGTTCGGCGGCATTTGCAGAAAGCACGATGACGGTATTTTGGTGCTAGCCGTATGGTCCCAGTGTTAGCGGTGCGACAATAGTTTACCGTAGAACTCGTAGTTTATACATAATTAGGTCTCAGCTCAAATTAGAATCAGTAGACTTCGAAAGAACTTCATCCAATAGGAAATCGAAAATAAGGAGTTTTCTACAAGGATAGGAACTGCCTTTTGTTCTCAGAGCCAGTTTTTCTATAGTTTTTTTAAATATTTATATCCATATAGTATGGAAGACATATTTAGAATATTGACAACAAGTTACAACAAACAAAGCTGTATATATTCTTGTCTATAAAAACTTATAACAGAGTGGTGTCTTTCACTCGTTGCGAACCCTATCACAAATTGTATTTCTTGCGATCCTATTTATCAGCAGGCGTACAAATCTGAGCTAGTATTAATCATTTCCCTTCTTAAGTACTGCCTTAGTTAGGCATATTTTGAGTAGCTAAATCGTTAGGAGTATAAAACAAAAATACCTGGTCTTTTTTTACTTGGTGTCGAGACCCCCGACTGGGAAAATATGTCCATACCACAAAACACAGCAGTAAGTCACCATTACTAGGGTAGTGCTTTTTTACTTGTTGGTAACAAAGGTCGCCAGATCCCGGAGTCCCCCTTTTAGTTGGTAGGGCTTTACTGGTAGGCCGGGCAATGCTTAAATTACACCAAATGTAGCGAGTGTTTTTAACCATCAGTAACGTAGTAACGTGCTTATCATCAGACGTGTTACAAGAGAAGGGATTGACAGAAAAACTATAAATACAAAATAAATTTGAGACACGTTATTTGTTCGCGATGAACTCCCTAAACTAATGAAGCGATTTTAATGAAATTTTGCACAATGTCTGCAGTTTGGTCCAACTTGAGAGATAGGATGTTTTTTTTTTTCTTGCAAATTACCTAACCACAGGAACGCGTGGCCGGGGAACTAGTAATTTATAATAAACTGTTCTCGGTGATATTTCCATAAAATTTTCATAAAATATAAAAAAATTAATAATCGCTGTAACTAAGGCCATACAAAGTACATTACGTTATTTCTCTTTGATTACACGCGAAAGGGGATGCCCTTTATGCTTTGCCGTGGTTCATACATTGTACATAGGGCAAATATGACTTAAAATAACAATTTTGTAATACATTGCTACATCTTGTCTATTAGGCTCTAGGCTTGTTGCGAAACAAAGGATGTTAGGGCGACGTGTATACTTTAGTCACTTGAAAACCAATAAGATAAAAGGTTATTTTGTACAATATAATATACGGAAAAGGCCAGACAACTTCCTTCAGGACAGAATAAAATAAAAGTTGTAAATAAACTTCTTCCTAGCGCTGTGAGATGTACGACAAAAATTATATCGATAATAAAATCCAGTAATTCGATCTATCGATATTGATGGCCCGGGACCCGACCCGTACGACACTAAAGGCGCGTTAGAAATACTACGCTCATTCGCTTGTCCCGCAAATCGGAATTCGCACTAGAGATGTGCCAAGGATTTAGTCAAGTATTCGACTATTTTATCACTTGAGTAATAAAATTCGCGGACTATTCGATTTCACTTTATTAGTGAAATGTGTGAACTAATAAAATGGGTATTAATTCTTCTGTTTCTTAGAGGTGATAATATTATTTATTACTTACTTTAAAATTAAGTACTATCTGTATTTTTTCCGGCTTAATGAAAGGATTTTAATTTTAATTTAAGGATGTAAAGTTAATGGTAATTAACTTTGCATCCTTGCAAAAAAAAAAAAAATTAAAAAAGTGGCACTACTCCTAACGATTTTGCTTAATTAGTTTTAATTTCCAATCAGTATTTGAGATTTCCATGTGTCATTATTATTAAATCTATTATTTTTTACTTTACAATTAAACAGTGACTGACAAAATTAAATTATACTAAGTAAATATTATTTTGACATCACTATCGATTGCGTTACGTTACGAATTATATCTCATTTTCAACAATATACTAAATTGTTTCTTAAGACTTTAGTCGATTTTATTAGGCTATTTAACTTCATGAAATCGACTTAAGTTATCGTCTCTAATCTTAACTACTCTATCTTGATATGTTTCAAGGCAGTTATATAAATGTCAGCAGAGTTAAATAGGTCTAAAGAAATAATGTTATCTGTGGAATACCATAAATACCACGAAACATTTCATTTAGACAGTTTTTATTGACATGTATAAATATAATATAAGATATATATATAGTTTTGTTGAAGTATAGAAAGGAAATACAGCCTTAGAAGCAGCTTTTGTTCGTGGGAGAGCTATGCTTCGGCACGTATGGGCCGGCTCGACCGGAGTGATACCATAGCCTCACATAAAACCGGCAGTGAAACAATGATTGCATTGCTTTTCGCCTCGTGAGTGAGGTTACCGGAGGCCCTAATCCTTCCCTCTCCCCCCCTCTTCCCTACTACCTTAAAAGGTGGCAACGGACTTGTGACTCTTTAATTGCAGGTGCCTGTAAAAAGCTTCTACAAAATCTAGTTGGAAACTAGACGCAGTTTTACGCCAGTGAACTAATTTGTACTAGAGATGGCCTGGTGGTCGAATTTCGACAATGGTTTGTTTAATTGGCCAGTATAATAAACATACGTACTAGACGCGTGCAACTTGATGTAGATGTTTTCCGTAATTTTTACATTTTTCTTTAAACATTGTAGCTTTCTGCACTTCTTCTATATATAAACTAATTCCAAATTTCACGTAATAGGGGCTCGTGACTAAGTGGTAACACATTACAAAGTTAAGTAATACTAGTCAAGTCAGTCTAGGATGAGTGACCATTCTTAACAAAGTGAGACCCCTCCGTGCCTTGCACATTAAACCATCGGGTGCCATACAAACAACTGTGGCATTCGTTACGGGTAGTCAGAGCCCTAAAAAGTCCGACAACCTGGTGTAACTACACAACTTCGATATCGCCTAGTACTTGGGTTGTGGAGGTCTGATGGCAGTCGCTTCACGTAAAATATCAAAGTTCGGCCGTATCGTAGTTAGACTGAAAGCCGACCCCAACTTAGTTGGGAAAAGACGCGGAGGTTGATGATGATTCCAAATTTCACGTAAATGCGTTTGCGAAATTTTCTTAAAAAGGGGTACAAAGAATTATCTTTCCGTATTAATACATATACAGATTTGCTCTAGTTTTTGTCCGCCGGTTCGCTCCCGTAAAAGTGAATTTTTTGTCCTCCAGGAACAGTATTTCTTTTCCGAAAGGTCCTATGTCCTTTTCTGTCCCCTTGTCAACGTGTATACACAATTTCATGATGATCGGTTCATTACTTTAGGCGTGAAAGAGTAATAAATACACTCACTTTCGCATTTATAATGTTTACTAGCAACCCGCCCCGGCTTCGCACGGGTAGCAGAGACATCTTCAACAATCATCATCATATTTTAACCAATTTACACAAAACCTTAACAAATTATAAACCTACACCTTCCTCATGAATCGCTCTATCTACTGGTGAAAACCGCATGAAAATCCATTCAGTAGATTTTGAGTTTATCGTGAACAGACAAACAGACGCGGTGGGGGACTTTGTTTTATAATATGTAGTGATTAGTAAGGATTAGTGATGTGCCAGATCGTTAAAAATGTATATCCGCGGATACGGATACGAATACGGAATATTGGTGTCTAGGTCCCATACGCGTGATCTTGACACGACAGTTGACGTTGGGGACTAAAAAGACGACGTGCTTCAACTTGCACGGCGCGTATTCTTTTAAATTATTATTTTAATAAACATATCAGAAAGATTCGGGATTTCATCTCATTATAAATCATCGTCAAATAGTAACTCATAACTATCAATAATATTAGTAACTCACTACATTCGATATTTAATTTAAATAAAATTAATTAAGAATTCCATTAACGATATAAAATATAATAACGTAAAAGATCTGTTCAAGTTCCGCACAAATAGTAATGGATACGGACACGGATACGGACCTTTTTTTCGATCGGATATTCGCGGATACGGATATCCGGCACATTACTAGTAAGGATATCCTACTACCTCGATCTGGTATAAGAAAGATTTCATGATTTAGACTAGTGGTCGCAAGGAGGTCGTAAGTCATTAATTTTTATAGTCATAAATTTAACAAAAAGGCAACGCCGAAAACGGTAAATCTGTATCATTGATGTCGCTAAAGTTGGTAAAAAAGTAAAATTCGCTGACCAACAGAGAAGTAAAAGTCACTGAACTGTTTTGTCATTACTTATCTATATATAGAAACACAAGTTCATCGTATTATTTGGGTTTTTCCATATGTATAAGTCACATTAAACAAAAATATATTTAATACAAAAAAAAAATTATACTGAAAATCTTTTAAAAACGTTTCTCAACGTATCATAGAAATCATGTAACTTTTTTTACTTAAAATATATAGTTTATTTCAAAGTAATAAAATCTAGGTTCAGAAATCTAATAAAAATGAAAATAATTCTGTCTGTACGTATGCTTACGTTTCAAAACGATATTGTTTACGCCGTAGGCTTATTGGCGTGAAATCTACTCGTTCATTGCAGGTCTTGACTCTGAATTAGGCCGTCCACATACCTACTAGGCAACACAATACTTTAGTTGCTGAAACTCTTAATAAACACTTTACAATGACTTTGTAAATCTTGTACTCTTCTTGACTTGAAATTTGAGTAGCACTGAACGCGATTTTTTTTATTGGTACAGAATTTAAATCATTTTGATGAACAATTAACCTACATTAGATAATTTTTTTTTACTGCCATCAATGCTGAAATGCAGTTAGATATTAGAGTGGGGTAGAAAGCAGAAAAGCGGTTTATTTGGCAACACTGAACTGGCGTTTACGATATGACAGCTGTACTTCCAATTTTAGACACTTAGATCCTTGTTGTCAAAGATAAGTATGCATAAAGAATTATTGTTGACTCTTATTCGTTTGCAAAATTTTTACTCAATTAAGCTGAAAGCTACTAGGGAAAAAACGCCAAGAAAGTTCTGAATGGGACAAATTAAATTAAAACCATTAATGCCTGGTTCCTATAATCAATAAACGATTCGTTTTATTTACTGACGGTAATATTTTCGTTGAAATTTCAACGAAATTTTACTGTTTTTTGATTATAGGAACTGGGCATATGAACGCTGAAAGATATTTTTGTTTAAACGAGTGTGTGACAATTGTTACAGTGTGCAATCGTCCTTATTCCAATAAACCTCTGACCTATTCGTTTAGTCCGGCCGTGTGAATACAGCGCAGTTTTATTGAAAATGAATCTAGAAGCATGTGGAACTTATTTTATTGCATTATTTCAAATCTAATTTAAATAGATGCATGTCTGAATTAACTTATAACTATTTGTTTATATAAGTTCAAAAATAAACTCAATAGAAGCTAGTGCCATTATATTATATGTATTTTGTTGTCTTATATTTATGTAACCTTTACCTTTGACCAAGTTACATTTGAAATGGGTACAATTGTTACATTTCAGTTTCCTAGAATTGAACTTTTATTATTTTTAGGCTTACCACTCAGATGTCTAAAACATTTACCATACTTTTAAACTTTCCATGATAAAATTATGTATTTATACGGGAATTAACGCGATCACGAAAAGGTATTACATACCTCTGAATTGCCTGACGTTTCGACCAGGTTGCACTGGTCGTGGTCACAGGCTGACTCTCATGATATAATTATGTATTTATGAGGGGATTAACGCGATCACGAAAAGGTATTACATACCTCTGTCAGCCTGTGATCACGGCCAGTGCAACCTGCTAACGGTCAGAATTTTTCGTTGCGCTTACACTTTTTCTCTGCGGCCCCGAGCGTCTAAAGTGTAACGTGCTATAAAGAATTTCATTCCAAAAAACATTGTAGCGTATTCTAAATCATATAAAAATACTAGCAACCCGCCCCGGCTACGTACGGGTACAAATTATATACCAAAACCTTCCTCATGAATCACTCTGTCTATTAGTGAAAACCGCATGAAAATCCGTTCTGTAGTTTTTCAGTTTATCGAACAGACAGACAGACAGACGCGGCGGGGGACTTTGTTTTATAAAATGTAGTGATTAATCTATATTACTAATATAATAAAGCTGAAGTTTTGATTGTTTGCATGTTTAAACATCCTAATCTCTTGTAATAAAAATGATTTCATTAATTATTTTTGTATTGGATAGGGTATTAATTGAGAAAGGTCATAGGCTATGTAACATCACGCTACGACTGTAATGAGCGGTGCAGTAACCCCAAACGCAGGTTAAACTGCATGAAACGGCTAGTGTATAATAAAATTGTTTGTTTTTGTATAAACTTCAAATAAACGTTCATTATCTGAACGACAAACATTGTTAAAAACATCTCATTTAAATTTTAATCCTAAAACAAGTTAACAATAAAGTTTGTAGACATAAATAAATCTGCGTGCAAACAAAAATTTAAAGACTTGACTTATCCTTATAATATCTTTACGACATGATTGTTTTGATAAGAGATATTCTCAACATAAGCTATGCATGCGTATGCGCATACTAGGTATGTGTTTGAATATCGTAATGGCATGACGTCACGTACTGTAAAAGCTGGATTAAGGTTTCAACTTTTTATATTTTTATAAGCACATTACATGCATACCCTCACGCCTGTAACCCCGAAGGGGTAGACATAGTAAACAGGGGTAGACGTATTATACACCTAATCATTCACTTGTCCATAATATAATTTTCATAAAATTACTGGTAAGTTTTATTTGAAAAAATATATATTTTACTAGCGGACACGACAGACGTTGTCCTCCATCTACCGGGTTCAATTGTAAATCTAATCCATTCTCGAATCCACCAGAAAACACACGAAAAATTTCATTAAAATCGGTCCAGCCGTTTAGGAGGAGTTCAGTGACATACATACACACAAAAGAAATATATGTATATATAAAGATATTCTACTTTTACAACCGACAATATAATTATAATAATTAGAAAACACCATAGATATACATGATTGCCTCTTTGGTCCTAGATTCGATTCGGCCGGGCAAATTTTGGTTGGGTTTTTCTGTTACGACATTCTAGGTAGCAAGACAGAATCTGAAAATTGTCCAAACGCTTACGCTACGAAAGCTTATTATGTTAGACCGAAAATAACGGTGACAAAAGTGAGTGGGGTGTGCAATATCAAGGCACTGGGGGTCTCTACACCCCAACTTTTTACACTTCGGGATATATAGTACTTATATGAAAATTAATATTAATTAAAATCATAATTTTATTAAAACTATATTAATACTAACTCCGTCCCGCAGTTACACCCGCGTAAGTCCCGATGCCGAAGGAATTTCAGGATAAAAGTAGCCAATGTTTTAATACACGTGTCCAGCTATCTACATACCAAGTTTCATCACAATCAGTTTAGTACTTTTTGTGTGAAAGTGCAACAAACATCCATACATCCGGACAAAATATTATTTCAGTGCATAGTTATTATTACCTCTCAATAAAAAAAATACACTTGAAGCCAAATTAAGTATGCATTCGTCGTAAAATCCCTTAAACGTTTGATGTACCGCATCGTGAAACTCTTATCTTCTATAGAACGTGCTTTAAATAAATTGGCCTAAAGTGTACTTGCACATTAATCCGAGTTTACTTTTTGTGTCCTGAGAAATGTACCAGAAAATGAAAAATAAATCTTATGGAACTCACATTAAGGTAGTAATTGCTTGTGATAAAAACTTAATTACATTTGTAGACAAAGAAACAGTCCATTTGTAAATAAAATTATTGATATTTTAACTCTATGGATTAACGCGAAAATTTACCTGAATATGAGAAATGTGTTTGTAAAGTTCCTAAAACAGGATTTAGTTTGCTCTCAAAAACACATAAATTATTATATTATCTATCAGATAGGGGAACAAAACGTACTTATTGAAAATTAAAATACAGACTAAAATAATATTTTCTTCTGGAATGGATTGCCATCGATCGGTATGAATTGTTACTGACTCAAATTAGACAATATCGGATTATTTAAAAAACATAACATATTACCGAAACAAATACTACTGCACAATACACACACTATGACACATAGTAACAAGGATAAAGCACTCACACCGGTTGTAACAACCAACATTGACCTATCACGAATTAATGCGCTTAGTAAGAGCATATTCATTATTATACTGTGTGAACATAAGCATTAATATGATGGGTAGCGTACAACGCTAGCAAACCAACCGAGCGATAAGGCATATTAGAAAATATTCGACGAACGAACGAAATCTATACATATAACTTGAGACACCTCACACACGGCCGTCTGATCCCAAACTAGGCATAGCCTGTACTATGGCATGGTGGTCTACAGATAAGCATACTTATATATTACTAAATACATAAATTTTATGGATAAATTACACTCAGACACAAAACAAATGACCATACTCATCATACAATTATTTTTCCTAGGTGGAATTCGAACTCAAAATCTCTAGCTTAGCAGTCAAGATACCTAACCACTAGACCAACAGGCCTGACATAAATAGACGAAGACGAAACAGTTTAGCTCCTTTACTCCTTTGATTGCCAACCCTTTTTTGGTTTGGTTTAGTCGTATCCATAGAAATAAATTGGTAACAACTTTTTCCCTGCTTTCGGCGAAGCGTTATAGTTTTCAATCATTTAATAAATTACGGTCGAACGACCTTTATGCTATTTGTTTATCAAGTCACAGCGAAAGCTGGAATGAATTAGTGAGATCTAAAGGAGGATTGCAACCAAAGCAACTGAAAAAAAAATCTATTTCAGTATTAAACGAAAAGTTTAATGAGCAAAGTCTATTAACAAGTACTTACTACTAGTACACAAAAGGAAATACCTATTCAAAATAATACGATTGTCTAATAAATAATTTATATTTGTTTCAGGTAAACAATCCAGAAGATATAATTACGTTTTATGAGGCAGCGTTGTGAGTAGTAAAATGTGTCAAACAATAAAGTTAAGTCGCTGAAGTTATTTACGCGTTTTAAAGTACTTCCGATTGACTTAAAATAACATTCTAGAAGCTATTGTACGCCGTAGATGAGTGGTTATTTTAAATATCTTCAATAAAAAATATGTCTGCCTTTTCTCTAGAAGACTATTTAATTTTAATGTGAATCTGTTCAAATTCTCTTTCTAGACACAGTAAAATTATCAAAGCAGATAAATCCTCTTTGATGATTAGCGGTGACTGGTATCTTTGAACATTTGCAACACTATTATTGACATTTATAGGTTGTCATCTCTCTCATCTATCTCTTGGAGCTCAGATCTTACACAGCTCTTATGGATCAGCACTAAATTATTGCTGGTTAAACACAGTGTTCTGTCAGTAGTATTTTTCCAGTAGATCACTAATGCAAGCGGAAATATGTTATTTATTTTCCTTCTAAAACTGTTATTTCTTAAGGTTAAAACCCTTATACGATACGACCAACCAAAGTTCTATCCCATACAATATTGACAAATCAAATTAATAACTTCCTTTTACCGAACAGAGTTTCACAAACATCCGCGATCTTGTATCTAATTAATCTTATTTTAGCTAATTAAGACATTACGTTTATAAATCTTGGGGCCACTTTTTTTGGCCCGACTTGTACAGATAAGGCGGCTTAGTGTTAATATGTCGTCGGATGACACATTTATCTTGAGTGTCAAATATGAAATAGACAGATAAGTTACATTTACATATATCTTAGTCGGTACATGTTCATCCGTTGGTATTTTTGGAGAGCGTTAAAAATACATTAATATGACTATTTAACTTATTGTGGAAGCCTTAAGTCATTGGTCAATTCATTTAAAGTTATATAGGTAAGATTAAGTAAATATCTAAACGAATGTGTACTCAAAAATGGGCGCTTTTTTGGTGCTCTTTGCAGTTTAATTTTTAATTTAGACTTCAGTTTCAGTACATTTGTATTTTTGTTATTATGAGACTGGTCTGTAGGTCTAGTGATTAGTGATCCTGGCTGCTCAGGCAGAGAGAATCGTGGGTTCAATTCCCGGACATAAAATTGTGTGATGAGCATAATCATTTTTCCTGTGCCTGGGTGTAAATTGTCTATAATATGTACCTATATATTTAGAAATATATGATATACATTTTATTTATCAGCAGTATATACAGATCATAGTATAGACTCTGCCTAATTTGGGATCAGACGGCCGTGTGTAAGGTATATTAAGTTATTATTATTATTTCCAAAATTACGAACAATATTTTGGGGCATGTCACACGTCGCTGCCTAATGGTTCCAGTTGATACAAAGTAGGACAATAGGACTTCTTTAATCTTAATAGTTATTTCTACAGACCAAATAGCTACGAAATTTGTGGCTGTACGGGTAAAAAACGTTTATTAATCAGGGGCTAGTCACAGAATTAAAAAAAGGGTGAATTGTACTAAAAACTAACTATTAGCTTTTATTTGTAATACTCCGAAAACTGCAAATCAGTGTCCATTAACGTATTGCATTCGTACATTGCACAATATTGAATGTTAGCTCAAGAGGAAGTACCAACAATACATAAAAAGGTACTGGTAATTTTGAGAAGTTTACAGTATACGATTTTTTATATCTTCGCCTTAAAGCGACATTTTAAAATATTGAAACTGCTCTAATGCTCCTCCGATCGCCCTTAAATAAAATGCAGCAGAAGAGTACTGCTGCATTTATTTTCCAGGTAAATTCTTATAAAAAATTTCAGTGGCCGCACCGAGTCTAGAAACGAGCCTGTCAATAAGCAATCACAATCGCAATCACTACGCATAAAACCCGGACAAATGCGAGTCTGTTCGGTTCCGAGAGGAAATAAACTTGTATGTAGATAGTGTCCATCTCGGGAATAAATTCTCGAAGATATTAACCCGTTTTTCCCGAAAAACAAACTTAACTTTGCAGTTCTAAAATTACTCTCCCAAACATCGATTTACGACAAAGTCAACTTTCCAACCGCAAAATATAAATTTGTAACCACAAAAACAATTTTTTTATGTGTTATAACAACAAATTAACGATTTTCAGATTTTTCCTTTACTTTTGTTGTAAGACCTTGTTTCTTACCAAATCTTATGATTCTAGATCAATGGAAGTTCTTACCCTATAGGTTTTAATTTACCTGCGAAATTTTCAAATTTGTTAAAATCTGAGGTTTAATGGCCGTATCTTTTGCTTGCGTTTACTTAGAAACTAGATTTTTTTTTTTGCTTAAAGGAATCGCAGACAGACAGACAGACAGACGCGGCGGGGGACTTTGTTTTATAATATGTAGTGATACTCTCTGCAAATTCATTGTTGTCAAGAACTTTACAAACGACTCGATTTTTTATAATCCTTCAAAACTCAAGTCGGTCCCGTCTCGTTCCCATGAGGTATAAGTACTCACGGGCTAATGCTAATAGATTACTATTTAAAGGAATCCTCACAAACTTAACTCAAGCAAATTTACGTTTTTTTGCATTCCATTTCGCAAAAGCTTTCTGTTCGCACTCAGAAATTACATTTTAATTTCCTCAGCAGTAATTGTATGGGTATTTAGTGGTATGCATAGTTTCCTTCTACCTCAGCGTAAGTGATACACCATGAGGAAATTATTTTAACATTTTTTTATAGTTACCTATAATTTTAGCGAACGTAACTAGTATCTATGTTCGGAAAATATATTTATTTATAACCTTGAAGGAAGTAGGGTGAGGTGACTTGAACTATGGATGACCAGAGAATGTAGGGCACAGTAATTTGTGCTCAAAATAGGCCTACACAACAAACAGCTGGTCCATCCCATATAGTCACGGTATAATATGTGTTCACATACGGTATAATATGTGAAGAGAATTCTTTGTACGCATTGTTAAGAAAATGTTGCCAAATAAGGCACGTGAAATTTGGTATCTATATATAGTATTTATTTGTATATATATTTATCTATAAGTATTTGTGTATGTATGTATTATGTATATTCAATTGTAATTGTATTTGTAAGTATAACGATCTTTAAGAAATTCGTTTTTATGCACCTGCCATGTCCCTCTCTGAATCATCCAAAGGTTGACTGGTAGATAATGCCTTGTGACATTAAGTCTGCCTCGTGCATTGTAAACTGCAGGAAGTTTTAAATAAATAAAATAATAATAATAATAATAATGATTCGGCGATCATTGTTCCGGTCGTCATATCTGCTCATGGATTGATAGCCAAAAGCCTCGATCAACACCTTAAGAGGCTCGCGTTAGACGGCTGGATCAAGGGACTGATGCAGAAGGCAGTTCTCCTCGACACGGCCCGTATAGTGAGGAGGTTCCTGTCTTTGGAGCCCTAACCACCGGTGTCTTGGTCCCTGTACCCGATGTCGGTGGTATACTATTTTTTATATTTTTAAATATATATTTTGTTTTATAGGTATTTAAAAATGTAATTAATAAGTTTTACGATAAATAAAGAGAATAATAATAAAATTTGGCAAACTTAAAGTTTATCTAAAAAAAAGTACAGCAAGCTAAAATTTTTAAACTTGGAACACGTATTGTGTTCCAAATTTAAAAATTACGTGAAGACGGTTACATCAAGCTACAAAGTCCAGTAAATATGTTGACCTGTCATGGTAAGTCTATACAATGACAGTTCTAGTTATACTGGCCAAAGAATTAAACTAAAAATGAATTATGGTCTAAGTTGGAGCACCAGGCGATCTCTAGTTGACACTAATAGTACAACCGCATATTTTTAATAAATATTAATAATATTTACGAAAGTTTAGTGTTGCATTTATGCAAGATGTGTAATTGGGTAGATGCCTATGCCAAATCGCGCAATGAAAAGCAAAAAATAGTCGTCCAGTTTAACTTTAACGATTTTAATTTATTTTATAATCGTCAAATTAATATTACTAGTGATTGATTTGACAACAGTAAGGCGTGATGTCATGCCTAGGAATAAGTCATACAAAAATATATACTAAAAAGATACTTATTTCACTTGATAGTCATTTACCGTATTACCAAGCTTACCTAGAAGCTGACTACGTGCTTGATTGCATTACAAACATACAACTGACGGACACAAAGTGACACAATAAATGCATCATCTGTGGATCTTGCCAACAGCACTCAACGCGGTGATAGTTGGCGAAGTACAGTCAAAAGGAAAAATATGATAACGAAAGTTTGTCATTAATTTTGTTTATCGACTGTATTAAAATTTTTTTGTTTTTTAATTTTACATATGGGTACACACTACATTTCTTGATTAGAATACGTCCAACGGTCACATTTAACGGGTGGTCTATTCAACAAAACGATGTTCCATTACCTGTAATATCGTCATAAATGACGACAGTAATTCATATTTATCAAAGCTCAATTTCGCATTCGACATTTACGCTCTTCCGCGAATTTAGAAAAGCATATTTCTTTCATTTGAAATGAAAATTTGTATGAATAGCGAATGGAATGGACGTTATTTATAAAATATACTCTATTATATTTAAGTGTAGTTCAGTTCGTCTGAAGCCGGAATAAAGTCTTTTAAACGTCCATTTTACAATGTCAATGTAGCAAGCTTGTAGGATAGACACTTTGTTATAAGCGGTAGCGGTTAAATAATGAGAGACTTTCAAATTTGAGCTTCTGATTTGAACAAGTACTCAATAGTTTATGAAATCGCAATAAAAATAACATTCATTTATATTTGACTAGGAACCCGCCCGGCTTCGCACGGGTACAAATTATACACCTAAACCTTCCTCATGAATCACCCTACCTATTGGTGCAAACCGCATGAAATCCGTTCAGTAGTTTTTCAGTTTATCACGAACAGACAGACAGTCGTGGCGGGGGACTTTGTTTTATAATATGTAGTGATGATGATTATATTGAGTTTTATAGCAGTACCAGTATATTAAACCGTTTCGTGTTTTTTTTATTAACTTGAAAAATAAAGAGGTTGAGAACCTCTTTCTTCTTCAAGTTAATAAAAAAATAAATAATTATATGTATTTTATATTATTCTTTTCTTTTGTGTGTTATGCGTTATCTTCTCCATTTATGCACCGATTAAGAAAATTCTTTTTTTTTATTGAATTGACCGTACTAAAAGTTAGTAGCATTTAAATCTGAAGAATACATTCTACCTCTAAGGGTAGAAAATTAAGGAATGAAGAGTACAGCTTATTACAGTTTATTATAATTAAGGCTAATTGAAGTCGGTGATATTTAAAAAAAGTTTATTATCTAGGTCTTTACAGCTGAGTGGTCATCAAATGGACGACATGCTTTTGCTTTGGTCAGTTGTTTTAAATCGCTCAAACATCTGTACTTTATACAAAAATGAAGGAAATTAACCTCTTTCAAGCAAAAAATTACCGTTTAATTCGAAAATTTATATTGCCAAAATACTATACGGTACCTTTTTTAGGGTTCCGTACTTTTGAGTGAAACGTATGTGGGTAAAAACGGGACCCTATTACTAAGACTCCACTCTCCGTCTGTCTGTCAGTCACCAGGCTGTATCTCATGAACCGTGATAGCTAGACAGTTAAATTTTTTATAGATGATCTATTTCTGTTACCGCTATGACAACAAATACTAAAAACAGAATAAAATAAATATTTAAGTACAACATCCCATACAACAAACGTGATTTTTTTGCTGTTTTTTGCTCAATATTTATAATGGCAACAGGTGGACGCTTAAAATGTTCACACACTTGTATAGATAATGGTACGGAACCCTTCGTGCGCAAGTCCGACTCGCACTTGGCCGGTTTTTAATAGATTATGAACTATACGCTAGTTATTGCCAATGAGTTGATACAATACAAAAAAATATTAAAAGTATTAATACAATATTTTATATCATAGGTGTCAATAAATTAAAAATATTTTTTTTTTGTATTCTTAATGTATTATTATTATGCATAGCAATAAGTCCAAAGTATGCTAATTTTCGGTTATGCAAATCATAACATTTAAATATGCTAACAAGATTAGAAGAATGCTATTGTTTTGAATTAAGAACTTGTAAATATCAAACGGTAATTTGCTGACTGATAATCTTGAACGTGGTTGTAATAGTAAGTGGTAAGTTTAGTAGACTTGATAAAGTATGAATAATCATGGGAATATACGAGTGATATTAAAAAGCTATAGCCAATCGAGAAGAAAATCTACTTTGAAATATTCGTCAACATGATTCAAATTCAAATTCATTTATTCAATTAAGACACTAAGTGACATTTATGAACGTTAAATTAAAGCTACTGTTAAAAATCATAGATCGACACAAACAGACGCCACAGCATGTACTGGATTGTCGAGGTAAATCAAGTGAAAACACCAAAATCTACTGCCTGCTTGTGTCGATCTATAACTTCTAGTTTTCAAAATGCGTCTTATGATAAGAGTACTGGCAAAGAAACTCATGGCCACTCTTTTTAAAAGTCAGATCTTCAGGTACAATAGTATTAGTGTTACATGAAAGGTAAGCATGATGCAAGCTGTTGCCACCTGAATTTAATTTTATTGAAATGCTCCAAAAGCTAACGTACAAATAAAAAAAATCACTCAGTGATACCGTTAAAGGTTTGAACCTATTAAACATAGAAATCATTCAAGGTGCACATCAGTTACAAAATCTACTGTTAAAAATAATTCGTGACTGCATTAAGAGGCTAGAGTTGCAGCTGAACGAACTAAAATAATAGTATAGGCTAAAGCATCGCTGACTAGGCCGACCAGTCACCCCAAGCATGGAAACAAATATCATACTTGTGCTTTGCCTAAGTTAACGTATGTATTTCTCGGAAGTTTCCTTCTTATGGTATCTCAGGTCCCCTGCAATAGACCTACTTGTAACTGGATACCGTGTGGTTTCAGTCGGTTCGAGTCCGATATCACCCTTGACTCCGATAAGTTGATGATCCGTGGGGTTTCCACACGATACAAAAAAGTTAATGTATGTATAAATTAATCTCCACCAATTTATAATTATCTTATCAATAATTAATCAAAAACGCAATTGTAAAATAAAAAAAAAAACACTATAAAAACATTCTCAATTACTATCGATCATGCAATCGGGCATTACAATGATAAAATCGCCTCTACTTGTAACTTAAATAGCCCTCAACAGCAGCGACGTAAGAGCACCCATAAAAACGTGCGTTTACAACGTAAATACAGAAAGGAGGATGCCATCGGACGTTTGCAGCTATTCTTATATGCACACCACTCAAATACTACATTTTAAATGCTCGTACTCCAAGCAATATAGTTTTGCACACACTGTAAACAAATGTGTTCACTGCTTCGTAGCTATACTCGCCACGGGAACTTCAGACTGTGGAATCTCTGGCGAGTTTCATTACGAGCAACGTAGGACAAGCAAATGCGTCGTTTTAAATCATTGCCAACATTTTCTTGGGTTTTTATTTTGGAATATATTATCATAAGTCAGAATGTACAATACTTGGGCAGTACTCGAATTAACCTTATTATATCTGCAATATTGATCTTCCTTATGGTGTATTGAAAGTAGTCTAATTCGTTTAATTTTGTTATTAGCTGCTGATTTTGAAGGGCCTTGATCCATGTTCTGTTGGAAAAATATTTTTTTTGATTGTCTTGCGAGCTGTTAATACCATCTTTTCAATTCTTCTTCTAGTGCTTGTAAGAAACAGTCTCACAACCACTGATATAAACTATGAAAATCACTAACTAACAGTAACTGCCAAATTGTTCGTACCTCTATCCGCACTCATGTCATAGTTCTCCACTTATACCTATCCTTTTATAACCTCACTATTCATTAATATTTATCAATCGACCAACAGCATTGCGTTACCGGTATAACCACTCAAAGTAATTTCTATTAACTTATTTATATTAAATAGTGAACTGAGTTTTTGATGTGGCGACAACATGCTTTATAGTATATCTTCATACCTTCTATTTGTAACGTATAATGACTGATAAACATGTGAGTACGAAGAGGAAACAAAAATAACTTAAAAATGGTTACCTTTTTTCTAAGAAAACAATCTGATTAAAAGAGAATCTCGATTCAGCGACACGTCATGCAATAATTATTTGCGAATAATATATAATACTAAAGTCCATAAAAGATTTCACTCACAACTGTTCCTCAAAAACAGACAATAAATTAAAAAACCAAACGTGGGTGACACTATCAATTGCCTTTCCAAGAAGCTCTGGTAACTCTAAACAGAAAAGATGTCTGAATAATTTATAAACGTAGGGTTTTAGATAGGCTCAACGTACTTCACAGTCAAGCCACTTCAAAACTAAAACCAAGATCCCATTAAGTCATACCCTTATCTACTTTTAAAATAAATTATGGAGTCCTTGAAAGCTATCCGGAAGTTTCCCAGCCACACCTAGAACAACATTTCATACAAATATACACAGGTAAAGCTGCAGTACGCTTCATACAATACGAATCTGGTGTATCAGCATTGTTACAATGGAAACACGGTCAAACACTGCCGTTTCTCGGCATAACATTTGCTATTTATGATTCCTTATCTGAACTAACGGTTAAACTCTAGAGCTCAGAAACTTAAATCAGAATTTGATTTAGACGTTATATTTTATGAGTTGAAAAGCTCTTTAGCATAGCCCGATCTAGACACATGGGAAAATGGATTTTGTGGCTATATAAAGGAACGGTTCTGAATTCTTGATCTTGATATTTTATATCTTTGAAGGATCGTCCAACACGATGGAGAAAAATTATTCAGTTAACTGTACTTTTTGAAATAGGAGAAATGTCTTATTCCCTGCAACTCAAGAGTCACAAGTGCGTTGCCAGCCTTTAAGGTGGGAGTAGGGGAAGGGGGAAGAGGGGGAAGGGGGGGAGTGGGAAGGGTTAGGGCCTCAGTTAACCTCACTCACTCGACGAAAAACAATACAAACATTGCTTTACTGCCGGTTTTCTGTGAGGCAGTGGTACCACTCCGGTCGAGCCGACCCATTCGTGCCGAAGCATGGCTCTCTCACGAATAGACTGTCTATCATATTATGAAAGCTATAGTATCTATATTCCAATATATTCACAGCAAAGTTTTTTAACCACCACACGCATAGAATCACGTCTGACTCTCCGAAGGGGTAGTCAGAGACGTACTCACTCGAGAGAGACGTACCCCTGTAGGTGGCAAGCCTAGTGCTGGCAACCGGTCAATTTGTTAATTAAAGATGGAAAAATGGGCAATTTTCATTGGCGCAGGCAAAGGTTGTATATTACTTACATTTTGCTGACTATATTTTAGACTTTAGACCACACGTAATGGATTCGGTACGTATCTAATTTCCGTTCAACTAATGACGAATGCATAACAGAAAGAGCCAATAATATTGTCGACCGAGGAATGGGACCCATGACATCACGCTCAACCTAAGTGTCAACCACTATATCATTGCGACATTTATATATTGATAAACTTCCGATCGAAGTCGCACTTTTGCGATCGATCAAAAAAAAGCTGATCGTTTTTGTACCAATAAAAATAATCATTTAATTTCCCAAATCTTACCTCCCTCCCGGCTCCAAATTTACAGCCTTTTGCCCAACACGTTCTTATAAGAAGGCTGTACCATCGAGTCCACACGCGAATTCCACAATAATCCAGTTAAATAACTCGCTGCAATTACTCCACATAAACGTCTTGCCGGCATTGTATCGAAAATGAAACGCAACGCTAAGGCCGTGTCGCCTGTCCGAGATGGTTCCGTAGGTGTATTTCGAACAACTTGCCAAGTTATGAACTTGTAACATCCCGGACTGCCCAGTGCTTACTTGGTCAACTGAGTTTTACACACTAGATTCGTCTTTATACATACATATAGGTATATAAACGAGATGGCAAAAGCCAGTGGTTAAACAGCATTACTGGTCTATCGATGTGGTATGGTGGATATGGTATATCTACACCAGTAAACTTTTACCATCTGACAAATCACGTGATTCCAGTTACAAATTTTCTCTGCTGATTTATACCATAGGACTGAATAGTGAGTTACCATTCAAAAAGGTACCTATATAATTATAAAAAATAACATAGATCAAATAAGAATGCCAGCATTTTCACTTTATGTAAAATTCGAGGAACCTTAAAGCAAAAAGAATTGAAAAATCTCGATAAGACCCGCGTGGGGTGGTGACAACGACGAGTAAACAAAATAAAAAGATCTCTTGGACTCTAAAGGTGTCGCTCGGTCCTTGCAGCGTTATCTGAGCGTAAGGGCCCTGATCGATCAACGTTCTTCGAAATTTAAAAATTCAACAATGAATGTTGTCATTGAAGAGGTCATTTTATTAAATGATGATGTTAATAGTTCTTTTTTTCAATTTTCGAATAAAGAACGGATGTATTAAGTTTTTTTATTCAACGCTTTTTAAATAGTGGAAGCATGTCGTTTCTTTATACACACAATAAAATATTAAAATACTAAATTTATTTTTGTTAATTTTTAACATCGATGAAATAAAATAAAATGTAACTAACTCAAAAATGTAGTTACAAATTTAAAGCTGTTAAAAATATGATGTTGTTACTAAAACACTAAAACAGTTTACAGACTGAAACAAAAACTCAAAAATACACAAAAATGTCCTCACATTCTCCGCTGCTACTCCACATAGGATTCATAATAAAGTGCTAAATTTTAATTAAAAATCACTTGTGCTGCGTCGCCTGCGCACAAAAAACGACGAGGATTTCGCTCCGAGGATGCCCGAACGTTGGCGATGTTACCCGAACAGCCGTCGGCCATTACGCATAATTACTCAATCGCCAAAACATGGAATGCTTTCGGCCGACTTTGAAAGAGAATGGTTTTGTGTTTAAAGCCTTATTCGGGTAAGAGATTATGCTTGAATCATTGATAATGCGAAAATGGAATTTCTCCAACACGTCTTTAACAGCTTTTGTTGAAGATTATTTGCCTGGATGGTTTTGGGTTCGTCAAAGAAGGTAAGAACTACAAGTTCCAGCAATCTAAAAGGAAAACTCAACTTTATTTATTCACTGATATAATTCCAATAATTAAAAAAAATTACTTTATTTTTTTTTGTTTTCTATTGACTTTGTAATTGAGATTTGATTCGATTAGACAAAACATTGAGCTGCTGAAACCGAAAATTACAGAATTCTGAGCAGTGATTCATAACTCATTGAAATGGAAATTATGTCATATCGCATTAAGTGATAACCGAAAAGAAAATAAACCTTTATTGTCTAAAGAAGCGATACACCCTACGGAATAATTCCAATATGATTAAATAAACACTGGGCAGTGCTCCGCTAAACTTGGTATCAGTCATATTAGATAAGTATTTACGGTTTTACTCACGTGTATATTTCGGGGATGCCCGACTAGTTCCGGATCCGACGGGGGCCCTTTATCAAGGGGTGAGGCCTACCGCGTCGGTTGTAGGCGCCAGATATCAGTCGCTATATTTTCCACAATTACACATAGAACAAGTTACATACTTAAGCAAACAATAGCTTGATTAGTAAGATTCTCCCTAGAAAGTAATAATTTTGAAGGTTGAACAGTTATGAGGAGGATGAATATGTACGTTACCAATGCCGCCTTCCTATAATCAAGAAACGATTCGTTTTGCTTACGGACGGTAAAATTTTCGTTGAAAATTTAACGAAGTTGTACCGTAAGCAAAACGAATCGTTTCTTGATTATAGGAACCCAGCAAAGTCCACTTACGTAACGTACAATTAAAACCAGCAATATTACTTTATTTTACTTAACCCTTCAGATGTCTCTAGATAGATAGATTGATAGATAAATAACACTTTATTTGTACACCAGTCTTACAGTAGAAGTATCATACATACATTTGTCATACAGATAATGTACAAAGAGCGGTCTTATTGCAAGATACAATCTCTAGCAGAAACTATTAGAAAAAATATTTATACCCCAAAAATATACATAAGTATAATTTACGTATGTGTGTACAAATATACAGTTAAATCATTTCTATCGGTTATGGTGCTATAATAAAATCTTCATAAAGAAAAACAGATTTCCTAAAGGAGAAGTTAAACATTCTACGCACTGTGCGTCTTATGAAATACATACCCCGATAACAAGATTCCAAATCACAGTATTCAAAATGTAATTATATAAAAATTACATACAATTTTCTCTAACAACTTATGATTACACGAAGCGTTGATTTGCTGACAACTGACTTCGTTATAACTAGAGATATAATCAAAATTAATGTTAATTTATGCCATTCCTTAATTGCTAAGTCGCCGCTGAATCAAACGCCAAACTCATGACTGTTTCCTATCGCAAGCTCGCTACCTTTTTATAGTTGGTTATATTGACAAAACTGATGGAGAGACGTGCTAAATAGTCTATTTTAACAGAAAACAGTTCTATTTTAACAGAAAACTTTGTACTGGAAGTAATTCTCGTATAGTAAGCTCTATTAGCATGGTGTTGCATTTCTGTCGGTGATTAGGGTAATTATAGCTCCATTGTCGATAGGACTTATGATGAGTGATACCGTTGGTGGTGTAGTGGACAGGGTGTATGTCGTACACATAATTGTTGTTGTAAGTGTTTGTCGGTGATAGTTTTCTTTCCCAGAATGGGAAAGGTTAGGATTAATGCCGTAACTAAATTGGCGTCCAAAGCGGGATGGCAAAGGTTCTTCGCAAAATTCTTTCTTCGCTCTTCTTTCCTGCCTAATACCATTTACCTTGATAATGGGTATATATATATCCCCTATTCCTTCTACGGATTTTCTCCTTCCAGAGCTACACCAAGCATAGCCCGATGTGCATCTTTCCTCTTTTGATGTGACATCAAGGATCAGCCCAGACTTAGTACAGTATACCAGAATAAACTCGGCATAGACACTAAAACTATACAATTATAAAATGAATTTTAATATAAAGGGCAGCTGTTGCCTTATAATTGCAGTCATTTAAACTGCTATCTCTGCTTACACTGCTACGAATTAACAAGCAGTTATATTGCCGTTTCTTAATATAACTGCAAGACTATAATCACTCAGTATGTTATACTATAATTATAACTAGGTCTAAACAAAGCTACCAGATGGTTTCATATCTACTATTAAACGACTGTAATCAAGTCGGTCTTTTGGAGTCGACTTGATAGTCAAATAAACTTTATTAAATATTATTAAATAGTCTTGTTGAGGAACCCATAAAGACTCCAGTTGAATTTTTAATAACGTAGTGCCTTCGAAGTTTTATATATGTTTTATACTACATAAGTATAGTTGGGGCATAAATTAGTTTTGTAGGCAGAACTGTTTATTATTTTCTAGATAAAAAGACTAACTCATGAGTCTCATGACTCATGACGCATGTAATATTTCCATGTAATAAAGTTTCTTCAATCCCTTGCTATGTCTGTGATATAATATTATTTATATAGTATTGTTTTAATTTGTCTTCTATTAAAAGATATCTAGCGCATTAAATAAATATTCCAATCTCGTGTAGGACTTTAAAGAAATGTCCAACTTGTGACTCGAATCCATATTCGAGGAGTTCGTAGCTGGCGAGGTGAAAATTAAAACCACCGTGCCATCCCTGCATTGAATATCGCCAGGGGTATCTCCTTATATAACATATAAAATCGTAGTTTTTGCGTTTAGAACTTTGATACAGTAAATGTGCCTGACCTTCGTCTGTCGAAGACACGTCTAAAGAAGCAGTTACTAAGTCTAAAATATGTAGTGACTGCATCGCGCAATGATACTCTGTGTTAACTCCCAACATCAACCATTTGGCTGCAGCCCGGTAGTCGTTCGTGATTATCTTGCGTCGTCGAAGGACCTACCTTTAATTTTACGTTACGTTACGTTACGTTTTAGACCTACCATTAATTGTTGCCTGCGGTATTTCCGGACCGATACGACCTTCAAACCTTCCAGAAAAGAGCGTACTCCCATCTCAAAGGCCGGCAATGCACTTGTGATTCTTGAGTTACAGGTGTCCATGGGCGTTGGTAGTCACTTCAGGTGACCCGTCTGCTCGTTTGCCCCCTATAATATAAAAAAAAAAACAGTCGTCGTGCACGTCAGAAGTGAGAACATAACTTCACAATGTATTTGCATATACGCACACACACATCTGTATAATTATATATAATTAGGTTAAAAATAAAAAGTAGGTAATAACATATCTAAATGTATACATAGGGTACACTGGAAGTTCTGCGCTCCTGGCCGCTCATAAATGTTTGAATTTCGAATGTTATATTTTTGAAATATAAGAAACTCGGCTGCGTCTTACGAATTTTCGATCAGGGTCACGTGTCTTGACTCGAGTTTAACATTTTTTACCCACCCCAAAAAGTGCACAACGCCGCTAAAGAGGTTTTCACTTAAAAAAAAAACATCATAACACTTGTACAGTCTATAATATACATACGTGTACGAATCGCGACTTAAAAACCATAGAATGTCAACTGTGACATGTCAAATAAATAACGTTTCTAATAATAATATTCTGTACAACTTTTAATAACAACAAAACTGCAGGAAAACAAGAAAATGCAGTATTATACGTTTATAAATAAGCCTTTTATCGATAGTATACCACAGGACAGCATAGACATAGACAAATTGAACCAATCAGAGACGCCGTTGAGGCCAGTTATTAGAATTTATCAAACCCAATGCTACTGGCATAAACCATGGTTAGATGTCTTCTTAAAAAATGAATCTAGGATATGTGCAATAGAATATTGATTTATGGTGTAGTACCAGACACTAGTGATTAATTTATAGAAACCTCTTATTCATTTAGATGTATTCGAAGGCATATACTACAAGGAGTCTGTTTGACTGGCTATTTATTATTAAACAATCAATTTTCTAACGTTTGCAGCCTTGTAGATAAATTATCTTTATTTAGTGGTTTGACCAGGGCTTGATACAGGTAAGATGGATGATGGACATAAAAATAATAAAAAAACATGAGAGGTGTCTTTGGAACACTCGATTGTAACAAAAACCTTTCGCTGTATATATAAATATATATATATACAATAAAAAAAATAGTGAATTGTATCAATTATAAAAATCCCAAAAATAAAATTGCGACATCTGTAAAAGTTGCGCTAGCTAATATATTGATACTTTGGCGTGAAAATGAAATAAATCAACTCGCGGTCAGCATTTTTCGTTGCGCTAACATTTTTTCCGCTTAGCAGGCCGGCCACCGGGCGTCTGTAGTGTAACGTGCTATAAGGATCTTCGTTTCAATAATCCGAGACGTAGTACACGGCGTTATCTAGAACCAAAGTAAGCATAACTTGCACTCTGGGTTCTAGAACACAGAAAAACATACTTGACCCTTTTTTGTATGTGCATATTATACAAAGAAATATCCAGACTTTAAATATTTGCAGTGACCAGGTATCAAACTCGCGATGTCTGAGCTGACCTGACCTGCTCGAGCTATCGCTTACACTCGCCAATCCATCCTTATAAGCAATATCCTTTACCTTCCATTGCCTTCCTTACCTTTCAATATTTCGCCCAACTTTCCCACTTTAATTCTCAAAATTCCCACCTTAATTCCCAAAATTCCCACCTTAATTCCCAAAATTCTCAGTTGAACAGTAGGGTTGTCCCCTACTACGTGAGTAGGACTATCATAATGTGATTGTTAGCTACATAACTGCCTACCCCTTCGGGGACAGTAGTTGTTGTAAATATACAAAGTTCTAATGAGATATGCGTATGTTAAAGTTACGTTCTACTACACTCTCACTAGCCATCAGTAAGAGCGGTCTATCAGACTACTAAGGACACAATACAACAACAGTATTTTTTTAAACAACTGAGTTGCCAAACTCGAACAGTTGTCAACCCTATCACAGGAGTGTAAGCTAACTTAAATTGCTAAATAACTCATTAATCCGCATAATACCAATTACAGTCTATAATTTTAGCAGTAGGTAAGTATTTCAAGATAATCGTATCCGTTTTCTGAACATAATTCTGGTTCACAGTCGACTTGTCATCGCCTCCATAAACTGAGGTAGTAAGGATGGGACATGGCAATTTGTCTTGTCGATATATTTTAATTGCACATTATAATATTGGAATGGATTGTCTTTGGATGTAGCGGGACTTTATTCCAATTAGAAAAGATATAAGTTATAAAATTGAAAAGGATGTATATTATGTTGTTTTGTTAGTTTAAAAAGGGTACAATGAACTTACGGTATACTATCTACCAAAGTATTTTAAATATTCTTTAGTATTTTAATCTCAACTACTTGGAAACGGGCGGTTATAGATAAACACTAGCATCTCTCGATAGTATACACGGTATTATTTATTTTAGTTTCGGCAAAGTAGCCTATTGTTGCAGTCACATTGTGTTGATGTATAATTTTTAACTTTTAGTTTAAAAAAAGACGTTTTCAAACAATTTTTGAAGAATTTTAATGAAATAAAGATATTTGATTTTCAATTTGACTATTAAAGATATTGCAATATGACAGTATCTTTAAATTGCCGTCCATAAGAAGGAGAATACACTCAGAATTTTTACAAAAGAACTTGTTTATGAAACTTGTAATGTTGATGCATATAATTGTGTCGTCAGATGCTAATAATATGTATGAATGTACAATTGTAATTTTTTGTCTCAAGTTTAGCAAAATTGGATCTTGTTTTTTGGCGTATAGGGTTTTAAATTGTTTTTCATATATTGTTTCATACAGAGGGTGGTTAAAAATTGCAATGTACATAATATTATTTATCTTGATTTAATCTTGAGCAAGTGTTAATGGATCTTTTAATTTGTTTTCAAACTTGTGATTTAATTTACTGTTGTGATCACTAGATGTTAAACACATGGAAAGGAAGTGTAGCACTAATCTAATAATATCCCTCATGATCTAATTGACACTATAGTGTTATGTGTGTATACTTACGTTTAAGCAAGTAAAATTATCTTATCTTAGAATCATTTCTGAGGTATTCCTATAGGGTAAATCATAATCTAACATTTATATTCTTTAAATGATTGTATTTTTTTTTTCTACGGGGAGACACTATTGTCTTGACTACAAGGTAAATATATATTACAAGGCTGTTTAAAAAGAAATAATTTCGATAATTCCAGTGACCCGACTTTTCCCATCACTACAGTATTTGTGCCAAAGTTTTAACAACTTATTATTCGAAAGAATATACTACCTGTATTGTTAGCAACAGTAAATAGCTATAAATACCCTTGATAAATCTATGGTTGAGCAACTCCATACATAATATCTCTTTAGTTCCAAAAGGACGCCCATGTGCCCAACAGTGGGACGCTAATAGGCTAGTATTATTTTTTATATCATTTAATACTACACCTACATATGAAACAGTACATTCATTTCAATCAGACCTTCAAAGTTCCCACCGTGTACCATAAATAATATAGAATTAACACTCATTCAAATATTTCTAAGCAATCGAATTAAGCGACCTCATTTGGATTTCGGCGTTAGGGTGACCAAATGTCTGTGGAATTGTGAGACATGTCCTATTTTATTGATTATAGATTTGAAACACATGTAAAATTAATACAAAACTGTATTGATTTTCATTACAATGATCGTACTTTCATCTCAAAGGCCGGCAACGCACTTGTGACTCTTGAGTTGCAGGTGTTCATGGGTGACGGTAGTCACTTACCATCAAATGACCCGTCTGCTCGTTTGCCCCCTATAATATAAAAAAAGAAACATTAATTAACTTTTAGTAAACTAATGTAGCAAAAGTAACCACCGAATACAGTCAGTGTATGTTTATAAAGTTCTCGAGGACATAACTACTCTTTTAACACTTGTAGTCGGAGAAATCGACACGAGATTTTAATATATTTTTAATATAAATTTTTAATATCAGTTTTACACTGATCCAATAAAAATTTCCAACTAAAATAGTTAATGAACCTTTCCACTGTGTGAAGTAAGACACGTAATATAACTGCAATCGTTCATTTGGTTACCCTACTTGTAGTTCACGACCGCATGAGGAAACCCAAAACTCTAATTACCTAATAATAACGTCAAATTACAGTGCTCAATCATTTGAACTATGTTAAATGGTAGTTGTAATGCAAATTGAATATCAAAATTGTAAGTAGCAGTTGAGTACCGTTCAAATCTTTTTTTAAACAAAGCCATTTTGTCTGTAGGGTCCGTACGGGTCAGTTGAGTTACGAGTCTCGATTTTGTTTGCAGTTTTGAATACGTAACGAGCTTATAATCAGAAGCTAAATTATTAATAATATCACTCGCATGTGATCAACGATTGTTTGACAAAAACAGATATGTAATGCCAATAAATCAAATCCTTCATTGTATGAGAAAAATATGGGCTATAATTATTTGAGTAATTTATTTTTCACGTGTACAACACCGCTCCTTGTATTGGCTGCCGGAAAGCGTCGAAATTAACCATATTTGAGAAAAAAACAATGTTGCTATGCAATAAAAATTAAACAATTATAAAAATAAGACAATTTATTTGTTCAAAAATTAACTGGACATTTATGAAAATCTCTCTCTGTGTACAAAATTATTTTTTGTGTTGGTATGTAAAATAAATGTCATGTATCTCACTTAGATTTCGATATGAAATGGCAGAAAATTATAAAAAAATAGTATTAGTAATTATTTTCATTGTGATAAAGTCCAAATTTTGAAGCTCATGGTCTTTTTTTTTCTATTAGCCATGTCGTTTGTAGTTCAAGAAACGCTCAGAAAATGGCTCCCATGGATAGCAGAATTAATGTAAGTTTAATTACACGAACGAATCTACATCACCGTCTGTCATTACCATGTACTTGTTTATTCACTCACTTTGTGCTCAAACAATTATACTACTTTATGTGTTTTAGTAGTGATTACATCGAAAATGTTTCGTTTTAGTGTGGGAATGCTCATTGGATATTTTGTTTTTGTAGGTTTGAAAATAACTGGCATTGTTATTATAATTTTATAGCAGTGGTCTTGTATGAAGATAATGATGAAAATGTTTTGACTTCTCTGTCAACTGGAGCGCCGTGAAGACAACCACTGCATTGAATTTTGTTTACTCGATCCCCGAATACACAACATTAGATGCAGTGGCTATTTTTAATCCAGTACCTACAAGCCAGTATTTAAATCAGTGCTCCGCCGTGCGTTTAAATCCCACTACTGGATGTTTGTTACTATTTCACACAAAAATCACTTAACTTATTGCGATGAAACTTACTCTCCAGCTGGAGACCTGGATTAACGGATAGGCTACTTTTTATCCCGATATTCCCACGGGAACGGGACTTACGCGGGTGAAACTGCGGGGCGCTGCTAGTATTTATTTAGCTATAAACAAACGATCACCATGAGGAAAATTTTATTCTTCAAATAACTAAATATAACATTTCTTACTAAAATATTTAAGATTTATGATTAAGCATGCTTTTCTTTTTTTGTTTCCTTTTACATTAATAATCATTATCTGAATCAGAGAATGCATCACGAATTCATGACATCTTATAGAAAACATTATTTTTTATTTAAGTGGATAACGAAACAGTGCCATTTTTTAACTACGTACAACTTTACTAATTAGCTTTAATAGTCAAACCAAAGAGTTTTATCTACAGAACAAATTTCTAAGTTCGTGAATAAATTTCATTAGGACAGTCTTAAATAAAAAAAAAATTCAATAACTGATGTTCACACCAAACACTTAATTAATAACACGTAAACACCAACACCGGATTAATATATGCGACTCAACATAATAAATAATAATCCACATATCGCCTTTATCCACGCCCACTGTCGAAACTCATTACCCTACTTTCAGAGGTTCGACACAAAATAATAAGACACACCTACGCATATCTTTGCTTCCAGTTTTAATTAGCACGATAATAAATAAAAGTATGTTTAGATAACACTTGGCATTATAAAAGGCGGGAACTCATTAACTAATGCTTCAGCTGGTTTATTGCTGGGTTTATCAGCAATATATTGCTATCAGCAATATGTTGCTGATAAACCACTACTGCAGCCGCAGTGTGATGGTTTGTCATCTGTCGAAATCAGTAGTGAGAACACGCTTTAGGTCAAATTTAAAATAAAATCTGACTTTGTAATACGGCGTACCCTACAAAAAAAACCGGACAAGTGCGAGTCTGACTCGCGCACCGAGAGATCCGTAAGCAAAGAAACTTGTATACGACCATCTCGAGAATCAATTCTCGAAGACTTTAGCCAGTCTTTTTGAAAGACAAACTTAACTTTGCGATCGCGATTTACAACAAGTCAGCAATAGAACCGCAAAATATAAGTTTGTAATCACAAAAAAAAAAAATTACAACAAACTAACGACTTTCACGATTTCATGATTCTAGGTCAATGGGAAGTACCCTATAGGTTTTTATTTACCTAAAAATTTAAATTTAATGAAATCTAAGGCTTAAGTGGAGGTATCTTTTGATTGCGTTGACTTAGAAGCTTGATTTTTTTAACAGCTTCAAGAGACCGCAGACCTAAATATATGGTATGGTATGGTAATTTCAACTTGATACGTCCACGGGTTTTTTGAGAAAAATTGTCTTGACAGACACAGACAGACAGACGGACAACCCTAAAAATGGCAAAGAAAGTAGCTTGAGCTCGAAAGTTTGGATCAGATTGTCAAAGCGCATACAATGCTTGTGGCGTTGCGAGCGTTTATCGGTACTGATTCAAGCTTACACTTGGAGGGCAATGTGTTTTTTTTTCTTAAGTTTTGTGAAATAATGATATGGGTAAAATCTGCATTTGAAATTATCTTGTTTATTTATTTCTTTAACTATTTAGACGCAGTTTTTGTCAACCTATTTATTGTCTACTTAAAGTTGGGCTTAGTAGCTTGAAAATAGTTCTGATAATACTAAACTGTATTTTAACAGCGGCCCTACACATTTACCCATCAAATGCCCAATGAGCTGTCCATGTAACAGTGGTTCATCTTCACGATGACGACGTTCAGTTCTTATTTCAAAGAGAATCGCAAACGTTTAATTAAATTTCAAAAATAAATATCATATTGAATAGTGGATCACGAGTGCATTCCTAATCACTATATTTTGATGTGCGGGCGTAAAATGTACACCGACGAGTTTGCTCCATTCTACCACTACGCTCTCTAATCCATGCCCCATTTAGGTCCCACAACGGTAACGGGCGATTGTGTGTAAGAGGCTTTAACACACTTTTATGGCATTAGGTGCCTGAATAAATAACCTTATTATTATTATTGTTATATTTAGTCATTCACTGTGTACCTGTTAACATGCTTGCAACATTTGCAATTTCTAATAACGCTATAATTTACATGTATTTCCCCTATGAATCATTAAAAATACGCTGTTAAGGCAAAATCGCCTACAACCATAACCTGATCGTAACTTGTTCCGCTTTTCTATGTCTCGAGGGTTCAACTAAAACTGGTTTAACTTTAATAGTATCAAAGTATATTTTACACCTAGACGACGGATGCAAAAGCTATTTGGAACGCGCATTGAATAATAAACTTTACGAGTATTAGATACAGCTTAAATTAGATTGCGAAATGATAACAACCTGCGATTCCACGAATACGATGTTCATAAGCTTTGTAATATGAACTGTAAATGCTTTGAAATAAGGGTTATAATAGGAATTATTATTATTGGGGTTAGTTTATCTCTAAGTCAGTTCTGAAAGAGACTCAATATTAATTGTTGGTCATTACTTTGTAGTGTAGAAAGTGGTGAGACGGTAGTGCTCCGGCATTAAAGTAGCGTGACAATGATTTTAAAACAATGGCGGACTGAATTTTAAATACAACTAAATCAATGTGTATATTTATTGTCAAAGATATCGCGGAGGAAATTAGAGATAGTAGAAAATGTACTTTCATAATATTTATGATCACGGCCGTTCCATAAAATAAGGTCAGTAGGACGCCTTTAACAGATAAATTGCTGCCAGTAAAATATAAATTGAATAATAAAACGGTATAATCTGTCCATTCCTACTTTAGTATTAGAGCAGTCTCCTTAATTTAGTTTAAATGTAATGCGAACTTTTTGCCCTTTAATGAAAACTTTGATAATAACTATAAATAAAAAATTTAAAATACCCCCGACTCGAAAATTCCTTTAACGATTACAAAAGAGCTGATAATCTTCGAACGACTGAACAGATTTTCTTGAATTATGTCTAAGAACACTCTCTATTAAGTCACCTTTCAAACAAAAAACCGCTCTCAAATCGGTTCATCAATTTGGGCGCTATGATGCCACAGACAGACACACATACAGAGACACGTCAAACTTATAATACCCCGTCGTTTTTGCGTCGGGGGTTAAAAACAAAACTTATATATAAATATATATGTTCTTCTGTTCTAAAAAGTTCTGCTACTTTGTCCAGCCTAAGATCCATTTTAAGTATTTTTGAACTTTTTGACTGTACCGTAATCAGTCTACCGATATGAGTTTTTAGTAGGTGGTCTTCCAACATGGGAACCGTTTATGAGCACAAGTTTATACAGATTCTCAACACCATCTTAGCAGACAGCCTTGACGGCGCCAGTCATCAGCAGAAATACAGTACTATCTCTGTTCTGTTTTACTACAATCTTCTGAAGCACGGAGCTAATTTCCAAGACATTGCTTAAAATATGAAATACTACTTTTTAGTACAATCATGGTCACCCTACTCACAGTACGCGTTAACACTTTTGTACTGTTAAGACATAATTGTCAATGTTTCATAGCCCCCATACGAGGGGTGATCAAAAAGTAATGATAAACGGGTATTTCTAATAAAGATAAAAATCCAAAAAAAATTGTTTTCACTTCTTCGGTCCTTCACTACTTCCCACCTAAAAAATTGTATAAATAGGACATCATTTGGAGGAGCTACATTCATTTGAATACCAGCAGTCGGAGCGACAACACGAAAATGGAGAAACACGAAGTGAGATGCGTCATCAAGTACCTCTGTTTGAAAAAAATGTCTACCAAAGAGATACACGCTGATTTGGTGGAGACACTGGGTGACTCTGCTCCTCCATATTCTACGGTGGCACGGTGGTGCAAAGAGTTTAAGCTGGGTAGAACATCCACAGAAGATGAACATCGCGAGGGACGCCCAACCTCGTCCCTCACTGAGGAAATCGTGAAAAAAGTCGAAGATATCGTATTAGCAGACCGAAGAGTAACCATCAGACATTTAGCTGAGGTCACAGGGATCTCATATGGCAGCATCCAAAGCATTTTGACAGGCAAAATGAATATGAAGAAGGTCTCCGCGCGTTGGGTACCGAGAATGTTAACGGACGAACAAAAGAAAAAGCGAGTTGACATTTCAAGAGCCAATCTTGCAAAGTTCCAGGCTGACCAAGAAAATTTTTTGTCTCGATTTGTGACCATGGACGAAACATGGATCCATCATTTTGATCCTGAGACCAAACAACAATCGATGACTTGGAAAAGGCCATCCTCACCGACGCCGAAGAAGTTCAAAGTCTCGAGCTCGGCGGGCAAGGTTATGGCGTCCGTTTTTTGGGATGCTGAGGGAATCATAATGGTTGATTACCTGGAAAAGGGAGCTACTATAACGGGCTCCTACTACGCTGATCAAATAAGACGACTGCGAGAAGCCATAAAGGAAAAAAGACGGGGCAAACTCCGAGCGAAAGTCCTGTTTCATCAGGACAACGCACCTGCACACAAAGCCGAAGTTGCGACGGCTGCCATTCGAGAAGCAGGCTTCGAACTGGTCGAACACCCACCCTATTCTCCAGATTTAGCCCCCAGCGACTTTTATTTGTTTCCTCGGCTCAAGGAACACCTCAGGGGCAAGAAATTTGAGGATGATAGCGAGGTTATGGCTGCTGTAGAGGCATTTTGGGAGAGCCAAGATAAAGATTTTTTTTTAAAGGGTATTTTAGGCTTAGAGAAACGTTGGACTAAATGTATCGACTTGTTAGGAGACTATGTAGAAAAATAAATTAAATTTAAACTAGAATCGTTGTTTTATTATACTCATTATCATTACTTTTTGATCGCCCCTCGTATGTTTACTTTCCCCTGTACACCATAGCATTCCCATTGGACTTTCTAGATAAACAAAATTACGGCTGTAATCTAAATGGATGTACACTGTGCAGGTACAGTCATTATTGGGATCTTCTTGACCTTTGGTATGGTTTATTGAGAAAGTAAGATTCTTGAACGTGTCCTACAAAGTTAGATATTTACTTGTATTGAATAGTTATAAAGACCGTATATAACTGTTTTTAACCCCTGACGCAAAATGACGGCGTGTTATAAGTTTCACGTCGATGTCTGTGTGTGTGTGTCCGTCTGTGGCATCGTAGCTCTCAAACGCATGGACCGATTTCGATGCGGTTTTTTTCATTTGAAAGCCAGGTTTTTTGCGGTGGTTCTTAGCTATGTTTGGTTAATATCGGTCCAGCAGTGTAAGAGTATCAGCTCTTTTCCAAAATGATGTAAGGTATTTTGTAATCGTTGAAGGGATTTTCTAGTCGGGGGTGTTTTAAATTTTAAACTTATAGTTATTAAATCATACATAAATCAGTCTGACGAAAATTTCTTCTATCTTTGGGGAAAATTGCCCACCAAGTGATTATCGACTGCTGAATATACCTTTAATAAGCGGTAATTCACTTTTTTCTCTATACTCTTATTTCTCTTACCCAATACTGTGTTTTGCAGTCCATGATCGCCACATGAATCATCCCGTCACTGTTCGTCCCCGCAGTTTCACTTGCGTTTATGGGTTCTGCTCTGTTCCTAAAGGCTGTACTGTGATGCTACATAGCCCATAACGTTCTTCAATGAATACTCTATTAAATACAAAAAGAATTTTTCGAATACGACAGGTAGTTTTAGAGATTAGTCCATTTAAACAAACAAACAAAAAAACTGAAGATATAAAAAATACAGGTCCATTTGGATTGTTAATTGCAAGTGCTATTATCATCCTTTATTTGGTTCTCACACGAATTTCTTGGACCGGGCGAGATCTTGTAGAGGAACGAAGAAGAAGTTTCTATAGGTGTGCTACAGCTATTTATGGAGCTCAAATTCAGATGGAATTGGTCACAAATATGTTAAAAACTTTAGTCTTTAATCACTGAGGTAGATTGAATTCCACAGTTTTTTTTTTACTTGAGACACCTCACGCACGGCCGTCTGATCCCAAACTAGGCAGAGCCTGTACTATGGTAACCATACTGCTGATAAACATACTTATATGTTACGAAATACTTACATGTTTTAGATAAATTACACCCAGATACAGGACAAATGATCATGCTCATCGGTGCTCATCACACAATAATTTGTCCTGGGTGGGAATTGAACCCACGACCACTGACTCAGCAGTCAGAATACACTAACCATTAGATCAACAGGTCCATCGAATCGTGGTCAAATAGTCTAAAAGATGTTCTAAAAATGACAACATACAGAATAAAGTATGTACATCAAAACAATTTTACGTTCCCATCTTATCGATCTAGTATCCAGACGTCTGAACGAAACATTAACTTGTGTTGTCCGCCATTAAATTCTATTGGCGAGTAGACGTTGACGGTGCCCCTCTATTCATAAATCCAGAGAGCTTTTATATGTAAAACAGATGTTGCGAAGTGTACGCGGCGAGCCGACGCATTTTCTACACAATTTTTATATGCCGACTGTCTTGGTTTACGCTCTCAACCTGGATAAGGTACTATCTTTGTTTGAACATTTTTATTAATGTCGAGCAGCCTTACATTGTTGTTGTGGTTTTTTTATTATCCTTGATAAAAAAATACCCAATTATATAGATTTTTTGAAATATTAACGACATAGCTCTAGTTTCAAATAGCAGTTGTGAGACAAAAGAAATGTTTTTTTGGGAAATTCTCGGCACTTCCCGAAAAAGAGAGACCTTTTCTCTTTGCTACAACTGTTTTTGTTACTCACTTACCGATACTTGGTTAGAGAATATGAAATAATGTCCCATAAGGCTTTTCAATCACTAAAATTAGTAATGTGGTAATTAGTAAGAACAAGACCCCACAGTTTGCAGTAAACTTTGGCGCCAGTGCTTAGGGACAATAACAAGTTGCGCTTTGGCTAAAAGCGCTGGCCAGTGATGAATTGTTCTATAGTGTTTCCCTGGCTTTTAAAAGTCGAGATTTATTGGGAGTTCAGGCTTTTTCTTTTGCTGAGTTCTTTTGAGTTCATAAAGGACTGATACCGTTGATAGACTTTTATAATGGAACATCGTGTGTAGCGCTCTTCATAGTCAATTCGCTATTTACTTCTTGAGTTGATAACAATTAAAAAGTAGAGATTTAATAAGTAAAATTATCAATAGATAACTTTAATCTTATAGGGTAAATGAAAAGCGGTGAAATGTCACCCATCTTTCTGTTAAATCCGTTATAACAAAAAGAAACAGTCAGTCGTAGGACTGCACGTCGGAAGTGAAAACATAACTTCACAATGTATTTGCATATACATACACACATACATCTGTATATATATAATTGGTTTAAAAATAAAAAGTAGGTAATAACATATCTAAATGTATAGGGTACACTGGAAGTTCTGCGCTCCTGGCCGCTCATAAATGTTTAAATTTCGAATGTTACATTTTTTTAAATATAAGAAACTCGGCTCCGTCTTACGAATTTTCGATCAGGTCACGTGCCCTGGCGCGAGTTTAACATTTTTTACCCGTCCCAAAAAGTGCACAACGCCGCTAAAGAAGTTTTCACTTCAAAAAATCTATTTCAATTTATATTCCCGTTAAACATAACAGACTCTGTTCGAAACATTAAAACTCCATAATATTCACAGAAAATTTATTCCACAATAAATGCTTCAACCAATAATAACCGTTAAAACAACATTAACTTACTAACTATAATTGGACGCACTTTAATGAGCTATTTAATAAGCACTTTTTAATATTAAAAGCACTTTATAATAATTTATATGAGCTTTTCCTTGTAAATAGGTTACAATGTTGATAAAAGATATTAAAATAGTGAATTTATGGGGGAAGTAGGTGTCTAAAGGTATCGGACAAAGTTGTCAGTGTGTGGTTTTGAGACTAATGGCAGAGGAAGTTATTTACTGTTAAATAATCTTAAAACTGATAATGTTTTGTTGGTTTATAGATCGAAAACGGAACATCTTATGCAATATTTATATTTTTGAGTCCAAAACCTGAATTGAACCATAACTTATCTATCTATTAATATGTGAGGAGAATTCCTGATACTCTTGAGTTGCAGGTGTCCATGGGTGACGGTAGACCCTTACCATCAGGCCATCAGGTGACCCGTCTGCTCGTTTGCCCCCCGATTCCATAAATAAAAAAATAAAAAAAATGTCAAAATTTTTAAACTATGTGCTATGAAGTTTAAAATTCTGTTAAAACATCTACGTGAAGCTATATTTGTCTAGTATATATGTTGACCTGTCATGGTGGTTAAGTCTATACAATGACAGTTCAAATTATACTGGTCTATGTAATAAAACAAGACGTTCAATACAGTGGAAATTCAACTGCAAGGCTTTGACTATGCAATTTAATTTGACTCTCATTTTTACGTCAGATTTATTGACCGCCGATCGATTTTATCGCGGCGACAGAGTATTCAACGACAACGTTAGGGGTTTAGGATTCGATTCCCGATCAATATAAAAATTTGTACGTATGTATTTGTCAACTTTTTTTTTAATAAAGAATACTGGCAACGTGGGTCATACATTACTAGTATTCTTGTTGACCCCTCCAGCTAAGCTAAGTGCTTGTGTTCGGAGTGGGTTCACGTCGGTAGTGCACTGGGTGGGGTTCGAACCCGCAATTACTTGATCACAAGTCCGACGCCTTAGCCAGTACGCTGCCGCCGCTTCGCATTGGTTGAGGCATTTCCAGGGATAATATTATGTATGTGATGTGATGTATTAACAAAAAAAAATATTCTAAGTGAATTCCTCCGTTTTCGAAAACTGGCTTTATGTTTTAAAATATCATTTTGATATCGAAATATGATCGATTGATAATGAAATAATTTTAAAAGTTTAAATCAGTTTTATAAAAAAGTGTCAAAAAGGACTTGACTTACTTCAGTATAATCCCTCCTACGACTTGTTGCCTATCAGAAGATGTTTGTTCAAATTTTAGCGATTTGATAAGACCATACTTTTTCTAAAAGGCCTTCTAGACCTAGCTAGCTACTACTCTAGCTTTGACAATCATACCGTCGGCTGTGTCTGGTCGCTACTGGCAAGACTGATATTACCTATACTTGTCCGTGTTCATAGACACTTACCTTAGTCGCCCGTGCTTTTATACAAACATAGCTGTTAGAAATACAACATAAAACAAAAATGAAACCCTAAAAAGCCAAACTAAAACAGATACGAAGAAAGCTTCGCAGCTACGCCGCCGCACCATCTTTCTATGTAAATTCAACAACATTTTTGCTCCTCCTTTGCATCTAATATTTTACTGCTGAGCATCTTATTTATGCAGTCTATCTTGAATAAGACGTATCTGTCTATCTGATACAGGTTTCGGTCACTAATGATTCGAGGCGAACCCTTTTTGCTGTGTCTAACTAAATAATGTGTACGTGAGCTGGGTACTTTATTTTCTAGTTGGGTACGGATTGGCAGTTACGATTAGGCGTTGCTGAGGTTCTAGGTTTGAAAATGAGAAGTTGGACGACCATTTTCTAAGATGTTAAATATGTTGGATGCTGTGGGACCTTTTCTTGCGGTCGGAATGCATGTCATTGATAAATCTATTGTTGAAATGATTTGCTTGAAAATGTTGAGCTCTTCCTATACGAGTTATGTTATAAGCTCTTTTAACTGCATTGATACTAAAGGTTACTTGTAAGAGGTAGAGCATTTAAATTGAAAAAGAAAACAGTCAGTCGTAGGACTGCATGTCAGAAGTGAAAACATAACTTCACAATGTATTTGCATATACATACACACACACATCTGTATATATATAATTAGGTTAAAAATAAAAAGTAGGTATATAACATATCTAAATGTATACATAGGGTACACTGGAAGTTCTGCGCTCCTGGCCGCTCATAAATGTTTGAATTTCGAATGTTATATTTTTTAAATATAAGAAACGCGGTTCCGTCTTACGAATTTTCGATCAGGGTCACGTGTCCTGACACGAGTTTAACATTTTTTACCCGTCCCAAAAAGTGCACAACGCCACTAAAGATGTTTTCACTTCAAAAATATGTGCGATGGCTTTCTCTGTGGTCAAGGTATGTACTATGTATTAATCTCGACAACCATGTTGGTTGTCGAGATTATATATAGAAATATAAGTTCCCTGAATTTTATCTAAATCCTTTGAGTGGTGACGACGTTAAATTCAAGTTATTTCTCTACATGAAAACCTTTTTCGGATTATCAAGAATATTTAAAAAATAATTAGCCTAATCGGTCCAGCCAGATTCACTGAGACTTTTATCTTTATTATGTTGTTTCTTTATGAGGTAGTGTATTTTGTGTAGATTCCGTAAATAATCAAAAACTATCAGGTATATCAAAAAAATATGTGTTTCCGCTTTCCTGCGCCTAAATGCCTGTACCAACATTCAATAGCTATATCTTCAATCGAAAGTTAGACAACAAAGACAAGGCCAACATAATGGACAATGATTTTAACCTTCTCACAGTCAGATAACTGCGCCCAGCAGTGGGACAATTTATAAACATGGCCAACACCAATATTGAAAACAAACCTATTAAAACAGAAGCTCTAGTTACAAAGCCATTACAAAACTAGGTTATAACTACAATTATTATTCCTACATCTACTCCAGAGATATACGAACAAAACCCACCAATTAAATAGTTCCAGCAAATATTTTCAATTAAAGGCAGTGGTTGTAAATCAAAATTGGATTTCAATTAAGCATCCCAATGCTTTGGCGGCATTAATCACTGCTGTTAATAGAATGGCCTAGGCACTTCCACCTACGGCTGTAGTGATATGAATATAGAAATACTAGATGTGACAAAGGCAATAAGGGCATAATAGTAGCAAATTAAATTCTACTTAAAGTTGGGTCTCGGTACGGTTAGAATAGACGGTTGAGAATTAAGTGCTTTGAATCCCACAAAGGCCAAATCTATACTAATATTATAAAGCTGAAGAGTTTGTTTGCTTGAACGCGTCAATCTCAGGAACTACTGGCGCGAATTGAAAAATTATTTTAGTGTTGGATAGCTCATTTATCGAGGAAGGCTATAGGCTATATAATATCACGCTACGACCAATAGGAGCGGAGCAGTGACCATAAACGCAGGTAAAACTGCGGGAACGGCTAGTCGGTTAATAATAGTGACTGAGTTTTGAGGTAGAAATGCAACGTGCATTTTTACCTCAAAACTCAGTCACTTTTATAGCTGCAAAGTTTATCCTGGTAAGGAAGAAAAGGATAAAAATCTTCTAAAATTGATTCTCGAGATGGACGTATTACCTTTATACAATATTATTTAACACCATTTTGTACCGGTGTTATGCACATAAAGTGTTTGATTTCATTTGTTTACAAACGGAACAGAGTTGCACTTGTCCGGCTTTTTAAGTTGGTTCAAAAATCATAATTCGTAAAAGCATTCAATGTACCAATGTATATGTATTACCAAATGTGCTGTGTATAAAAGGTATATTATATTTAAACCATCCTAAATTGATAATTAATAATTACTGCGCTCATCTTTTAATTACAAGCACGCTCGTGTCATATCCATTCTTTTCATTTCCCATCAAGCTCAAAGGTACCAATTTAATGATATATAACTGTTACCTTACCCTGTTGTACCGGATTTAAATCAATTAACACTTTCGCTACTGAGAATTTACTCCATGTTGAAAATAATATAGTAAATTGTCATTGAGTTGATTGATTATTAAGTGCAACTTCTCGCACTTAATTGAATTATCTTCAATACATAAAACATCTATGTTTGTTTGTTTCTATTGTTAACTTACCTTAAAAAACGGAGGAGGTTCTCAATTTGACTGTATGTTTTTTTTTAATGTTTGTTACCTCAGAACTTTCGACTGGGTGAACCGATTTTGATGATTCTTTTTTTATTTGAAAGCTGGTGCTTCCCGTGTGGTCCCATTTCAATTTGTTGAAGTCGGTTTTTTTAAAGAATTATATTATCATTATGAAATTTTGCATACACTTTGCTAAGGATGCGGGAAATTTATTGATTGGGATGTAAAAATTACTTTTAAGCGAGCGAAATGTTTTTTCGACTTCAAAGACGAATTATTAAATTAAGAAAATGTAATTATTCTTGATCCCATAGTACAAGCCATGCTTAGTTTGTGTCTAGAGATAGCGCTGTCTACACCCAAAATATCACTTTTACAACTGAAAACTATTTTCACCTTTGAATCCGGGATTTACAGATACATAAACTGTAATTTAACACAGCCATAATTTTGTACAACATTTCACTCGATACCAAATACGCTCGGGACCAATGTGTTCGTTCCTAAAATGTCCATTATATCCTATAAACACACACTACAATAAGCAATTTCATTTCCCCCATATATTTCACGGTCTATTTTTGTACATAGTGTGGATCTGCCCTTATTTAGCTACAACACTAGTGTCCTAGTTATGGCTGCTAACACCTTCGGCGTTATTAATTTACTGAACACCGATTGTATTATATGCTAGGGCTGGCAAAATGTTCCCGGGATTTTAATTAAATTACGGATATTAGGAGAAAATAAATTTGATTTAGTTATTGCTTGCATACGATATGTACAACAGACTGTATGAAAATAAATAATATTAAGGAAACGAAGTAAAGCTATGCATGGATGTTATTATACAAACGATGCTTGTAATTTTTTATTTAATTAATATATTTAAATAGTGTATGTCCATTCTTACATATTACACAATATTTTATAATGTTGATGCTTCTTTAATTTTTAACCGACTTCAAAAAAGGAGGAGGTTCTCAATTCGAAAGTATTTTTTTTTTTGTGTTTGTTATCTATCAACTTTGGACTGGGTGAACCGATTTAGATGTTTCTTTTTTTATTTGAAAGCTGGTGCTTCCCGTGTGGTCCCCTTTTCAATTTGGTTCAGTTCTGACAATGGTATCCATGAGAAAACCATATAAGTCTTTTATGGTATAGTCTTTTTTTAAGTCGGTTTTTTGAAAGAATTATTAAGTTATTTGCTTATCACAACAAAATTTATTTATGTGGCAGCAATTGTTTGTGGTGGCATTTTCACTTGTGGGAGAAGCCAAGCTATATTATTAGTTAAATAAAAATAGATTTCTATATAAATTCAATTATTATATTTATTTTATTTTTCCCTTCCAATATACCTATAAATTTTCCATGTTTCATTCCCAAAGTGGCCATTCGGCTGCAATAGGCTTGCTATTATGCGAGTGGGACCAAATCTTATGTGCCAAAATGTTAATTAACCCTCTGCCTACCTTCGGGTATACAGGCATTAATGTCCCTATGTATGTATATAAATGTAGATTATTATAATTTAAATACACATATATATATATATATATATATATATATATATATATATATATATATATATATATATATATATATATATATACTTCTCCCATCCCTACTGCGGTGATACTTCGCCGCGCTAGCAACCCGGTTAGTATATAGCCTTGGGCTGAAACACTATAAAGGTTTCTCGGTGTAACCATTCAGCGTGACGAAATAACTGAAACTGCATTAATAACTTATAGGAATCGGTTATTGAATCTAATATTTGTTGTCTGTGTACTCAAAGTAATATGTAAAAACCATTTTTATCACTACTACCATTTTGATAACTTTTTTTGAAAAACTAAAATGTTGACTATGTAACTTCAGGGTGTCGATTTTTCGTGACGGTGTGCGCGCGCATTAAAAATTAAAAGTGCGTTTTCCATAACGCGCCAAAAGAAGTATAACTTCAAAAATATGACAGTCTTCAATCCGAAAGAAGTGGTTTAAGAGCTTGGACCTTTAAAAAGAAATTGCTGACCTTCAGAAAGCTATAGTTGTTTCGCAATTTACAGATAATAGTGCTTTACACGCTACGCTTCCTTACTGTAAGAGAGAAATACCTATTACCTATAGATTTCTTACCACTAATGTAGTGATAACTTCTCAATAACGATACTAATATAGCACAGTCATTTAACTTAATACTGCAGGATAATATCCTCGCTTATATCCCTCTATATCACAGCCATTCCTAACCCCATGCTTAGGACTTTCAAATGATTCTATTTTCGTAACGAAAGTAAACAATTTAACCAGTTACGGTAACTGAAATTGTAACGTTTTTATGTTAAATCTAATTGCTGTGAAGGGTATTCGAACGAAAATTATTACGGTAAATAATATCTTTCGTGTGATGAAGTGTGAATTCAAACTAACTCTTATAACGTTCATAATAAAAACGTACTTTTGTTGGATATTTATTGCTCATATTTGAAAATAGAATCAATTAAAAAAAATCATTATGTTTGCACAGATAACATAAATTAAATTTGTAGTTCTTTATTTAAGAAAATAGGGAGGTGCTTTGTCTTTTCAGAAAACCAGTAGTCATTTGACTTGCGAATCGGAAATAAGTGAACAGTACACTGGGTTTGATTCGTAACAGTAACATTTTATTTTTTTTATTTAAATTTATTTTTATTTTCAGTGTAAATATTATAAATATTTACACTGAATAATTGCAAGTTAAATAATTTTGCAACACCTATAGTGATTGCGGATAACGTAATCGTTTTTATCGGTGAAAACCTACTTCCTTCTATTTATTACCGTCAATATAAACGCTAACAGGTTAATTGAATATCTTTAATACCGGTATAATTTAATAGTAAAACTCACAATTTATCCTCGTTATATAACTTTTGAAATGATTGAAAAAATCTACAGTAACGCAAACCAAGAACAAAAGCTGATACTTAATAAACGTCACTAGTAATCTTAACAACAAGTAAATATCACATGAAGTTCGTAAAATTATTCATGTATCGCGAGGAGTTAACAAACATAATAATCTGTAAGCTTAACAGCAATTCAACTAAAAGGAAATACATCATACGCATATCTATGATACAAATAACGGATATCAGTACCAGATATAAATCATGCTTTCACAAAATGTACTCATAATTCTAATACAAGTACCTAGTGCGTGTTGTAGGACAGCACTATCGCTGTCACTCGAAGGTACATATTTAGGGCATCGTTTAGACTTGTACTAATAGCAAATTAAGTGAAAATCTTTAAATTACACTAGATACTAGTAAAGTGTGTACTGTAAGTGTTTTGACCTTTTCTTTTTATCTTTATACTAGGTCTGGTTGACTAAGAGAATATTGTGACAATGAGCAAAGTAACAAAACATAACTATTAATTTAAAATTTAAAACACCCCTGACTCGAAAATCCCTTCAACGATTACAAAATGCCTTACATCATTTTTGGAAAAGAGCTGATACTCTTACACTGCTGGACTGATATTAACCAAACATAGCTAAGAACTACCGCAAGGAAACTGGCTTTCAAATGAAAAAAAACCGCATCGAAATCGGTCCATCCGTTTGAGAGCTACGATGCTACAGACAGACACACACACACACAGACATCGACGTCAAATTTATAACACCCCGTCGTTTGTCGGGGGTTTAAAACTAATTCGAGTGAGTACAGAATATCTTTGGTAATGATATCCCTAGGATAGATGTTGTTACTTAATCAATACTTCTTTTTTACTCATTAGAAAATAAGCTCACGCCACAGCCGATAGCAAGAGGTTAGTGATGTTTAGGCGCTAGTGACGTCACTTGCGCGTTGCCTAACTTATACATCCAAATGAAACTATACTGGAGATATTCTCCAGCCGAAACATAACTAGCGGTGGTAATATTTAGAGTACGGTTGCTGTATAGGTAAGTCTATCAACTGGAACAGAATCTGCGACTTACCTCTTAAAAGAGCTGGGGCTAGCCTGAGTTTGGAATTAGAAACCTCTTGACCGTAATACTGACGCCTAAGCATAAACGCTTGCTTGGAGAAAAATAATTTAATCTCAGATGCGAATTTGACTCAGAAATCCTCTCAAATAATGTGATAGGATATGGCTAATATGTTAGGTGTTACTTTGGCTAAAATCATTCGAATTCTTCAATCATTAACCTAAATGTTAACGTCGGAGATATCGAGCTAGTCTCGATGCATGTTATTGTTCTATGAACAGTTCTACCGGTATCTCACAGAAAACCGGCAGGGAGTGAAGCAATGCCTCATTGCTTTTCACCGTGTGAGTGAGGTTACCGGAGGCCCTAAACCTTCCCTCTCCCCCCTCTCCCCTATTTCCGCCTCTCCCCCCTCTCCCCCTACTCCCACCTTAAAAGGCGGCAACGGACTTGTGACTCTTGAGTTGCAGGTGATCCGTCTGTTCGTTAGCCCCCTATACCATAAAAAAAAACTACTTTTAGGGGGCTTGGAAACATCAATGTATTGGAAAACAAATTTAAAACAATCCATAGTTTGAGCCTTGAGCCAAAGTAACACTTTAAGTCCAATGTAACCTGAGCTTACTTCATTGCTTAACTACAATCATAAACTAATTACGCTTGCACAAGGACACCTTCAGTACTGTCTTCGTTTACATATAATTTATTACGACACCAATGTACCATCTACATTTCCTTATAATTCCTGTTATTGGGTAAGTCTAATTAAATATTGTATTAATTGCCTTCTTCCTAACGTTGAATAGCCGCGAGGTATGTAGGTAACTTGTGAAAGTGGGCAGTTTTGCTGTGCATATTTTGTAATAACTCGGATGCTATTTATTACTTACGCAGGATTCAACTTACTATGATAGCTTTTGCCTGCGGGATTCCTTGCATTAATATAAATTTTGTCAGCCAATTCCAGTATCCCTTGGAAATAGAACGTTTTTCTAGATAAAAGGTACCGTCAAGTAATTGTTGCAGACTTCTATATTAAAGGCTTTCGTTCTTCGTTAAGTGATTCAATCAATTAGCATATTCTAGTCCAGTGCTGGACATAGGCCTCTCCCAATGTGTGCCATAGTACCCAGTTCTCCACCTTCCCCATCCAGTCTCTCCCAGCTACCTTTCTCAGGTCGTCAGTCCATCGGGCTGATTCGCGGTCTCCACTCTAAGACCCGTTTGCTCCAACGGCCATCGATCATTTGGGATTTGTTAGGTGATTGGCCATTTCCATTTCAAGGAATTTGAGTATGATTATAATAGGTTGGCGCCTGACACCGAGGTGACATTTACGAAAGTATTTAGTAACTAACTGTAGTCAATAAAATTCTTATTAACACAAAACTACGCTGAAATTGATAAATATCTTCTTTCTCTCCGCACTTCAAAGACAAAATAAGCTAATTCCAAGATTAAATATAAATTTCCTAGATAACCAGCACACATTAGTAAGATATAGGTTCCAGGAACGCAGTTATCCATATTATTAGATCATTCGCGGTACCGTTGGCCCCTGAAATGCCTTAATCAATCATTTGAGATATAATGTGGTGATACTTTCTGTTAGTTTCCGCGTAATATATTAGTCGGTGATAGGGACTCAGGTTGGTTATTAAAATATATTAAAGGTATGTTATCATTTATACTATTTACAAGAACATATACCGTTATATCTATGCCAACTTGGTATATTTGAACATGTTTGGCAGCATTTAAAGATTCTTCTGGCGTTACATAAGTATTATGCCATTGATTTAAAATCTGTCGGTGTTACCATATCTAGAATTTTTCATCCTACAGACCATTTGAAATACCACTCTGGTTAATATTATTGTCCGTCGTCGTCGGTCATCTGTTGAGCAGAGTTATTTCCTCATTTGGATGATCAAATTCGAGCTAAATACTCAGTAAAATCCTTTTAAAACGTTTTTGTACTTAAATGACAAAAAGTCAATTGCTTTTAACGAATTTAACATTTACTACTACTATTGTAAATGTGGTCTCCATTTGAGAACTTTTCAGGCCCATCGATCATCGTTCGATCGTTTCAATTCATTCATTGCCACTTCAATTTTCTGACTGGTTCGGCCAATGTTCTTGGATGCAGGCCGCCTCTAATGGTCTTCTTGAAGGTAATTAAGGGAAGCCTATGTCCAGCAGTCGACGTTCTATGGCTGAAATGATGTGAAAGTGGTAGAAAATAGTAATTTCTCTTGACTACACTAAAAGGCCTATACTTAAATGTGTGGTACATAAGACCTGATCAAATGGAGACACCATTTTACATTGCGCATGTCATCTTCTCAGATTTTATATGTCCAATGCTGATGAAATTGTTGGTCTCTCCAAAAGGCTTCCACAGCTTGTAGTCTTGCTCCTACTTTATCCAACGGTTCCATGGCCCTTTTAAGGTCATAGATGTATTTATGAGAAGAATATCCTAGAAAGTTAAAGGGCTCAGAATTCCTGGTAACAGGCAGTTTGAATTACAGGCATGCGATCCTGATCTGCTCGAGCTATTCGTTACACTCTCAATTCATCCGTATAAGCAATATTCCTTTCCTTCTATTATTCCTTTCACTTCGTACTTTTCCCTTTCAATATTCTCCTAATTTTCCCGTCTTTAATTCCCAAAATGCGGCGGTAGTCATTTACCATCAGGTGGTTTGCCCCCTATCCCATAAAAAAAACTGCTCAACCGATCATCAAGGAACTTTGCACACACATCGTCAGGGGAACAGAAAATGACACAGGGTACTTTTCATCCTGAGCACTTTACCTGAGAGATAGATTGATTGACGAAATCTTCAAGAATGTAAGCAAGCTACTGCCAAAATCAACAAAAAATAAATTGTCAGCCCATCCACCTACGACAGTGTTCTGGCTTCTCGTGACCTTCAATCGGAACAATTATTTTCGCTAACGACATGCCACTTAGGCAACGAAATTTACAATGAATAGACATTGTTATAACATTATCTGTGATCAGAACAAACACTCTTGCGCATTGTTAAGTGATACAATCATTTGCAAAAGTCAATATGTGTTGATTTTTGTTGTGTAATACATATTATTATGCACATAATGTGTATTGTGTTTAAAGGATGGGTGTGAGTTGAATTGACACGTCACCGATAGTTTGATGAAATTTTTTCGTTATTGACTGTTGTCTTTATGTGATTAACATATCTATTTTTATTGAATATGTTAATAGATAAATATTAAGACTATTAGTTTAACAATAACATCAACGCATATGCCCTTTGCGTAAAGATTGTGTGTGTAAAGTGATTCTATGAAAGCGTACAGGAAAATTAACTAAATCGCTGTTTTTTAGATAATGGAAATAAAACACGCAGGAATAATGTCCAATTTATTTTTTTGCAAAACCTATTTTCTAATATCTAAAGGCAACGTTGTCGAAAGTTAATAGTTGCCTATTTGTATTTTTATGTACTCGTGTAGGCAAAAATAGGTGTAGTATATTCATATTTCGAAAGCTATGTTTTTGCTCCCTCTTCGAGACTATACTCCTAGTGAGAATCTCTTAATAAAAAAGAAATAGGCAGTCATGGGACTGCCGACAGAAGTGAAAACTTATACGAAACGACGAACCTAAAACGTCACGTTAGCAGGTTGGTGACATTAATTAATAAGGAGCTGACAGAACTCAATGTTTAGATTAGCGCCGTCTAGTGGATCTATATATGTATTATTAGCGTGACGGTCACGAGTTCAGTGCTTTTTCCCCATATCAAAAGTGCACAAACGTGCCTAAAGAAGTTTTCAATTCAAAAAAACATTTGAAACTTTCTGGTAATTGCAGCCAGAACTTAATAAGCTCACGCTAATTTATTCCACAGACTAAAGAGACAGTTCTAAATATGTATACGCAAATAATTACAAACCTTGAAATATTTAAGCTCCATACTTTAGCCCTCAGTTCAATGATAACAGTCCGATGTTATAAATCATCAGGCTCCTGTCCGACCAGCTGACGCATTTGCTTACACCCACGTTAAATTATACTATAATTCTATTCTCAGTGCACATGACAAGTCCTGCGTAGACGCGGCTAAAAAGGAATACAGATCTAGGAATATAAATAGGCAAAGGCAACACATTTCTGTACCTGTTTCTGATTAGTTTATTAAACGATTTTCTTCTTTTCTGGTTCAGTGGCTGTCAATAGTCACTGAACAAAAAAGGGCTACTGTGTTACTGTAACCAAAAAAATGGCAACAATTTCATTTTTTCACGAACTAATGTGTAAAGAGAAACTTGGCTACTTTTATTTTAGAAGAAGAACTAGTATCCCACGTAATTAAAATAAATATGTATGCGAAGTCGCGCCGGTTAGAGTTAGTATATTTACTTCTGAATCCATTTACATAGTATTTACTGCTTTCTTACCTTTCCTCATATTATTTGTTTCCTACCTTTGTAAACTATTCTGAAGTAATAAATAAAATATCTTTATAATATAATTTACATAGCGGCAATCTCGACCATAAGATACAACGTCAAAAATCCAAGGTATTCAACCTCAAACACAATTAATGGTTTTACAATCGGCACTTTCTGCAGGCGTACTAAACTATTGCTAGTGAAGAAATTTTCTTTAGTAATTGCATCGAGCAGATGTAAATAACCATGGATACTTTTATATGGAGTATGGGTTTGTAGTAATGGTGACTTTCTGCTTGCTGGTGGCCAAGCGCCATCGGTCATATGTCGGTGCAATGCTTCTCTGTGGGATTAAAGAGTGTGAGGGAATGGATATGGCAACGGTTAACTTAATAATATAGTAAAATTCCCTGGTTGGGGAAGAATGTTTTTCGACTTTTTTATCAGGAATTTGTCAGTGATAATACGGAGTATAAAAAGGTGTCTTTTGGGCTGTAGGTTCTTCCCTTTCTGCGTGGGACAGATAATATAGTTGGTGAAATATAGGTGTCAATACATGTCTGCCACCCCTTCAGAGATTATATGCGTGAGTATTTTATATGCATTTGTTTATAGAAATATCTTACCGACATTTGTAAGATGCGTCATTTTCTAAATAGGTAGATGCAAATAAATTAAAAGCGTTGAATACTTCGATATCACATTTGCCTGACAAAAGCACCTACAGAAAACTAAAGTTACAAAACGCTTAGTAGTCTCCATTAGTAGGTAGGTTAACCAAAAATCGATGAAGAGGGAGATAGGACTGCCTATACAGGAGTACTATTTATTGACAATGTTTATAGACACCATTTGGTTGCATAAAATAAATTTATTTTCTCCTTACATTGTCTTATTATACAAAACCCTGGATTTACAAGCGTCCATGGGTAGTGTAGGATACCCTGCAGCCAGGTAAAGTAACGATCTGCGCAAAACTGCGGGGAAAAACTGGATGAAGAGAGCTGACGATCTAGTTCAGTGGCGTACATCACAAAGGCTGGCGACTTTGTCAAAGTTGTAGGAGAAATTCGGGGATCACATTCCTTCGTTGTATATAACTAACCCGGCGGTATAATTGACATGTCATATGTTGTTTTTCTATCACCAACCATGCATAGTGACAGACGTGTGTTGTAATTAGCATACAGATAACTGGCTGGATTAAATATGTATTTACATAAAAAAACTCATGCATGGTATATGTCAAGATTTTTTGCTAACAATAAATTATCGTCACACCTCCGGAAAACGTTTGATCAATAATAATCCTGTCAAATTGCAAATGAAATAGTTTTAGATAAATAAGGTATTTTTTTTTAATAAAATGCTATTACTTTTGACTAAAATTATTACGTAATGCACAATAAATAAATTTATAACAATAATTGTTGCGATTTGATAGTGAACTACGTAAATATCGGTATACCTAAGTCCACGAATATCAAAATACATTACACTGTACTATCAGGATACAAAAAAGATACCACATCCATTGGCGCACACTCAATGGTTCATTCTAATTAAGCAGCCAGCTAAAGATTTATAAGATATGGAGGCATTAGGGAGATTTATACCTAGTACTGAATAATGAGATAACTCTAATGGTTCGCCGTGTGCTCGGTCACGTGTTTCACTATGAAATTCTCATACTACACTTGGTTGCGACTTTTTATAAGTACCGGCAAGCGTCTACCATCAGGCGTGGCATGATCTTGATTGAATCCTTTATTGTGTTGTACTAAAATAGATAATATAAAAAAATCATAACAAAGTTTAATTTGTAAACACATCCTTCAGAGAGAGAGAGATTAGAAAATCAAACGGTCGTCTAGTCTAACTTGTCGTGTTAGATTATGTGACCTAATGTCAATCGCGAGTTCCCACACAGATCAATAAAATCTATCTAATTAATCTCACTAATCTTTAAAGATACATCCTTCGCAATACAAATATGTACACGAAAATCATTACCATATCAAACAAAAACTGTTTAATCTTAGAAAAAAACTCGTTAATCTGAACTACAGTTAAATCAGACGATTAACAAATAATCTAAATCGCATTAGTGTCGTATTATCAAAAGAAGTTGGTTGCGCAAGCGCCTCGCTGAGAACGAGAACTCGATAGATTTCATTCGAATCTAAATATTAAAATTAAAACTGACCTTATTAGATTAGCCGATTCCTATAGTTTCGCCATCGTTTTTAGTTACTACTCTGCTCCTAAGGGTTGTAACATAATGTAAAATAGCCTAACACCTTCTTCAAGAATTAGGCTATCAAATGCGAAGAGAATTGTTTAAATCCGGCGAGTAGTTCCGGACGTTAGTGCGTTCAATCAAAAAGACAAACTCTTCAGCTTTACTATATTACTATAGATTACATTTTGATATCTTATATATATGTATGTTTACGTATATGTAAGTGGTACCTATATATTGTAGTATTTTTCCTCGTGCTTTACAGCGCAAGGACTTTGGTAAGGCGTATTGGTTCGGGAAAGGAGTGTCTTTATTTAGAGGAGGACAATAAAAAAACATCTGCAAGGCAAAAGGAACTATTATATTGAACACTGACCAATCTCACACTTTATAAATATTGTCACAATTATAATATGTTCATAGAAGCTGCGCTTCTAGATATACGCACTCTCTGAATTCCGCGACGCTAGTCTTCTTTTCCTAATTTTAAACTGCATACATTTTAAATTATCCAATGCCTTGTCTTGACTCGAACTTGTTGCCACCAGCCATTATCTCCATGCCTTGAAGGAGTATTCGCAAGGAGTATCCACTCCGCTAGAAGGAGGTCCCAATGCTACAATATATAGTTATTGTAAATATAATATTACTACCTAACCGAATTAAAAACCAAGAAAGAGCTTCGCTATACATTTCCTGGCTTCATCATCAAACCATCATTACGAAGGCCAAATGAAGCTCAATATGTTGGACTCGTCAAAACAAATCATTTATGCCTCAACTCTAGAGGTTGACTTTCATCATCAGATTAGCTCCAAGATGCCAAATTATAGTATTGTCATCCAAACTTTATATCCTAAAGTTTCATTTTGGTGCGATAATTAGATGTAGGTTTAAATTTAATTCCAAGATTCATTTGCATAGTTATTACAAATTAAGCTAGCAAAAGCATGTTAATATCCATACAAAGATTGTCTAGAAGAAATCGCCTTGAGTGATAAGATCGCCAATTCTTATTAGACCTAAATGTTTGTGACATATCTGTTCTGGTTGTATTATACTTTTCTCAACAACAAAAGGTGTACAAATCAGAGATAAACAAGTAGATTTCGGATATTTCGTTTTAATTTTAAAAACAATTCGATTTACGAAGGAATCCGTTAAAATTTACCTTCTCATTCCACCTGATACCTCTTTGGCCAAAATTTAATAAAAAAAAACATATTTCGAAACGGACAAACATGGAGCCGACAAGAAAAAGCACCGGCGCGACCTGTTATGAAAATGAACGTTTGTTGCGTGTGGGTCGTTCGCCGGTTGTCACTCCCCACTAGCACAAAATATTGGATTATGAACTTACGTAGCTTTTGAAGTATAATGCAATTTTGATGTGGGGGTTATTACGCGATTATTATTATTGTCTTACGGCTTGATGCTTATTTTTAACATATTATCTCTTTTTTCTGTCTTTGCAAACATTTTATGTCTGTAGGTAGATGATTCTTCGTTCTTTCGTTCAGGGTCATTTTAGCAACACAAACTCTTTATTTTAATACTTAATCTCTTAAAATAAACTAGAAATATCTGAACCCCTGTAATTTTGTCACGTATTTTATGTGTGTATTAATGCAGCGAATTAGAGAGAGCAATGAATTATCCTTCTGCAACAACCTAATGAAGCAGAAAAAATAATAATTATAAGGGAGGAATATTCGCCAAGGTACATTACACACAGAAACGGAATCATAATGAGATTTGTCATTAACATGTAACATTTGAACTAAAAGACTATTTATTTAATATACCATTTCTGTAACCCACACATCATTCCTGTACATCATATATAACATTATTTTAATCCAAGACAATCTTACGACGACGTTATAAAACAATTAATTTTCTTATCAACAATTTTTTGTGATAGATTTTAGATGCGCACAGTGTTGCTAGCACCCATTTAGCAACAGTCAGGCGGTATACTTGCTGTATGTTTAACGGACATTTATAAAAAAAGTATCTCAATAATTTATTGGTCTAGAAGCGGTACTCTATGAATAACTTTTTGGCAAGGTTTTGCAGGACGACTCAATCGTAGAAGTGACATCGAATGCGCATTAATAAAAGCTATGATTATGGAAGTATAAAACGTTCATTGAATAGACAGTAACTAGCATTATAAATGCGAATATGAGTTTGTACGTTTGTTTGTGATGCTTTAAAACCTTAAATACTTAAGCGAGCATCATGATATTTCGACAGGGGCTCACGGTTTCCGAGAGATAGAAAAATAAAAAATATCTAACATATGTTTTAGAAAGCTTCATCAAATGAGTTCAAAGCCTTTCAAACTTTTTTGTCAATTTTATTTAGGGTTTTCATGACCCTCAGCTCATAAATTATTGTTTGAAATTCAAATAATGTGTGTGTGTGTTCATAGTTCAACTGTTCTAACTAAACCCTATTGAGTTATGTTGGGGCTTAATCTAAAAGATCGCATAGAGATAGGAAAATGTGTATGCACTAGCTTGATAGGTACGTGAGTTTTGCCATCTGCGAATAATATAGTGTAGTAATTATAGCCGATTGGTCTAATTGTTGGCGTCTCAGCTGCCGCAGCGGTTTGGGTGTGGTCTGGTCCAATTTCAGGTCACACTTCTCTCACTTTTCGCAGTTCATGTGCCTGTTAGATATTAATTATCGGTTACTTTAAACGTAAAGGTATTTTCGATGGTTTTGGAGTTTGCCAATTCACACCAGACTATTGAGGTGCCACTGTGGCCTCTCGAGCTAAAAGGTGAACCATTACTCAGCACTGTAACATTTTATAAACAGGGCTGAAACCCTCACTAATGTTGATACACAAATAGGCTCTGCTAACTCTGAAGAGTTACTTTAATTTAGAGTGACTCTTGATGTGATGATAACACTATTAATGTTAAATTGTTGCCGTTCCATCATGACGATAGAAGCGTCTTACTAGTTTTCCTTAGTTATATTTATTAAATCGTATGAATGCCTATAACTTTACCAATAGTAAATTATAATTATATAATTATTACAAAACACTCCCATTTTGCCAGCTATATTATTGGTTGTTGACAGTACTTTGGGAAATAAAGATGAGAAAATTAGGAGTATATTGGGAAAGGGAATATATTGGGAGTAGGTAAGAAGAGAAAGCAATGGAAGGAATAGGATATTGCTTGTAAGGATGGGTTGTTATTTGAATTTCAAACGGACTGTAGCCGGAAAGTTCGAGTCCCTAAAAAGAAAGATTAGTTCTGTTAAAATAATGTAATGTGTTATACACCAATTACTGATCTTTGCGAATTATTCTTGTCGTTTTGCGATGGGTTTGGATAACCTGTAGTTTTTCTATAAACTCAGATTTTATAGCTTTCAAATGGATCTAATAACGCCGGTATCAAAAGGTTAAACAAAATCGCTTAATTAAGAAACTGTCAAAATGTTATTTATTTTATTAAAATATGCAAATTTGTAACAATGTCAATATATTATTGGAAAACTATTTGATATTTATAAAATCTTTATGTGTGGTTAGTTAAGCGTAAGAGGCAAATAAGGGATTAGCTCGCCTTTTTGAGATTTTGCTGTTTTTTTAGTATTAGACTACTTAGGTACTTTCTTTAAATAATTTATCTTATTTCATCTCTTTTGTAAGGAAAACATACTTAGCGTGAATCGGATCCACAAATTTCTATTTTTATTTCATGAAAATATGCCGAGTTGCTTACAAGTTAAGGATCATGTGTATTGAGGAATGATTCGTATTGGTATGGTTCATAACTAATTAAATTTTATTTCTCTTTTTAAATTCAGTGATATTAACCTTTCCATCTCTTACAGGATCCCTCGATATAAGAACAATTCGTTATATTCTGCAGCAGAGGCTCAAGGCCACATTCCGCACGCTTTTCAAATACATACTTGAGTGCCGTTGCTATTTAAAAACGATTTCACTCGAATATAGTCGTAAAACTCATAATATTGAATCGTTTGATCTAAAATATTGGCTGTAAAAGTCAAAATATTATTTTAAAAAAATTACTGAGGGACGCCATTTTGTTTGTTCTGCATGGCGTGAATAGTTTCACTGCGGGGCATCTAATAATGGAAGATATTAAGTCAATTCTTAATATATTCTGATGAAATAGGAATATTTTTTATGATATAATTGGTTGGCTATTGTTAAATTTTATATATAAGTAATCAATAGTATATTTTGTATATTATAACATAAATATACTCAATCAGAGCCTAATATAATGGCCCTCGGAGTGTAAAAAAATGGAAATGTCGAATTTGCTTGCCCTTTGCTTGACCTAAAAGGATTTAACATTCCATAAAATGTTTATGTTATAATCTTAAGGTAAATAATAAGTAAATACACGGATTAGGAGGTGCGTTTTATCTTTTAGAATTTTTATTTGTCACGTAAATTTAACAAATAAAATTTTTATTTCTTACTTTAGTTTTCATATTTAGTTTTAAACTGCTAGCTATAGGTATTTTCTTCCGAATCAAGATAATCACAATTAACTTCTTTAGATAGTGGCTTAACCTGACTCGAAGTATTAAAACCAAAAGTGCTAGCTTGTTTTAGATATAGATCGCAGACATTTAAGACCTTTTAGGTACTAAAAGTTTGCTTTAAAGGTACAGCAACGCAACTCGAAGGTCTATCCTTCGAGTTGCGTTGTTGTACCTAAATAGCATAAGAAAATTCATCATCATCATTAAAAAATCACATTACTTTTCTAGTTCCATTTGCCACATTTGTAGGTACCCAAAACTTTATCAAGGAACTGTCACTACCTCAACGATTTTAAAACTTACACCCGTCAACACAACCAATGTCGTCAATGCTTAAAGCCAATGAAACTCGATATTTTAACAAAAAATATTGTTTATAATCAACAAATTTTACATGTCTTCGCCACAAACTTGGGTATTGTAAATAATTCACGTGAAGAAACAAAAACCTGAGGGAGGTACTGTTATGTACAAAATTCTTTGATTATATTGTTAAATATTTTACGCAGGCATTTTTTTATGCTTATCATGTCATTCTAGTGATGGTTCTTGGGCATTATTTTGAAGCTGCCTTGGTCCAAAGTCGAATTAACCCATTTTATTTATCGACTGTACCCTGTAGAATATACAAGTGAGTTGCAGAGCACTAATCCTTTCCCCCTCCAAACCCGCTCTTTCAATAGAGCTGGCCACCCTAGCGCTGTTTAACGGGCGTTTTTTATAGGTCAGACTCACACACTCACATTATTAATACTATTTTATATAAGTACTTAAATTTAATATGGAATAAAGCTATTTCTGAATAAAATAACCCTTATTGCAGGCACTGCGTTAAAATTGAACAAAGTACTCGAGAGTCGGTATAAAAAACCGAACAATTGCTAAAGCTCAACGATGATCGCGGTATGACCGCAGCGTTCGGTAACACTGGCACACACCGGTTGAGATACACACACCGGTGTACTGTACAATCGAAGCGGGTGTATCAGGTGTCGCCTTCCGCAAATACGTTCACACACCGACTGTTGACACGCGTCGACACTTCCCTTCAACGGAACTGTTAAATTTACCATTTTAATCGGAATCATCTTTTTTTTTTAGTTAACGTAGATTTTGCGTTTACCCTATGTACTGTTCCCCTGATAACGGGTATACAAAATTTCATATTAATCGATTGAGCAGTTAAGGCGTGAAAGCGTAGCAAACAAACTCACATTCGCATATTATATAATATTAGTTAGTATGTTTTGGTAGTATCAATTTAAGTCTACTGTCTTATTTCTTCAGTGCTTGCAAGAGAGGGAGGACAGAGAGGGAGAACAGACAGGAAATAGGATAGGTAGATTTTTTCTTTTTAATTGGCGTTAACAGTAAGCATCTTACGTTTTAGAATGACAGATATTGATAATTTAATGACACGTTTGATTCTCGGATTACCTGTTAGAATTCCTGAAAACAGAAATTACAATAAATTCAGAAAGAATACGGATTCTACGCTTACTATTCAGCTAATAATACCATAATTTTAAAGATAGAAGAAAGGGTTCCTTTACAGCATATTCCTATTTTAATTTTTAAGGTAAATGTAACCACAAATGCAACATGAATGTCTCCTTATTCAGAATTGTTTCCGCATGACCAAACTTGCCGAACTGCTGACAGGAAAATATACGATTATGGGCGAAAAACATTTTTTTTTACATCATTCCAACTCACTCCTACACGCACCTTTAATACACTTTTGAGCATTCACAATTTTCCCTGACAAAGGTGGTCTTGTGGTTGGTGTTTGGTGTCATGATGCCGCTAGTTCGCAGGCTCCATTTTTTTTCTAATGAAAGTACAAGGTAGGCAGTATTTATTGAATACTTCCTATAGCTTCATCATATTTATCACAGTACAGTAGTGTTAATATTATCACTTATCAGGAGATAAAACCATTAATGAAAGAAAAATAAGTATTAATTATCCCTCGTAAAATTTATCATGCATGCATAGGTTTAAACAAAAATTTTATCACATTACCAAATGAAGTATATAACACTGAAATATCATTCGAATCAGCAGTTGATGGCTTTAGCAGACGCGATGGCTGTGCATTAGACAGGAAACCAAAAGCAATAATGTACCCAAATCCGGCAACAGAACTGACAGCAATATTAACAACTCATTCTCAGACAATTTTATGCGCTACACGTTCATTGTCAATCACAATACCTTCTGTTACCTTTTATAACGTTTTATGATTATACACAGGTTTAATATGTTGTAAATAAATTATATTGTCCAGTTCGACCGCACGTACTCGTTTTACTATTATTGTAGTAATAACACAATTATAGCATTACGGGAAGGAGTACAGTTACAAGAGGGGTCAAATATAACATTTCACATATTTTTTCAATGGTTTCTTAATTTATTCAAAAAAATGTATATTGTTCCTGGGCATTTATAAGTGAATACAGTAGAAACTTAGTGTATAGAAGAACTTCGATGTCTTCTCTTGAATACCGTGCATGTAGCTAAATATTTTAGACATGGTGAGCTCACATTACAGAAAAAACTAAAAATTCAATTCCTTTAAAGGTCCAATAAGATTCCAAAAGCATCAGATTACCAACAGATACAGAAATGGTGTTGCTAAAACAATATTAATGCTTTTAATTCTTTAAAATAAGAGCCCATATAAATTGCGATGGGCAACACAATGAAATGTTTAATGAAACGGAGGAAAAGGTCAGCGGGACCGCCGACCTTCAATTAAAGAATGAGTTAAGAAATTTTATTTAAAAGATATTTCTGGTATCGATCTGGTATGTTTATTAGTTAATGATTTACATTGTGAATTAAATTATCACTTCACAAAGTTATGAATATTTGAATACCTTCTAATTCTACATGCTAGTATGACTTATCTTGATATTCCTTCTGTTAAACTGATTTATTTAGATACAAAATTTACAGTTTTACTCAGTAATTTGACTTTGATTAATTATTTTGAAGTAATATATTATCACATATCATGCTTATGATTAATATGTATGTATGTTGTTATTAATTACTTAATGCTTAACCCTGTAGAGACCTGCTTGTTTAAGAGTTCTCCCCTCGTAAAGAACAATATATGTGCATATAGATATAAAAAGGACGATAAATTACAATTATGATTACTTACAAATCAAGCCTACGCGACCAATAAACTATGAAAAGTCATAATATTTTAGACAAATATGATTTTTTTTAGATAAGAAAAGTAAGGTCTCGCCAAATATCATCCATTAAAAGCAATTACAAAACAATGTGATAGTCGCACAAGTATGCAGGTCACAACTTCTGATACATTTTTTAATTATCCCGACACTCGTAAATAAATATTTTAAACTTTATCCCTTTGGTTGAAAATTAAAAATCCTTTGGCATCGAGTTGATGCTGTTGAACTAATGGCACTACAAATCCTCGGCAGTCCAAGCCAGGTATTGTCCCCTGAAAAGTTTATTTGCTCCTTACACCACTGTCGTCCGATCTCCTTTTTACTTTTATCTCAGACAATTTTTAAATGGTTTATGTTTGATACCATTATTGTGTGCCAATCAGGTTGAATTACAATGTCCTTTACGAACGGCCGAACTGAGTAAGAATTTCTTTATTATTTTTGTTACAAATCATTTTTTTTTAGTTTTACAGTAAACAAGGCAGATGCTCGCTTTATTTAGATTAGCCAGTCGAATGCGTAAGTTGAATTTAAATAACTTGTGTTTGAATTTACGGTTGCATGGGGACATGAAAATTGTACTGTTTGGTTCGTTTTTCTTCCTTTTGCGGGAATTTATGTGTCTTTATTTATTGACAAGTCTACTTTGTAGTAAGTACTAATATATTATATTTCAATTTATTTCCATTAACGCACTGCTTAGTTATTTGAATCCTAATATATTCACTTGTTTTTGTATCACTTAGTGATCACTGCATCAGTTAGTCATCACTACTCTAATTTTCCTGTGCTCTTAAATTTATATGGAATTATCTTTTACTCCAGCTATATTTCACAGTAAAATCCTTTGATCAATAATGTGGACATTAGCGGCACATAAAAGTCACTAATTGATATATCCATACAATTTTCAACTTAATGTTTGTAAAGTGTTAAGTAGTGGCAAGAGTGTGCAATAAATCTTATTGTTGGCACTCTTATCTTCCTCTCTGAGGTAGCCGATATGGTGCTGGAAGAAAATTTAAATATAAAACGTAGTGTCGCAAAACGATCATGAGTTCTTATCGAGACGTTTATATTTCGAGGTATATAGAGCATTTTAAAACGGGCAGACAATGTTTTATGGTTCAGTATTTATAATTCTTTGTCACATTTTTTTCCACGTATGCCTATTTGTAAATGCGAGATAAAATCTCTCGGTTTTTAACAAACATATCCACTCCAAGAAATCCTCGCGATCTTACTCAGTCAAAAAAACTTCAAATTAAAACTAAAATTCACTCAAAAATGTATCTTAACTTCCAAAACAATTGACCGTCTAAATTAGATGACAGTAGATTTATCAAAATAATACGAGTAATATAATAAGAGTGATCACAAAAATATTCATAAATTCGATAATGACATATACCTCAAAGTTTAAACGGACATAATTGGTTTGAATTTTCTTTCGGAATCAAGTTACCTTCTCCACTTTCTCGAATAACAACTGCACTAACTGTCAACAAATCAAGATTAATATTATAGTTGACATTGACTGAATTCCAAATATGTCATTTTTATATGACATAAAACGAGTTGCCGAACTCAAAGCTGATTTAAATGAAGATACTCGGCATTACGAAACACTAGATGAGAAAGGAAACATCGTGTGTGGTAAAAAAGCAAATCATCTTTTAAAATATTTATACACTTAGACGTAAATGTACATAAACGTAATTTAATTTCTTTTAAGAACTTGAAAATCTCAAGATATTGAAAAATAAAAAAAACGTAGTCAATTCCAACTCAATAAATACATACACTGTCTCCACCAGAAAAAAACAAAATAAACACGACAATAAGTCTGTTGGTCACTGTAAACCTTCACTAGTACTTGAGTTTGCATGCTACTCCAAGCGCATCAATCAGCCTTTGGATCGTATTCTCAATAATAATAAAGTAACCTCATCAGTTTCGGGGATCGCAACAAATGTTTCTCGGAACGTTGCGTGTCCCCTTAATGATCTGAACACAAGTAAATGTTTTAAACAAAAGCCATCTGAAGCTTAATTAGGTTGTAGTGAATGAAAGTCAAAAATTGTGGGAGGTTAGGATGACGGGACACGAATAAACTTGAATTGAAGAAACTAGTGGAGGTTAAGTTTGTGAGTTTTATAAATCAATTTATGATCTGTGCTGAACTAAAACCAGTTTTAAGGATAACAATAAATTTCAAAGTCAGATTAATTAATAGCTACAATAAACAACGTGTAAACATGATAAATATGGGTATAAAAAAGATAATATTTTAAGAATGATCAATGTGAGGATTTTTATTGCAAAGTGATTTAGTGTAGTGTGTAGTGTAGTACTACAGAGCATGTTAAACGTATAGAGATCTATAGGTAAATATTCAGAATAAGCTGACTAAAAGGTTGAAAGATTATTTTAACATTCAATTTTAATTCCGCAACAATCTGTTACGCAACGTTAAAATGATAATCTAAACGTCTCAATACCAAAGCAATTTATATCAATGATCGTCCAACAATGTTAATAAGACAAGATACAAGAATGAAGCCATTAATGGAATCGCTAAAACTAACACCGTTTCGCGACCTCATAAATTACTAACCAATTTGAGCCTTACCATTAAGTTGTCAGAATTGAGAATTCAACAACGTGTACATCGACAATTTATCTTACCTTACGACGGGGATGCAATTAATCAAGAACCGATGTCACGTACGTAATATAACTAAGGTAAAAGAGAAAAAGATGATTTCAGGCTAATTATCTTTGATGCTGTTACACTTTTATTTGGCCACTTAACACCTACTGAGGCAATTTGTCGCTTGTTACGTTATAGTATTGAATTTTTGGGTTCTGCGTTGCATTGTCTGACTACCGTATGTATACACTTGATTTATTTCTCACACGTCTTCCAGTACTCATTTATCATCGTTCGTTTATATTTAGACTGTTTATTTTTATAATGAGCTCTCGAAAAGGTCAATTTCGTATTTATGCCTCTTGTTTCGACTTCGTTTATTTGTTAAATACTTTAATATATATTACCATGTTCTCGTTATAGGCTATAGGTTGCAAAATAATTAATGAAGATTATTAAAATTACTTCCTTGATTCCGTTGAATTTTATATTTAACAATTGTTTTTTACCTGCATAGTCCTTGTCTTTCGAGGTTTCATGATGCTTTCAATTTAATTAATTACGATTTATAATGAATTTTAGCATGATAATCTCTTAGTAGCAATTTCCTTCAACAATAACTCCAATACCTTCGAATGCATCCTAGTACATATATTCAAAACGAATGTCCTATTACTTCACATAATAGCTGGACCTCACAGAACCCTGATCAATTCATCGAATTAAATACCTTTAATTAATTACGATGGCTATCGCGGTTAGGATTGTGGATGGCAATTAGTCGTACCAGACATCCTTTGTTAGATGTCACTTGAGGGCTGCAAGTTTCCTGGTTCAGCTATCGTCTAAAATTACAAGCATTGAATACATTGACTAGTTTAATCGCTACAATAACAACATGACTACTCTCTTTGTTTTTAAATAACGTTTTAAAAAATATTCTACTTTGCATTTTTAATGTAATTTTGCATTAAAATCTTATGTCTTATAATGAGGGGACTTAGATAATATATTAAAGCCACAACACAACCATAATTAAGTATACCATGAGACATGTACCCACCATCCTTTAGGGAAAAACAGTCTAGGATGTCATCACGTAAGCCATTCCCAAAATTCCTCAAATTTTATAAGTAACCAAAGCTTATTTTTGTTTTAAAAGTATAAAAAACTAGACAAGTGCTAGTCTGACTCGCGCACAGGGTTCCAAATGCAAACAATCTTTTATGTAGGTAGTACGTCCAGCTCGGGAATCGGTTCTCGAAGATGTTTGCTCGTTGTTTCCAAAAGACAAATTCAACTTTGCGGTTCTAAAAATACTTTCCCATACATCGATGTACGACACAGTCAACTTTCCAACCGCAAAGTTTGTAATCACAAAAACTTTTTTTTATGTGATAAAACAACAAATTAACGACTTTCGGATTTTTTCCTTTTTGCTTCTTAAAAACGTACCCTAGAAGAAGTAATAACATAGAATAAATGATAATAACAGCAGCTATTAATATTAGATGTGTTGAATTTTGTCGTCGACAAACGAGACTCCGAGACTCTTTATCAACCTACTGTTGACAGTTCTGTACTGTTTCACTGTAGGTTTTATTTTTGTCCATAAATCATTTGATATTAACCCTGTTTGTCTTTCTTTTACAGATGTCAGCAATCGACCCCGACTGCGGTGTTAATGCTATCGTCAATTACACGCTCAGCGAGAGCTTCGCAAAGCCACAATTTTCTGTGAAGCCTGACACTGGGGAGCTTTGTGTGTCAGCTCCACTTGACTATGAGGCCTACAGCGAATTCGAATTCCCAATAGTAGCTACAGATAGAGGTATGCAAAATTTTCTTCATTACGATATCAAATCCGTTAGTTTATAAGGAATAAAATATTAAAGTATTTAAAATTTCGTTATTCTTTACCATGGCGAAGTGAAAATTGAAATTTTGTGGCTGCCTCTCTCACAGCTTCTGATTAAGGCAAGAAAAGTCGAGACTTTTGTTAATGCTTTTAGAAGTTTATTCCCCAATAGTCTATGAAGCCCGTTTGACCAGAAACCAAGAAAGACATTAGTGTTACTACAAACATTTAGTTCTTATCAAGCTACTCTACCGATTACATAAATTTAAAGAAACTTAGAGATCATTATTTTTTTGGTTTCAAGGGGTTGCCATCATTGTGAAAACTCAAAGCCGTAGCTCAGAGTGTAGCCTCATGAAGAGATAACGATCAACTATTATGATTACTTTGAAGGGACCAAGACTAATATATATACACATATAATACATAATTAATTGCTAACATTTTACAAAAGTAGGTTAGTCACATTCCCTTAATACGCCTTTATTAATTTTCTTATAATTAGATCTGAGACCCTATACTCAAAGGTCTTAAAACAAATTATAGCGGAGTCTGATTTTGTGGAATTTAAAAGCGGATTGGTTGCCCCTTCACTTCTCAGAAGTTCATATTACGTAACTTTACCTAACTCCAATACCATAACCATCATTGTATTTGATAATAATGGCAATGTTTCTTTATCAATATTTGTAATCTAAAGAGTTTCTTGCCTTGCCTACTCTCCATAGGATGTATTGATATAATGATAATTGAGCAGGCTGACTTTTACGCTTGACAACTAAAAAACAACTGTCATTATTGTTTTATATATATTATAATGAAATTGATTTAAACTAAAAAACCTCCAATATAATATATGAACCAAAACTAATAACAACTTGTTGTTTTTACGTAGAAATAGAAACAATTTTGTTAGTAGCGATTGGTGTTGAAATATCACGATGCAGGTAATTTAATTAAAACTTTAATATGTATTCGACATTTACTAAATAATTATGATTGAGTCTGTCCTCTATACTATAAAGGTCAAAATACTTGTTTGAGAATAAGTCATTCAGGAATAATAATAAATTAACACAGTAAACGTTTATGAACTTAAGTAAGTTTGAACCACGATGCGAGAAAGATTTCCGTTAGTAATTTTTTGGGGGTTTCTTTTAAATTAGACTCGATTATATTCTGATAAATTCACAATTAATGAATACACTCCTGAATGCAATAAGTCTATGACCACGATCTGTGCAATTTGATCGAAACGTCGAGTAAAAAGTCAAAAGAAATTGGCCTTATAAATATCCCAATTTCTACATCTAATAAATATAAGCAATAACACTAAGGTTGTTAAAGTCTAAAACGTTCGAGTTTCTTATGAAAAGGAAGATATTTGTACTTGCTGATTTTACACTTCTTAAATAATAAAATCTGCCGTTGTTGCCTATAAGGTGAAATTACTTATTCATTAAAACACTATGGAGATAGCCACGATTCGAGGATTCAACACGACTTCAAAGCCGTGTCACATTGGTGAGTCCCAAAATAAATTCCAATGCTATCCGTCCCGGCCCAAACACATCCCCTCTTGATTTATGGAGAGAGAACTGTGCAACTATTGCTTCGTTTTATTTCGTTAGTGCAAGCGGCGACTTTGTCTTTCGATTCGGAATTTTCGGAGGTTTTTTTCATTTCTGAGATTCTGACTCCTATGTGTGTTGAGTTAAAAATTTATTTTTTTTGGAAAGAGACACTATCAGATAGGTTTGCCTATAATACAAAATTAAATATTTCGCTAGTTTAAAGACATCGTCTATGGTTTACCGTTTAATCCAGTGATGTTATATCCGTATAATCCACTTTTCGTATAAATTGAACGAAATTTCAAAGACGCTTGAAGAATGTGTAGTGTAGTAAACTGTAGAATTTAGGAAACGTCTTAAACTAAATTTTGTGATTTAAAGATGAATACTACTTATTTACCACTGATATAAAGTTTTTTTAATATCTCTCAGTGATTTTGAGTTTGGGGGGCACTTCATTTTAAAACGTGTTCAGTCGTAACAACTTAAAATTATTTTTTTTAAGCGAAACTTTTCTGTAACTGTTTTTAAGTTTGAAATTGCCCTAAGCACGTATAAACAACCATAAATCAACGGCGTAGCCTGCCAATTAGATATAGTATTACAAACAATACAAACAATCAATACCAATTATTTATTCGCAGGAGGCCTGTCCACGACCGCTATGGTGAAGATCCAACTACTTGATATAAACGACAATGTTCCAGCCTTCACCGTTAAAGATTACAACGTGTCTCTGAAAGAAGGACGGATATCAATCGAGCCGATTATTGCAGTTTCCGCAACTGATTCTGACTCAGGCAGATTTGGTACTATTACATATAGAATAGTGAGTGGAAATGAGAATGATGTATTCAGAATTGATAGAAGTACAGGAGAGATTTTAGTTACTAAGCCTGCTCTAGTTCAAGCAAATGGAAAATTTGATCTTGAAGTATCAGCTACTGATGGAGGAGGTTTAACTGCTCCTCAAAATGCTGTAGTGCATGTCACTGTAATGCCTGCTGGAATGGGATCAGCGCTCTTTGATAAACCAAGATATAATTTTCGGGTGAAAGAAGATGTAAGGATTGGAACGGTAGTTGGAAATCTTAAAGCTACGGTTAGCGATAGAGGTAAGTGAACATTTTTATTCTTTGTTAGATCATTTTAAAAATATCTTATTATTAAGTACACAAATTAATGAAATAACAAACTTCTTAAGTCGAGAATTCTGAGAGCTCGACTATTGTTGGTTAAACAAAAACATGATCAATTTTCATGTAAATAACGTTCCGGGAAAGAAATCCAGTATGACTTCATATTTTGTTAAAAAAATATTAAACACACGTATTTATTAAGATTTAAGTTCTCATTCAACATCCGCATTAATTGTTTAGCCAGCTAATGTTTGGTTTCAATCTGTGTGAGTTATTTATAATATTTATATTTACTTTTGTTCAGTTATAACAATAATTTGCCACCAATGAGAATCTGACGACCATAACAATATTGTACTAAAGAATTTCCTCATGAATATAATTTTACATCTTTGTGTTTAGAGTCTCCATTCCGCAGAACTGTTTCAAACCGGAGTGAATAAAAAACAAAGAGAGAATGCGAAAGCCATTGCCTATATTGGCTCGTTTAAAAAGAAAATGTCCCCGCGTTAATGGTTGCCGGAAATTAACGTTAATGTACAAACAACTCAATGGTAGACTACCGTTGACCGCTACCACCCTATGACTTCATTTCGCTGTAACAAATTTATTGAAATCGTGCTTAAGCAGTTTCCATTCAAATTAAAAGCTCTAAGCGATTACCGTTTAATTAGTTTCGTCTTAACACTACTAACAAAGGTGACTAAGTCTTGTTAATTATATAAGGAAGCGTTAGATCGGGTTTTAATGAGAATGAAGAGAAGGATTAGTGAGAAATATCCAGGCTTTAAATCTTTTATAGGTTTTGACCACATAAATCGTTTACTGCTAAGAGATTCTCTATTGAGAATGTCAACGTGCGATCGTTTTAATTGCAACTAGTCTCGAAATGATCACGCGACTAGTCATGGATTCAATTACTTAGTGTTTTACAAATATTTGTCTATTCCTGTCATCATTAGCACAGTAAAATTATAACGAATGTTATCAACTATAGTGACAATGCAGTGCAATAAGGTGCTAAATAGCTCGTACGGAAAAAATATTTGCCTGGAACCCAGCTCCAAATCTGTCAAATCACTACTTTTGCGTATTTTTAAACTCTTTTGCTCTGACCGGGGCTTTGATTCTTACAGCAATGTTATCATTAAATGCTTGTTAAACAACAAAGCAAGACACTTAAATAACAAATCTGATATCAATTACTACGAAATCAAAATTTAGAATCTTATTTAATTTTCTAGCTCTAGTGAAGCGATTTAATAATGCTTTTACCTTAGACCACCATCTTATACAGCAGGATTCCTATAGAACAGTACGTAATCGCCCATTGTCTTAAGATATCACGATGTGATGGTACTCGGTGCATCCACTTTTATGAACGCGTTTGAATTGCTGATGTCGCCTTACCATTTAGCAAGGACTAATAATTTACACGGCACGGAATATATATTTTTTAATGACCATAGTCGTTACGAATTTTACTGTGCAGATATTTCTTTATCTGCGAATTGCTGGAATGAATAACTTATTTCTATTTTTACTAACGTGGTAATATTTGTTTATTTTGATAATATTAATTGTCAAATAACTATTGTAAAGCTTATACCATACTAACCGTTTTGTATTAATAAGAACATGTCTGTTTTATTTTATTATTGAGATTAACAATTCATTAAATATTTTTTGCCTGTTATGAGCATATATGCTTTAAAAAGTTTAAAATTATCTCTGTAATCAATTTCAGGTAAAAAAAAAATGTAATTGGCTTTCTAAATTTGAATTTTAACATAAAACAAACGTAGGTACTCCTTACATGACAGTTGTAAATATTGTCAAATAAAAAAATTCAAATATGTATTTACTTATATATTTTTTAAATTTATGGTTAGAATAACTAAATCTAGGTCGTACTGGCCGCGTTATTAATTACAAAACGATGCTATTAAATTGTAGTACATCAATGACCAAACGTTGATTGATTGCCGATCGCACAGTACCGCAATATCTCATTTCCTTTAATATTTCTCACGACACTAACGGATGATCTTTAACACGGAAACACGATCCAACATGAGAAAAAAAATCGGTATCTAAAAAATAAAATCAGATTGTTATCGTTTGTAATTCAGTCATAAACCCAAAAATAATCTAAAGTATTTAATTAATTAGGAAGTTTCATCTCGTGTGTTTTTTTATAACTTCTGATAAAACATTAAAAACTAATAAAACATAATAAATGAGTGCAAATCATGACATTCTGAACGTATCGAATTTGTTTTATGAATGTATTTATAATATGTCTCAGATCAGAATGCCTATAGATACACTTAATACGTGTGATGTTTATAACGAAAATGTATTTTATTAAAATACTTTCTCGAGATGAGATCATGTAAGAGTTAAACATTGAGGTTAAACTCTTACATGGCCGGTTTACGGTTGAATGCTAAGGAATGATACTAAGTGAACTGATAACCTATTATAAATGGAGGAAGACAACACCGATCCTTTCTCTATTATTGTTTCACAAGAGGCTTATGATTTAATTACGTTAATCAAAATAAATATTCTATTCACACTTTTCTCCTAATAGCCTAATAGACCTTGAATAACAGCTTATTTTTGCTGATCTATTGGGCACATATGATTGACAATAATCTCAATCATCAACTTAGGATTGTAGTACATACATGACCTTGCTACAAGATCGTGGGTTAGGTACACAATTCAACGATTTAAAGAAGGAATAAGCATTAATATTTGTTACAGAACAAAATTATATTGAAAATTTAAAGCTATTTCAGATAGTATTCAATACCCGGAATGTCAGTAAGAAAATTCTGAACATAATTTAATAGTTACGGAAGTATCTAACAGAAGTTGTATATTATTTGCTATACCTAAATTGTACGTAACGAACATAATATCTAAGAAAGACAATAAAACATGTTTGGTATCTCACTTGCGACGAGTGCGTTTTGATAATATTTATATAGGTAGAGCTTGGTGGCTTGGTACAGTTCTTGGTACAGCCTCCTGCCACACCGAACTGTAATGAACCGAACCTAATGAAATTAAATATTTAAAACATGATTTTGATGCTTTTAAATTTGCAATACTTTGTTGTGTTATTTTGTTTTTTGTTCTAAATGATGAACATTGCTTTGAAATAAAAAGAAAATTAATAGGAAAAAATAAAGCATTTATGACTTGGATATTTTGCGTACTTAATACAGTTATTTTAATTTAATTTAGATTTTTGAGCTAGAGAAGGATAACAAGGAATAAACGTTATATAAGAATCACACAACCTTTTTTTTCGATTTCAACGAATTCAAAGGTTAAAGGTTAATTCAGCAGAATAATTTAGCCAGACGAACCAGAACCTTCCGCAAGTGCTTCTTCCGAAACTTACGTTCCGGTGTGAGTGAGTTCCACAACACGAACCCACGTATTCTGTTGTAAGCCCGAGTCTGTAAATCACTGAATTGCAAACTTCACCGTTATAGTACGTTGTGCACTTGTCTATGAGAAATTCTACGCCATGAGTCGGCCATTGTTAGGACATAGATAGCGGCCGCTTAAGATTCATGGAGTTTCAATACTGTATGATTGTATATGTAGGTATTGAATTATTATGGCGTTTTAGTGTTTTATTTTAGTTTCTCTATAAGATATCTGACAGTGACTGTCAGATAGCTAGAAATGTTTTTAATGTAATGAAATTAATGAACTATAAGGTTGGTATTTGAAGGCCGCATTGTAATAGCATCAACAGCATACCTGTTTTTAGTATGCTGTGAAAGCGACATGATCATGGGAGGAAGCCATTCTTCCGGTGTCGTGTGTCACACATAAAAAGAGATATTAATTATAATTCACTTATTTATTTCTTTGTTTATTTTCGGTTTCTCTTCCAACAACATCCTCATAATCGCTCGTGCCAATATTCCGTAAGCAGTTGGAAGTGGTTTATCGATTTTTTTTACATTGATTTCCTACATATAGCCACCCTTCCAACTATTAATATGAATTCTTTTAATTCGCCATGTAGGTTTCTCTTCGTTTTAGACATACCTATGATATATATCCAAAGCAACCCGTAAACGTTTCTTAAAAACAGTCACACCTGCCATTGTGACACTCTTCCCCTTGGCTAATCTTCTAACAGTAAAATCTTTTTAGCAAAAAATTAAACCGACGAAAGGAAAAAGGAACTGAAAAGTGTAAAATAAACATGTTAGCCTAACTACCTAGATGATTCTCATATAGTCAGTCTCAGATAGTCAGTGCCAAACATACAAATCAAAATCGAACAACCCTGTAACATGTTATACGTGGTCATGGTCATAAAAAACAGAAAATCGGCCTCACAGCAATGCTTACTTATGTTTCGTCGAGTGTGTAAGGTCCTCCTCCTTCCCATACTCTAACCTTAAAGGCCGGCAACATACTTGTGACTCTCGAGCTGCAGGTGTCAATGGGTGGCGATAGTCACACTACCTTAGAAATGCTCGTAGAGTTGTATTACTATGGAGCTCGAACTTAAGAAGATAGTTGAGAAGTTACTTCCCAGTAAGGCAGATCACAGATTTGACTTTAAGAACAGGATATGGTTTAATAGAAGCAAAGTGTAGCATAGAGAAAACTAAAACCATAGATTTAAAATACCGTTTAAGTGAACTATAATTTCATGGGAGGAAACTCTTCAGTAGTAATATTAATAAATTCTAAACTAATTACCTAAATCACAATACTGGTATCAACTATATACGTATTGCAAATCAAATCTTTAGATTGAGTTGATTTTATCTTAAAAATCACATTGTATTTTTAACGTTTGGTTCAAGTTATAAGCAGTGTGAATTTTTTTATAGCGATAAAATTTTAATGTCTGTAATAATTTGTGAAACAAACACAGAGTACATATGTTTGTAGGTACTCTGTGTTCAGTTGTAAATAAAATTGTTACAGTCCGCGTTGGTAAAGAAATTACTAGAATTACAGTTTTCTATAAAAATAATTACGCAGAACTAATAATGTGCAACCAAAGTTGCTAATAGTAGTAATTTAAAAAAGTATACACTTTAGTAATGACTAGGGAGAGTAAAAATATGTTAGAATCGTTTTTAATAAGTACGAGACTCTCGTTGTCCTGTCGATTTTGTAAGTATGTCATCGTTTTTATTCCATAGAAAAAAAACACTTTCAGTTTTTCTCAAACTGGATTTTTTTCGGGCAATCCGTCCAATTTTTCTTTATCTAAAAATCTATCCATTCTTAAGTGATGCGCTCATCAACGACTCGATTACGTCAATATATTTTATTCCCTTTAGTAATATACACCAAATAATCGCTTTAAAGTACCGTTTGGCCCCCACCCGAACTCGCTTTGAGTTTAATTAGAAAGAGCTCCATAACGCTTGCGTTCAATATAGACGCACGCCCCCACAGATTTATAGCTGCTGGCCTGCAGATAAACATCCATTAATTAAAAAAATATTATATATTGAAGTTTACGGATGGACGAAGCCAGTTTTTTTAATGTAATCGCCAAATATTGCAGTGCTGTGATTACTGATAGCTATAATAACTTGAATGAAAATGAAAGGCAATAACGTTTATTTAATTTTATATTTTTATTTAAATATAGGGTAGAAACAATACATTAATGTGTCTGTCCACATGTTCTTATAACACTAAAATAAATTACTGACCAGTCCTCTGGTAGCTAAGTGTTATATTATAATACTTTGAAAAATAAAATTCGTTACTATTTTCAAGTTTCATAGCATGTTTACTTGTCAAACCAAACGTCAAAATGATGACTATGACTTGACAAATCTATTTTATAACACATGTGACATTTATGTCACAAAGTCATTCAAGTTTCTACAGAAACAATAGTTTTGACGTTTATTAAAGTTTGATTTGACTTTACAGTCAACCTTAGTATTGAACCTTCAGAAATATGCTACTATTGTCGATATAATAATTAGAAATCGATTGCCTTCTAATCAAATATCGATTTGACTTGCATCACCGCATCTTGCGTTAGACCACACATGCGTACGTACATATTATATTAATTTATCATGTGTGACAGTTAATCTTCTAAATAATTCTCGTCGCCGTTACTGTGAGCTTCTGCTAAGAATTATTTGGTCGTAATTTGACGGCTGCCAAAGGCGAATATATAGTTTGAAGCAGCTTTGAAAGAAAAGCGTGAAACGTGAAGAATAGACCATTATTCACGTTATCAGTATGTACTTATTTTACGTAATTAACGTTATCTGAATGAAGACTAAAATGATGATCAGGATATAATTATGTATCTACGGGAATTAACGCGATCACGAAAAATTGAATTCTGAATTGCCTGACATTTCGACCATGACCACAGGCTGGTCGAGTCAGTAATACTTACCTTTCGTGATCGTGTTAATTCCTGTAAACGAACGTGAACGCTAAAGTTTAAAAGTTGATAATCAGGAATCAATCAATATAAAATGTCATCGAATACCTACATTAAAAATATGGACTAAATGGACTGCCACAAGGGCCCATCGTGATACCAACCAAAGCATTGTATAAACTGTTTTATAGTTAAAATAAAATAAAAACAAGAAAACAAATGGAAGAACACGGCCGCGCAATAATATGAATAGCATTACGCAAATTAGGAACGATAGCAGGACCATAGCCTTTTGTGTAGACAGGCACTGTCTTAGTTCTTTGGACATAAGCCATAGTGATTTAAAATAGCTTGAACATAAAGACAACGATATAAGTGGGATAGACAGGGGTAAGATAAAAACAACAATGGACATAAAAACAATGATAAACACAAAACAAAAAGTACCATAAATGCCTATGACTTAAAAGAATAAACCAACATTTTTGACTATTTCATTAACCCTGGTTCTGTATTCTGGATCGAATACAGAACCAGAACAAAACGAGGTTCTGTATTCGATCCAAATGTACGTGTCTCTTTTTATGTCCGTGATTTTCTCATAAAGTAATGGATCAATTTTCATGATTGTTTCACTAACGTATGCTACTCATTTTCAGGAAAGTTTGAGTATATATTACATTAGGTATTTATTGGTTAATCTTTTTCACAATCAATTTCAATAAAGTCGGTTAATTTTTTGTTAATAAAATTATTTTTTATTATTACGAACCAGTTTCAGCCATTTATTGAAAATACAAAGGTTTTGTAGATAGAAGTGACAGCTATCGTCTGGAATACCTTTTACAGGTAGCCTAATTTCCACAATAATTTTAATAAATTTTTGTCTTAATCTAAAGACAAGTTTTAAACCTATATTTTATTAATATTAGAAGAATTAAGAATTTCTGCCGTTTTATGATAGACTGTGTACAAAAAAGTTAAAATTTCACGCTCCAGTGCAATCGAACAGTGACTGAAAATTTGAAATTCGAATCTGGAGAAATCCAAGGATACGTTCGGATCTGTGCGCAGGCGCAGCGATGTGTAGGGTGGCAATGTTACTAGGTCTTTTGACGTAGTAGACAATTATTTTTTATCATGCGCTTTTTATGCCATGCTATAAATGTTACGAAAATATACCTAAATATTTGTAAATATGTACATCTTTTTATCGGAGTCAAAAGGAATAATTTTATAGGCACTTGAAAATATATTTAATCCTTACTAACATTATGAATGCGAATGTAAATTTGTTTGTTACACTTTCACGCTTTAACTCTTCCAATCATCGTGAAATTCTTCATACACGTTGTCAGAGAGACAGAGAAGAACATAGGGCTTTTAATCTACAAAAAAAGCTGTTGCCAAGAGATTCCTGAATTGAACGGGAAAATGTATTAGTTTATAATTACTGTAATTATGTGCAGTTTTAGTCAGCACGTTAGCTAGTATCTACGTAATCGTTTAGAATATTCTAGAAATTCCAAACTCTTGGTAGCCCTATCACCGGCACACCCAAATAAATCCAGCGAGGTCGGCGACCCCTCACCGCAGCGACAGTTTTTGTTGTGGAAATTTTTAGACCTCCTTTTTTAAAGGTTCTGTAGGTACCTCAATTATTTTCAACTTTTTACACCCGTGTTATTTCGACTTTGCGTTTGATTCGCCTTATTTTCTCATGTAGGTGTTTAATAGGTGTAATTTTGCTGGTGACAATGTAATACGTCAAAATGCTTGTTTGCAAAGTCTTATTTTCGTATTTAACAGATTCTTATTTTGCTTGAAGTGTCATTTTAGTAAGTTCAATCTTTTCATTTTATTATTTAGTAATTTCAGCAGTATATTTGGTTAACGTCTACCTATAAGTATATGCCTTTGTAAAGAAACAGTGTAACTACTACTTCAAAATGTAGATTTTATGATACAGCTCACATACTTCTTGGTTCATGGTTTAAAAATCTAACTTCATCATTAGCGAAGTCTATAATTTATTTACATTAAAATTTCTCATTTACAGCATTGCCAATTAACTGCGCATCAAAATCGTGGAGGCATTATTCAAAACTAAAGATAATCACGTTAGATAAATTAATTCAGTCGAATTAAAATCTACTATTCTCATAGGTGGAGATTTACAAAGCTTAATTGAACCAAGCTGGGTGCGCGTGAGTCTGATAATCAGTTCGGCCGTTAATGATTTCAATTTAGAAGGGCCAAGATGCAAATTTATTTTGTAATGTGCAGTGGGCCGGTATGCCACTACATTCAGGGCTGGTAAGATTACCAAAATTGGGTTGAATTCGATGATTAACTTATAACAAAAAGATAAAGGGAATACGTGTTGATTCCAGTTTTCTTCTAATTTACTTATTGTATTTGTAAATTATTTTTCTTGTATATAGTTTTCTAACTATATATCAGTTCTGATAATAATGAGTTGCACTTTGAATTTTAATAAACGCATTTTACTTTTAACTATTATTATTTCAAACTTTTAATCTAATTATAATAAATACGAATATATTTTTAATTTAACATTTTAGATCGCATTTGAAGTTAACAGTTTTTGACCACATGAAGAACAAAAGGGTAAAACATTTTTCAATTTAAATTACTTTAAGTCCCCAAAAGTAGGTTTCAAACAGCCGAGGATTTTGATCTTTATCCATAATGAATTGACTTAACGCTCAGACCAAACTCAAGGATTTGATAAAACTTTATTGCGATTTGTCAAGATGCAGAATTTGTGTTGCTCATAATTTTGATATGCATGTAGTTATACAACTCCAAATCTTCCAATCTTTCTTCTTATGATAATTTAAAGAAGCCAAGAATGTATGGTATTAAATACGGATGATTCAAATAAAGTTAGATTCTCATCATAAAACTGCATATTTTTCATTGGAAATTATTTATTAAAGTTGCATGAATAAACTAAAAATAATCTGGTTATGGAATAGATAATTTAAAAATATAATTTCATACCTAATTATGTGTTAATTTTGCATTTAATACAAAGATAAATACATATGTAGGAATCTTTCTAGAAGTAGGGTCTATCTACATAAATTTGCTCTAGCTAGTATCAAACAAATCAGAAAGCTGCAGCCGAAAACACACATGAAAATAATGACAATTCACACAAAAACAACAGTTACGCCAAATCCTGTGAATCCAACCAAAAATAAGACTGCGTTTGCGCATCGGCGACTGTATAAAGAGGAGAGACAAAGGGACAACGCGGGGGTGACCGGGACAGGGGGGAGGAACCGGGACCAGTTAAACAAAGACTGCGGAGCATGTCCACGAATAAGACTGTATATCAATCTTGTGTCAGCGTACCTGCCCAAAACGACTGGCATAAAAAAAGTGCGCCGCCCGCGCAAAAAATAAGAAACGCCGGAAAAAAAAATTTCGACAGTGAACCCCTTTAAATTGTTGTGTGAGCTGCCAATTAAAAATTGATAGATACAAAACCGTTTTCGGTTGATGGTTGGTATTGGGAAAATTTTCGGTCTTGGTACCCATCAATACGTACATAGATCTTGCAGATTTTAATCAAACTACGTTTGAAATAGATTTGCATATAAATAAAGCGTCCCAATTGAAATTAATATAATATCGCTGAATTATACTAAACTGGAAACTAATAATTTTCTTGTTATAGAGATTACGTATTATTATATTGATGTGAACGATGAAGTCATCGTTTCATCTAGCATATTATTATCTGTTCTAGCAGTAAATAGGGACCAAATTCCATCACGCGAAGTGACACTTATTTACAACATTAGTGGAATAAACTTCTTAGTACGAAAACATAATTCTTGAAACATAACTAAAAATAGCAGAACCAAACACCCAAGATCTTTTACTATATAAAAAGAGTTTAGTAAAACTATGTACGATTGATATATATTTAGCATAATTACAACTTACTATGTACGTCTACACAACACAACTTACTTTTGTATGTAAATGTTAACAAACAACAGACAATTAGCAATAAAAGCTTTTGAAAAACAAAAAACTAAAAAAGCATATTGAGAGACAAAACAATAGTCGGTGGAGAACAGCCAGACATCCAGACATTAATTTAGCTTGCATAATTAGTTTGAGAGTGACGAAAATAGTTCAAGTTACAAGTTTGTTGGAGTCGTATTTTTTCCCGTCGAATCAAGTCAGCTTCAGATACTGTAGAATATGTTTTCTGGTTAGATCAAAAATTTATATCATATTGATTTATAGTTTGCCTTCTAAATTTAAATCTAATTTAAATAATTTATTCGTTTATCTGAAATAAACTCAGAGTTTAAAACATCACAAATATTAATGCATGTTGAAGTATGAATTTGGTTTGAAGT